>OU426979.1:138277951-138877951 GCA_911387785.2 Aelia acuminata
GAGGGAGGGGAGGGAGGGAGGGAGAGGGAGAGAGGAAGAGAGGGAGAGAGGGAGAAGAGGGAGAGAGGGAGAGAGAGAGAGAGAGAGAGAGAGAGAGAGAGAGAGAGAGAGAGAGAGAGAGAGAGAGAGAGAGAGAGAGAGAGAGAGAGAGAGAGAGAGAGAGAGAGAGATTAAATGTAAGTTTTCGATCAATTAGCCTTCTTTTGTGAAACTTAATTTATGTAGGAATCCAGTTTGTTTTGTTAATTTCAATTTATTGCAGATGTAAAATTACTTTACTTTAAAATACAAAGGAAAAAATGTTTAAACGTAATCTCGTGTTATTTAAAGAGAAAGCAGAAACAAAAACCATTAAAAAGCGTATGAATGAACGATAGGCTTTAGAACGAACCAAAACCTAGCGCTGTCTGGGAGCCTGGCGCTAGAACTAAATTTATCATTCATTAGCCTATTAGTCATGTACAGGTGGGCTTATTGCAAGAGGGTGAAACTTCCAGCCCTTATATCTTCAATATTACACTCTTCATGTAAAAACAGAACCTTCTTCATGTATGGGGGGGGGGATAGGGCTACAAAACCTTATAACTTCCTAGATCGTAACCAAGGTGAATAGAGATGTATCTTTATTAACCTTGAATCGTACCTATACTCGGTTTTGAGTTTTAGTGGCAGGCACATTGTGTACTCAATTTTAGAATGTACATTGATATTGATCATCTATTAACAAATAACACTTTATGCCCACCCATTCCAATTTACTTTCTTCCTATTGGTTTGATCGTAGTCTCTGTGGCAGATCTTAAAACATTTAATTTTTCAAACACGCTTTCTTTAATAAAAAATCTCGAAATGGCAAAATCCCCCTGCATTATCCTGTAGAGAAGGGAGGATACGAATAGTGGCCTTGAAGAATATAAGGGCTCAAATTAATCCTCCGCAGCTCGTTAGACTAAAAGCATGGACTCGGCGAAGAATCGATGGTGCTACTTTATCATAGTGCCGGGGAGTGAGTGACCTTGTTTCTCAGGAGGGGTGTAGTTTGCGAGTTCTGTCCAGGGTCAACTATTAGAAACTCATTTCTAGAAAATCAATGCTTATTTTAAACTAAAAGAGCAAAAACATGCATTATATGTTTCGGTTTCAAGGAGTAGTGTCCTTTTGGTTCGCTGTACTTTTTTAAACCATTGATGATAAAACAATGAAAAAAAGAAGGCTTATACTTTTTTTTATCAAACTTTAGTTATTATGAAATTAAAAATAGGTAGTTGGAATGACTATAGGTACTATTGTAGTAAAGTATTTTAAGTCTTGATAGATATGATAAGACTAAAACCAAATGCTGATTTGTAATGTGGCGGTCTAGGTCCAGCCAAATAAATGTTATAGACGTTTTTAATTCAATCGTTGAAGGTAAACATTTTAATGGGTTGGATTCGACATTATAAAAAATATTTTGCCTCAAAAAACTAGATGTAGCATTATTATTCCAATTAAATTTCAACTATATAACAATAGATGCAGAAATGTTGCCCCGTTGAAATGTTGAAGCAGTCATTGTGGTATTGCAGCATATACAGTCCCTGGGGGATATTGGCATTCGACCCCTCCTCCAAAATATCGGGGGAAAACATAATGAAAAATAGGAATAAAGGCTTGACGATTCCAAAGGTTCGATGCTGATACCACCTAACGCTCCCTACACAAGTAGACCCATCGCCGACCTTCCTATCCCCACGTTATCAGATCAACCCTCACAGAATCCTCCCACCTTCCCCACGGCCTCCCCCTCGATCGCTTCCCAGTCGCTATTGCGCTTATTAATCTTTTGTCGATTCTTTCTCAACGAAAACTCGCAATTTTGCACGACCATTTTAACTGATGCATAGCAAAACTACGACATTTATAAAAAATTTCAAACAATACGTCATTTTGTCTGAATTCCCCAGTTGATTCATCCTTCTTAGGCCCCAATATTCTATAAAGCATTTTATTTTCGAATACCTTTAGGTATTGCTCATTCCTTACTATTTGAAGAATTATAGTTTAGTAAATCAAGTTTTTAAGTTTCGGGACAGAAGGCGTGAAGCTAAGTAATTTTCAATTGAAAATAATTAAAATTTCCCTCCTTTTATCTAGCCTTAACTTCCTTCTACAATTTAATTTATCTATATAATATAAAAATCTAAGTATATGAATTTATTAATGGCTTCAAAAGTTTTTTGTCTACTCCAGTATCCCCAAAATCTCTTCAGCTTTTCTGCATTTGACCATATTTTTTTGTCTTTTATGTATGTTGATAAATGCCGGTAAAAACTAGGGTGGAAGTAAATAGGTATACTATAGGGGTAGTTAAAAATGTTGTAGTATACCAGGTCTGCAAGTTTAAAATGTCGTTTATTTCTTAAAATATATACACAGTAATTTAAAAAAAAAGTATAATATATTTTATTCAAAGTACTGGCCCTCGCTTTCTACACATTTTGTCCATCTCTCGGGCAATTATGGATACCATTCCAAAAGAATGCTTCATCTTTATTTGAAATCCATTCATCGAGCCATTTTCTTACATCCTCCAAATTGTTAAAGTGTTGCTCAGCCAATGAGTGTCCCATCGATGAGAAGAGATGATAATCAGAAGGCACCAGGTCAGGTGAATACGGCGGGTGGGGTAGGAGTTCCCAACCAAGCGAAGAAATCGTTTCCTTAGTCAATCTGGCTGAATGTGCAGGAGCGTTATCATGCTGAAGAATGACTTTGGCGTGCCTGTGAGCCCATTCTGGGCGTTTTTCGATCAATGCGTGACTATTAGTCTATTGCATCCATCAAAAACCATTTTATGTAAAAAAAAAAAAAACCTAAATAGGCTCGACTTAATTTAGTTACTTTGAAAATCATCCATAAATAGAAAACATTGAGGATATTTTCCGCTTTTCTTATCCAGGCTTAATTTTCATATAAGAAAATCAGAATTTTAGAACCTAATCAATTGTAATGCATGATTCTTGCTCTTTTATTGACTATATAATAGAGATTAGTTGAAGAAGTTGTTAAAACTATGGTATTGTTGGCTATTGAAATTCAGTACATTGTTTTTCCTTAGTCATTATTAAGGATATTTAGTAATTTTATTTGCATTAATATGAATAAATGATATCTTCAGAAGCGAACGCCGATAAGAAAACCTGATTTTCTGGGTAAGGAGAGTTTTGAATATGATGAAACGCCAAAACATGACCTAATATTGGTGCACAAAAAAGTTTCTTTTTGAATAAAAGAGAGTCGAGTGATTGAGTGAAATTTTTCTTCATTCATTTTTTTTCTTCTTTTGTAATTAGTTTCTTTTAAAATATTGAAATATAAAAATTAAAGAGCTTATTGGATGAATATGTTAATTGACATTTATGTTAAGTGTGAATGCATTCCATCAGCAATATTACCAGTGTCGCAAAAGAGACAGAATGTAATAATACCAATAAAGACTTATATAAAGAAAAAAAAGACATTTATGAAGAAATTAAAATTTTTGTTTAGATGACCATGTCATCTTCATCTTCATTTGTTTAATTTTTTTATTTTGAGTGACAAATCAACATCATACAAAAAACTGCCGATTGTGTGTAGCAGGAAAAAAGAAAAAAAAAAAAAGCAAACTAAAAACTTTAAAGCTAATTATCTTGACTTCACTCCTTTGTTATTACATAGCTCTAAAATTATTACCTTTCATTTAGTTTTTCAGATCTTTTTTGTTTAGATTTATTACTATTTTAATTCCTAAAAGCAACCCCCCCCCCCCCCCCCCGCCCTCTCTCAATAGCTATTTACATCTTGGATTCAGTTCAAGGGATTAGACTTAAAGTCATAGAAAAAGAAAATTACCAAGATGAGACTTACTATTAAAATATTACATCCATGTTGGAATATTGAGGTTTGTTCCAGGGGCATCAGATGAAATTAGAGAGTGGGATGAAGATGAAAATAAGCAATTATTTTTGAAAACTGTTTAACCTTGGTAATCTTAACAATAGTTATTTGATGTAGAGAATCAACCTGTTGATTACATTTAGATAGTCAAAAATTGTATTTAATTTTACTATTTTTTATCTTTTATATGAAGTATTTTGCACGATCCTTTATTTTTAGAAAACTGCTACAGCTCATGAAGCATAGAAATATAAGATTAATGATCTATGTCACCATATAATAATATTTTGCGTTCTTGTGTTATAGGTTTGCTGGAGATGGCGGCGGAGAGCGGAGGGGTAAGATTCAGCGGTCACACCCTGGACAAAGCTACAAAGGCAAAGGTGACCCTAGAAAATTATTACAGCAACCTCATAGCCCAGCATATGGAACGAAAGCAGAGGTAACTTACACTGCTATTATACTTGTGTATATAATAGTGTAGCGACACAGAGAAACGAGTATAACTCCTTTGGTTAATTGCCCGCCAATTACTCCGATAAGGAGTTAATCCAGTTAGTAAGTAGTGAGACAAGTAGCAGACCACAGGAATCGCCTTGCAGATGCAGAAGACCTGGGTTCGATTCCCGGCCGTGGTCGAATCTTTTATCTTCTAATTAAAATAGTTTAAAAAATATTTATTTCTTGTTTTGTGACCCTTCTGACGCCTTATTGTTTATAATAAGGCCAGAATAAGCACCGAGTTTAAGGAGGTTCACCACCAGGAGAGATCAGTGTTATTTATGTCATTATTTCCTTGCATTAGAGGACTGAATGCAATCTAAACAACCACAATTAGAGTTACATTTAGCATTTACTAGTTATCTAATCAAACTTCATATAACTAATAATTTATTCCTTTAAAAATACAAAAAAATATCTAATCAACCTTTAAATAATCAATAATTTATCCCTTTAAAAATTCAAAAAAATATAAATATTTAAAATATTTGTTGGGGGTAGTCATGACCCTGTGACCCCCCCCCCTCTGAAGAATCTGCCCAAGGCTCCTCCATTCTTAATCATTTATCAAGAAACTGATTTTATTATGTTATGTCTGCAGGTTGGCTAAGTTGGAAGAATCGTTAAAAGAAGAAGGGCTTTCAGAATCACAAAAACAGGAGAAAAGAAATCAGCATGCCCAAAAAGAAACTGAGTTCCTACGGTTAAAGCGTTCGAGGTTGGGAGTCGAAGATTTTGAACCTCTCAAAGTAATAGGAAGAGGTGCATTTGGAGAGGTATAGTCTTTTTTATATTTTACATATCACATCCAGAATGAATGGAACACAACCAATAATTCTTTTTTAATATTGAAAGAACATAGATATAGGATAAGTCCTACATATAACCCTCCAGAATGGTTATTTTGCCATATTTTTCTTGTTGATCATACTTGATTTGGGTTGGCCTGATATTTGGTTATAGAGATATTTTGTGTTTTCCTTAGTTTATTCTGCTTCTATAAATTTTATTTTTTTAGGATGCTTACAATATGATGCACTAAACATATATAATTGAATAAAAATTGGTCCTCTCAAAAATATATAACCCTGCTATGATATGCGGCTAAAATATTTTGAAGGCTCTTCTGTATACCCCCTGCCTATAGTGTTATCTTATCTTTCATTGGATTCATTTTTTTTTTCGTCATTTTTTTTATCGTTTTTTTGAGCTGTCAGTTTACTTCTGAATATTTTTTGAGATGTTTAATTAATCAAATCTGTGCTAGGTTTTTTGCTGCTTAATAGTTATTAGTCACTGAAATAATCAAATTTTTCATAAGTCTAATCTAATTTTTATCATATATTTTTCTTTTTTTATAGGTTAGGCTGGTACAGAAGAAGGACACTGGACATGTATATGCCATGAAAATCCTTCGCAAAGCAGATATGCTGGAGAAGGAACAAGTGGCTCATGTAAGGGCAGAACGAGATGTCCTTGTTGAAGCTGACCATCAGTGGGTCGTCAAAATGTATTATTCTTTTCAGGTAACTAACTTTAATTAAATCATTTAACTAAAATAGCTACATCATTTCCCACATAATTATTCATTTTTTACAGAATAATACAGCAAAATAATATCAGCCTTTTATTTTTAATATCTCATACTGTCATAACATATAACACATATGCTATAACTCATATGTTATAATCTTATACTGTTATAACTATCCCCAAAGTTTAATAAGCCGGGGGCTGACTGGGAAACATCCGAGGGGTAGGTTTAGATAGAGGTGGGAGGATTGCTTGAAGCAGATCTAGCGAAGTTTAGTCCGGATGGGGGTCAGTGGAAGAGGTGTTCAGGAGTAAGTTTTGGTGTCAGCATCAAACCTTTGCGTTCATTAAGCCTTCATTATTATTATTATTATTATTATTTTTATACTGTTATAACAATTAGTAATTTATTCAATGTACATTTAAAAATAAATTAATAGATATTATTGCACCCTCAAATCAATGGTGGGACATCTGGAACAAATATATGTTGAAAATAACCAACTCAGAAACACTATTAAAATCATTAACAATATTTTAGATTATATAAGACAAGATCAACTAATATAATTATTATGTGTGTATTAGTATATAAGACAAAAGATGCTTTTTAGGATTCGTTCATAGAATCAAAGTTGACCCACTGATTTCCATCCTTGGTTGTTTCATTATCTTCTGCATTTTTTTCATTCCCCGAGTGTAAGAGAAGATTTTCTGCCTTGTCTAATTTAAGGTGGGCTTTATTCCATTCAAACATGAAAATATCCTACAAACTGTAATATGAAGCAACGATTGCAAGTTGATGTTCATTCCTATCTGTGAAATGCATAAAAATGTCGAATTGCATTGCATTTTAGCTTGTTTTACGAAACATTAGGAGGACAATGCAATTTTTTTTTCTGATTAGTTTCCTTTGCCCGACTCACAAATTTTTGTTTTCTTAATCCATGTTAGTTTTTGCGACCCACTCAAAATAACCCTCATTCAACTAGACTTTTTAAAAAATAATCTTACTCAATGAATAGGATGCTGACCATTCCAATGCTGAACTTTTCATCAAACCTTCACACTGCATTATTGGTTTTGGTTTTCCAATAAATAAGTTTCTACTAGAACACAGTTAGCATTCTTCATTATTATATTCATCGATTTCCATCTCTGATTAGAGATATGATTTATTATATATATATGACGATATTTTTTGCATTTAAATTTACTCTCCGATGACACCAGCTTTAAAATCAAATTTCATAACGGAAATAATTTTTAAAATAAACATGTCTTATACATTTGAAGTGATAAACTATGGGCCTTCAATGCATAAAAAATGTTCTAAGAAAATAAAATACTTATTTTTTTTTTTTTTTTTTTTTTTTTTTATTGGTCCTCCCTTCCTCGCCTGTTAGGCTATACGGGGTTTCCCGGGCCAGGTGAGAGGGTGGGGGATTGAGGCCGAGTATTATTAAATTTTCCCCTGGCTCCGGGTTTTGAACTTGCTATGTTTCAGTTCTCAATCATACGTTGCCATGGGCAACGCGTATTTTCTGACGCGTTTGCCCACTCGGCCATCCCGCCACCCCGAAAATAAAATACTTAAAAATCATAATTTTGTCCCCGATTTCAGCGATTCATCTTACTTTGCAAAGCCACTTTTCTTCCTTTATTCCTGAACGATCATCCCATCGACTTCAGTACTTCTGTTAAAAATTTAGTTATCGTAATTGACCAATGAAACCCCATATTGCTAAAATTTTTCTGGTTGACAAGAAGTACCCTTATATTATTTCACTATTAACAACATCTTTTTTACAGCCTATCAGAATGCTCCTTGTATCCTCACTTAGACTATTGTAATATGGTTTATGGTGGCCTCTTGATTGTGCTTGAGGAAAAATTGAAGAAAATCTTAAATTGCTATTAAAGGTTTAGAGTTAATACCTGGAGGCAGTCTAATGTGTCACACCTTTATGGACAGAATGGAGAAGAACTGGAAGTGGTCATGGACTTAACCACTTAGGAACAGTCATAGAAAGATCTGGAAAAGTTGACTCGAAAGTATTGAACAGAATAAGTAAAGCAAATGCAGCCTATTACCAGATCTTCAACACTGTTGTAGGAAAGTGAGAGGTGACTAAGGACGTCAAGCTCCATGTGTTTTAATCGGTGTACCTTCCAATACTATTGTATGGTGCAGAAAGCTGGGTATTGGCAGAAAAGCATAGGAGCAGAGTCACTGCTACTGAAATGAAATTTTTGCTCAGAGCCACCGGTAAGACTAAGAGGTACCATGTTGGAAATGAGAGAATACGACAGGAACTCGAGATAGCTCCATTTAAAGAGGTTCTGCAAACACGCCAATTGAAATGGTTCGGCCATGTGGTTAGGATGTGGGAACATAGGTAGGGGCCCATTGAAGGTGATGGACTATGTTCCAGATGGCAGATCTAGAGGATTTTCATATCTCGAATACATCGATAGAGTTGCAGAGGAATAGGCAAAAATCTCCGGCCGGCCAGGAATCTGGCAAGGAACAGAGAGGAATGGACTTCCTGGCTATGCACTCCTCTAAGCTGAGAGGCACGAAAGGGAGAAGTGAAAAAAGAAGAAGAAGGAGGTTTGGGATGAAAAGTCCCAAAAAAATTAACTATAATATTCATAAATAGTACAAAAACTGAGAGCATGTGTTACATAATTTACTAACCGGTTTGGAGTAAATATAATTTTTGAGAAATTATAATGAAACTGTTTCGTTACTATTTAATTTCTCTTTAAGATAGTAGCATAAGTTACTTGTATAAGATATTTAAATTTTCATAAATAAGAACAAGGAGAAAGGCGTTTTCAGTGTGTCAGTTATAACCTTTTAAAAGGTCGATGGATAATACTCTTCTGCATCTCGGTGATATGTAAATACCTAAATTTTTAAAGACGTGGTTGCCTGATTGAGTGGATCGAATTTTAGAATAGATAATGGGATAAACAATAAATTTATAATGTAATAATTAATCAATGGGAATAAACCATGACTATATAGCATGATCTCATTCTGATCACTGCTTGCACAAATATTGAGCTAGAAAAATACTCCCTCACAAATTGATGAAGTCATTACCCTTCATGGGTTGTAGTGTACAGTCTTTGGATTTATCATTTTTAAACATTGACCTTTGAGGATCAATATGCCAAATTTAATAGCTGCAATTTATCGCTACTCCTCATGATCTGCTGAAATATCGGGATTCCCTAAAATGGGATATTCCCAGATTATAACATTTTAAGTGGAAAAGAAAATGTTTGAGGACTGTATGAAATGGATATGAAAATGGAACATCTGCCCTAAAAACACCCCGAAGAAATTGACCTATTGCAATTACCATGTTGCTTACTGTTCCTTCCTATCTACATGTTGCACAGTTTGGTGATTGTAGTCTCAAATAAGCAATTACCATTTGGAGCTGGATGGTAACAATGCCATCTACTATTATGCTATTAGTGGTGGAGTCACTAAGGAGACCAGTCAAGTACCATTCTTCACTTTTGCTTAAAGCGTGACAAGAAACAGTATCGTTTTTTCACTATAATGTTTTCATGTCATCAGTTTCAAACTCTTCTCAAGAGGAGTCTTCAAAGGTTGATATAGCATTGATATTTAGGTATCGCTCTTTATCATCCCTTCATATAAACATTCCTCCCACACACGTAGTCCCAATACGTTTTACAGTTATACAATGTAGGTGATGAACTTTACCTTTTTTCCTTCATATGAAAATGGCACTAGGAGTCAAAAAAAATTTTATCCTATTTTATATTTTAATTGATATTTAAAAAAATTATCTTTGTGTACAATATTTATTTGAGCACTTTTTTGCAATTTTAAGTTTTCATGCTCTATGATTTAGTTATCTTGAAGTTGCTTTCATCATACCAAACCAGCTTGTTCTCCTTGCCAAATTTACACTTCAACTCTTTCTGTACCTTGGAAGTAAAAGCTCAAAAGTAACAAAGAACATTGTTCAGTTTGTAAGATTTCCAGGATCAGTCAATTCCATTTGGTCAAATTCTTGGATTTGTACTACAAGGTACATTTGCCATATTTTAAATAGTTTCTGATATCAATCTCGATTATTATCACGGTATTTAAATAAAATATTGAAGGATTTTTTTAAGTTCCTGATATTATTAACATTGGCCTTTGAGAAATATTTTTTGTAGTGTAAATATCTACAAATATTTATTAAACATAGTAGAAATTAGACCTATTAAAATTAACAGCTATACGCCTTTCTCTTTGAGCCTCCTTCCTCTGTACGCCTCCTTATATTTACTTCTCTGATGACCAGCCTACTGGGAAGCAAATTAGTTTACTTAAATCAGATCTCTCAATTTCGCATTGGCTAGGGGCAAAATGTTTGCATTTTATAGTAATAAACTCAAGGGTTTTCCATATTTAGTAAAGTTTCTTCCATTAAATAGACTTTCTCGAGTACCTCATCACTAAAACTAGATACCTAATCAGGCTTTACTCTGTAAATAAAGCAAAATTCATCATGTATAAAATGTATTTATGCCAATTTCGTCAGGCATACACATTTTACGACTTTATAAACTAGATATTATTTTTTTTTAGGTTCTCAGCTTTCCAATGATATATTATGCATATATTTTACTGCACTCTTTAACGCAAATTAGAATTTTCATCTCGTGGAATCACTTTTTTTAAATTAAATGTTTATCAAATTCTTTCATTGTAGCCACTTCTTATTACTGGGCATAATGAGATACAATTAATTTCTCCATATAAACAAAATCAAAGGTTCTTAATAGGATGAGAATTATCTTTTGTCATTTAGGC
This sequence comes from Aelia acuminata, assembly GCA_911387785.2. Taxonomy (NCBI): domain Eukaryota; kingdom Metazoa; phylum Arthropoda; class Insecta; order Hemiptera; family Pentatomidae; genus Aelia; species Aelia acuminata. The sequence goes on from OU426979.1 coordinate 138,288,759, forward strand.
CCCATCAGAACATTTCCATGATGATGAAACCCACCTGATATTAATGAATACTTTATTCTCATTAAACATGACGAGTTTAATCGAAATTGTTAGAGCCGCTGTTGAGAAAATAGCTAAAAACTTAAAAATGTGATAACAGTTATGAAATGACTTATTTATTAATTTTTTACTAAATTTTGACAATTTAGACTTGGCATCACGGGCGAAAACCAATCTCAGATACCAAACTTCAGTTTCGCGCGATTGGCTGTTTTTGATAAAGTCTGTTCACACACATTGTTTTGTAGGATTTTTTATTTGGACTCTGTGAACTCCAAAACATATTTCCATTGAAAAACGGTTGTCGAAACTTTTCACGATTGCAATATATATTTCACATATAGTTAAGTGAAAGTAAAAAAATTATTTAAAACTTTGTTGATGCAGCACTTAACACCTAAATCCTTACTGCATGACTGTTGAAGACTTCTGAGAAAACTAGACTTTTGAGCCTTTTAGGATATGGTTAAGCTAGTTTGTATATTTCTTAATATTCTATAAATCGCTATATCATTCCCTTTGATAGGACCCAATCAATCTCTACCTCATAATGGAGTTCCTGCCAGGAGGAGATATGATGACACTCCTAATGAAGAAAGATACCCTGAGTGAGGAATGTACCCAGTTCTATATAGCCGAAACTGCTCTTGCAATAGATTCCATTCATAAGCTAGGATTCATTCATAGGTAACAATTAAGTAATACACCATAATTAGATTAATTAATTAATTATATTGGATTATTAATTGATGTTTTCTTCTATGATGTCTTTAAGTAATCAAATCAAATGATATTAATTTATAGTTTATCAAATATAATAGCTTGTTGAATCTTTTTCCTACCGGATTATTCTATATATATTGATTTATTTTATTTTTTAGTTTAATAATTTAAAAACATCTATGATTCAGTAAGATATCATTTATATTACGTAAAGGCCAATCATATGAGAGTCAGCAATTGATCGAAATTGGCACTCTTATTAAATGTGTTGAGGTATTTTAGTATAAATGTAGTTCTTTCCAAAAGAAAAAACAATTTAATGTGTGCTACCTCAAGGAAACTACTTGACTCCTACAGGTGTGAATTCAAGTGGAGACTAAGATATAGGATTTTGGGCTCTTTGCAGAAAATCATTCATTAAATATAGCTTTTAAACCCCAAATTTTGGATCTATTAAACTTTTTATATTGCTTATTATCTTTTTATTTATCAATACAAATAAATGTTTATTTTTGTTGTTTGTTTTATTCATTACTAATAATTAAACTGTAGCATCAATTGATCAAAGAAATCACCCATTAGTAACTGGGTACTGTAAAGGGAGAAGACCCAATTTTGATTTATATCCGTCCATACCATATCTTATATACCTTTTTTTATATTTATTAAAATTACAGCTCTTATTTTCTTTTTATAGGGATATAAAACCTGATAATCTTCTTTTGGATGCTCGGGGACATATCAAACTGTCAGACTTTGGGCTTTGTACTGGGCTAAAGAAGTCTCACAGAACTGACTTTTACAGAGATCTCAGCCAAGCAAAACCTTCAGATTTCAGTAAGTATTTAGTAATTGTATTTTTAAATTATGTATTAATTATCCAAAAAATAGTAATAATGGATGGTTCACGAATTCAAAATGGTTTATGGAGTAAACTCAGATTAACAGAAGACATTGTAGATTCACAAACTTGATTTAACACTTAATTCATGTGGAATAATAAGTTTGTATTTTTTGGAGGAATCGGATAGATCAACTAGAGGATTAGGAGCTGTGGTACAGTCAGTATTTAAATATTATTACAAAATACTTTAAATATATGTATATATATATATATTTTTTTTGCTCTAAGATTTCATCAAAATCCTATTTAGTACTTTAAATATTAAATTAATTCAAAGCTATTCTTTGCTTTTAAAATAATTTCTTAATCAAGGACAACTTTGAGTTATGCATTTATTTATTTATTTTTTAAATGTTTCCCAATTTTATTCTTAAACAGAGAAAATAAAATTGGCATTGGAATGCAAATCTCTAAGTCAATTTAGAGTAAAATAGAAAAAGGTGAAACATCAAAGACCTCTGGTAAAGAGTAGGTAAAAGGAAACATTGTAATTAAACTAAGCCATAAATTGTATTTCAATATTTCATTGTTTAGTCTTGAATGACTTACTTTAATATAACATTAGTATTTTTTATAGATCATTGTAAAGATGCATCAAATGTTTCAGCATCAAACCCTATGGATAGTAAGCGTAGAGCTGAAAGTTGGAAAAGGAATCGAAGACAACTAGCTTACTCAACAGTTGGCACACCTGACTATATAGCACCTGAAGTATTTCTGCAAACTGGATATGGCCCTTCTTGTGACTGGTGGAGCCTTGGTGTTATTATGTATGAAATGTTAATAGGTATGAAATGCTTTCAAGGTACAATGTTATAATTAAGCATCAAAGAGTGAAAATCTTGAATATGGAATATACTTGAAAAACAATACTTCATATTAAGTTATCAGTGGCAGTCACTTATAAAAATGAAAATGAAAAAAAAAAACTAAAAAACATTAGTTAAATATACTGAGGCACTATGTACAATACACGTTTTGGGATCCTCTGACTCTAAATAACTAAGCCACACGAAATGGTCTCAAAATGTGATTGGTGTGTCTTTATCTGTGAAGTGACTAGTTCCCAAGCCCAAGAACAACCCATATGTGACCGATCTTACTTATTCAATGCTGATGTATGCCCAGGATATTTCAGCAGCATTTTGTCATAATATTATCAACATTTTGTCATAATAGAATTTCATTTTTTAAATCTATAAACTGAGACTTACATCGACTCAAACAGACAATTTTGTAAAAACCAATGTAAAGCGAGATCAAAATGATTATTATAACAATAAAGAACATTTTAATATGGACAGGTGTTTGCACCTGATCTGAAAGAACCACTGAGCTAAATTTGGAGAATTTTGGACAAACGGTATGGATTTCTATAAAGAACAAACAGAATTTCATCTTTATATACATAGATTATAGCTTTATATCCCGGCATATCACAGGGAATTTCATTTTTCAAAAGAAACGGTCAATTTCGTAAAAAAAAAAAAAAAAAACATTGTAAAGTGAGATCATGATTTTTGATGATGATGTTTATAACAATAAAGAATATCAGCTGAAGATCGGCTGAAGTTATGCAATTTTAATATGAACAGGTGTTCGCACCTGGTCTGAAAGAACCATTGAGCGAAATTTGGAGAATAAAGAATATCAGCTGAAGTTATGCAATTTTAATGTGGACAGGTGTTCGCACCTGGTATCAAAGAACCACTGACCGAAATTTGGAGAACGGTGGATTTCTATAAAGAACAAATAATCAAACAAATAAACAGAATTTCAACTTCATTTATATAGATAAGTGGCACTTTATTCCATTATTTTACCATTTTTTCAAAAACTGCTCTTACAATTTTCATATGAACTATCAGGTTTAATGAGAATCAAGTATTATTTAATACCAGGTAGGTTTTATTATCATAGAAATGGTGTGATTGGTCTTAAATAGTGAAGAAAATTTTTTTTCCTATCTTGAGTACCTTTAATTAGCCAAGTGCCATAATTTTTAGTCCTGTAAGAGGTGTCCCACATGCATTTATCTCATGGTAGACAATTTCAATTACAATATTTCTGTACATAATTTGATGCGATGCTGCCAAAACTTTTTGGGATTGTTTTCAATAGGAGCAGCAAGTTAATTTCGCAAATCAATTTCATTCTGCTGAAGGAAGAGAGAATTCTAAAATAAAAATTCATGAGTATGAATCCAAAAAAATATAAAAATGGTGTTCAGAAATTAAAAAAAACAAATTAAAAAAAAAAAAATAAATCTAGTTGTAGATGAATGAAATGCTAGTAGTAAATTCAAACTTGCATTTATCTCTTTTATCAGAGACTGAAGAATCGAGATTTTGTAAAAGACGTACTCTCTCCCGCTTATGATTTGAAGTGCTACAAAGATCCATTTGGGCAAAACTCTTAAGGAAGGAAAAAGAAATTCACATTATGAGTGTACTAGTGAGAACAACAGTCAGTCTTATCCATTGTGAGGCCAAAGTAAAACTTAATTTAGTTGAGGTTGGGAGGTAAACATTGAGGAAAAATTTCACAAGTGGCAATAACAGCATCAAAGGTTTAGGGGAAGGTATACAAAAAATATAAGGAAAACACTCATGGCTACACCTCTACTAGGTTAACAGTCTTTCGTTATTGTTCGTAATAAAAAGTTACTAATTGGTTAATAAAAGTTAGTTGGTTTTATTCACAGTATTGGTTTGATTGCAGCGGAGGTCATCACTGGTTACAATAGTGAAGTTATTTCCCAATTCCTTATACTTTAAAAGAACTCACATCTCTTTAAAATGTTGTTTGCCTGGGACGCTATATTACCTTCCAATCTTTGATATTTCTAAGATTGGTTTGGTGTAATGAGGTTGTGAGATGTCCGTTTGTACTTCACTAAGTCATCTTGCTACCAAGCTGTCTCTTCAACTAGACTTACAGGATTATACCCCCTTTTTCAGAGTAATTCAGGTGCAGAGAACGAATTGATCGATTCATTGTGCTTTGTTTATTGTTTTGTCCCCCCAAAATGACAGAGTTGTCACAAAATACCTTTTTCTTTACTCTCCATCTGCTTTTGTATGATAAGAGGCATGTAGAGGAGTAGAAGGGATCACTTTTGCCTGCGCAGATAAAAATGTGGAGGTTTGCAGCGAAAGCGATTGTGGTACCTCAGCAGTATACGACTGGTCCTCTGTCAGTAGATAAGCAGGTTTCAGACAGTCAAGTATACATGTCCTCCTTTCTTCTTATTGGAATAGTGAAATGTTTTTCGCTAGCTAACTAATGGTTTATGTACTGCGTCCTCTCGCAGGAAAACACACCACTTAATCAGAAGATCTTGATGCAGAAATATCTTGCTGTTAGCCTTCCTAGGTTTTACATCAGCCAAGTCCTCCTTCAGTTGTTGCTGAGCGAAACTCGGCTCCTGGAATTCTGGGGATTCGCTTGTAGGCAGTCTCTGGGAGGGGGATTGGGATATAGGAGTGGTTGATCATCTAGAGCTTCAGGCACACTTAATCCCATTTTTTCACAGTTCATTGAGCCCATCCCAAGCAAGACAGTTAGCAGGATGTGTCTATATGTGCCATTAGAGCAGTTTTTATTCTCTTGATGCAACCGTTGGCCTGGGGAAGATATGACACAGTTTTCTTTGTTGTTGATTCCCAACAGAGTAGTGTGACGCTTGAAGATATCAGCTTCTAATTTACAATCTTGATCTGTTGACAACCAGATTAATGTTCTAAAGCATGCGACCCAAGTTTTATAATAAAAGGCTTCGGCTACTCTGTCTCTGCTGTCATTTTGAAGATCGGAACTGCCTCAGGCCGAGTGGCCCAATCGATCATAGTAGAAGAGCACACTTGTTTGAGCACTGGAAAATAAGTTCGAAGTGCTCCTCATCCTGTCTCTGTTTCATGGTTCATACAAAAAATTGTCCAAGTCCCTAAAGGCGTCATCTACAAATGTTTTGAATGATTTAGCTGCATTCTTGAGCCTGAAAGTCATTTTCAGGTACTCATAAAGCTCGAAAGAAGTGATGACCACTGTCTCCTGTATACGAAGATCCTCTTAGGCCAGATTCAAACTCGGGACATGCAGCACAGCAGTTTAATGCCTTACCATTGAGCTTCTGTGCTCCTGTTTAAAAAGATACATTATTTTTTTTAAAAATGACTTCTCATAATTTCATTTCGAATATCTGTATCTGTTTATAGGGATATAAAATCCATATAATCTGGAATTATGGGTTTTGAAAATAAAGTAAATCCTCAAATAAGGGAATTTGGATTTATTAAGATATAAAAAACTTGTAAAAAATCAAAACCAAATACCAATGTTTTAAAGTTGCATGAAATTAATCACTCTTGTTGTTTTGAAAAGTATGTACTTCACTGGTGATCATTCATGTCTTAATTTTTATGATATTCTGAGTTCTTTTCCATAGATACTCTGCTAGAAGTCCAGATCTTGCTCTTTACTGTTCTCGAAATGAAACGAGTGGTCCATAACGCATGAAAACATTGAAAAAAATTTAGTATTTTTAAATATCTCATGTACCAATTATGTATATCTGTAAGGTTTTTTTTTTGTAAGCATAAAAACAAAAATAAATAAATTTAGTTGATAGATGTTACTTTAACCTTGTCATAACATAGGTGATAAAGTTTTGAAATTTCAAATTTAAAGAAGGTAGTTGATTGTAATTCAACAGCAGCATTGAAATGTGATCAGAAACAAGTTTTAAGTATAAGTTAATAAGTATGTCTAAGAATAGGAAGGTTTTTGGCTACTTTAAAGTTTTATTTTTTCAGATCTTCAAAATTGCCTGTAATCCTAGAATGACTGGTGTGCATTTTCCTTTTTCTAAATCATTGATCTAGCCAGATCATCAGCAATTTTCTTTATTTCAAAATACAGTAATTTTTCATTCATTCATGAATATACTAATCATAGTTTCTCAATTGTTAAAAAGCATCATTAACATTTGTTTTTTAATGAATCTGATATCGAAATTGCATAGAATTGTTTAAAAACATACATTCGTAAAATATATATATATATGTATATATATATATATATATATATATATATATATATATATATACATATATATATATATATATATATATATATATATATATATATATATATATATATAGATATATATATATATATATATATATATAATAACTTTTCACATAGTTTATTCATTTCATTATATCATATAATTGTCACTATATGCTATATATATTTAAGTTTTTTTGACAGAGTTGATATTTAATGATTTACTATATCTTTATTTTCACAGGGTACCCTCCATTCTGCTCTGAAAATCCACAAGAGACATATAGGAAAGTTATGAATTGGCGTGAGACTCTAACATTTCCTCCTGAAGTACCCATCTCCGAGGAGGCGAAAGAGACGGTCCTAAGGTTCTGTATGGAAAGTGACAAACGGCTTGGCAGTTCAAGGGGTAAGCTAGTATAATTTAATTAGCACTCACCTTAAAGATTTATGTACTATAGAACAATACAAAACTAAAACATCACCATTTTATCAATTAATAGTTTAAAAATTTATTATTTCAGGGATAGAGGAGCTACGAAATGCACCTTTTTTTAATGGTGTCGACTGGGATCACATGCGGGAGCGACCAGCAGCTATACCAGTTGATGTAAAATCAATTGATGACACCTCTAACTTTGATGAGTTCCCTGATGTCAAACTTGAAATACGTAGGTTTATTGTTCAAAATCTCTCAGATGATTTTTATTCTTTTTTTTTTTTTTATGGTTAAAGGAACATTGATAAGTCCCACATAGTTTCTTTAACTACGCATATATTTCAGCGAGCCATCTTCAGTGCTAAAAATTGATAATTATTCATCACATTTAATTTGTTCATCATCAATATATAGCTAGAGTTAACCTAAACATTGTCACATTTTTTATAATTAGCACTGCCTCGTGGTATCATTCTCTGACCTCCTTTAACCATAATTAACTAAGTAACTAGTCCGAAAAAAACCAGTTATCTTTGTATTTTTTTATTTTTTAATTCACAGTAGTACTTATCTATACTTTAGAAATTATGGTATAATTTCTCTTCCTCTAGGTACACCAGTTAATGTAATACTGATGATAGTTCTTCCAAACTGAATAAAAAAATATTGTCAATTTGGAAAATAGTGTTACCAGTTCTCTTTCCAATAGCACTTACACATGTTTAAAAAAAAATCCGGTAAAATTAGAAAGGGTGATATCTTGAATAATGCAATCTATCTCCTATTCGGCTCAGGACCTCCAATTTTTGCCTCATCCGAAGTAAGGCATAGTCAAGGATTTTTTACTTCCTTTAAAAAATACTTAGGTCATCTGGTGGCCTATCTGGGCCATAAACCCATGACCTATTGTGTAATAGTTAACTATGATAACCCCTACTTCACAGAAGACCCCTGTGAACCACATTGTAACAAGGTGCATTATCTATTCTGACAGTGGAACAAAACAAAGCATGCTATCCACATTAAATGACATGTTCACAAATGAAGGAGAAAAAGTACAGAAATTTATTAAAGACACCAAAACTCGTAAATTAATTTAGACAAACAAAACATAAGATCCCTATCTAAGCTGCTAATGGCCAACTGGGATAAATACGGAATGTACAAATAAATTAATAACTTACATTTTCTTGCTATCGTATTTTTTATACAACAATTGATAAAATGTTTTTCGTTTAATTTATAATTTAAATAAGTTTCTGTACTCTTAAGAATATTTACACGTGATAGCCATTTCAGTCTTTCCATTTTATTTGTTTGGATGATAAATATAATTATTATTTCGCAATTACATTGTTTGTCTGCCTTTTGTGATTCCAGCAGCTGCACCAGTGCCTCAGGACGGAGAAGTGACTCACAAGGACTGGGTGTTCATTAACTATACATTTAAGAGGTTCGAGGGCCTGACCCAGCGAGGGACCCCGGCCAAGAAGTAGTTGTCGCCGATCTGTGCCTTCCTGTTATAGCTCTCTTGCTCCTTCTTGTGGTCTCTCTTTCTCTCTCTCTTTCTCTCATCATTCACTTATCATCCATCATTTTTATCCTCACTATTTTCTCATTTCATTTAACTATTTATATTGAATATCGTTTTTAAATTTGTTGACGAAACTTCACTTTTAAAAAATGTATTTTCCTTTATTTTTTATTTATTTACTTTTTTGTCTTTCTATAAATCATATGTTGTACAATTTACATGTATAATATGCTTGTAATTAAAATGATTGTAAATGTGGTACTGATGATCAAAATGTTGTCAAGTGTTGATGGTGCATTGTTAATGTGATGTTTTTTATTTGTTATTTTTTCAAAATGATATAGGTCTTCTTAAGTGTTTACTCATGTTAATGCATGCCCTGTGCATATTCTAATTTTTAATTATGGATGAATAAATTATAAACTGTAACTTGAAAGATTATTAAATATTATTTAGTGAAAGAGCTCCATAATTTTGAAACATTATAAAAAAGCAAAAACAAAAAACATTGTTAAGGGCTGTTGGATTGCGATGTTTAACATTTCTTTGTTTGCAAATATTAGAGTCGATAGTATTAGAATAATTTTCTTTAATATATATTTATTGTAAAACAAAAAAAAAAAAAAAAAAAAAAAAAAAAAAAAAAGAAAGAAAAAGAAAAGAAAAGCACTTTCCTGAAGTGTATTTGTATATAAGGTTTAAGTATATGCTTATATGTGTTGCCTATTTTTTGTATTATTGATTTGTTATCGTGGATTTATACGTTTATATGTTCAAATCTATTATGTATCTTATATCGATTTGTTTCATGTATAGATTCTGTTTCTTATCTAAGTCTCTATTTTCTGGGGCTTTTGTTTATATGAAATTTCATTATTTAGTATTAAGTTAAACCAAAGTTGATTTTAATTTTTGTTTTTTTTTATTCTTTTAAGCTCTAAAAAAACTTTACAGATTGCTTCTTGTAGCATTTTATTTATTAAAAATAGTGCGTTAATTGGAATATTATTTATAGTAAGCAGTTATTTGGGTTTAAATTGTGTAGATAATTGTGATATATAGAATTTGAGAAAAATACCAAAATGATAGTACCGACCAACATCCTGGTCAACCAATATATAGCACATACATATATTTATTTACTTTTTTGATATATTTTTGAGCGATTGAGACATTTTCGTAAGAAAGCTTAAATAATTAGTGGTCTTAAACTGCTTGCAGATGTCTGGGAAAGTATCGTTTACATACAAATATATTAGATTTTGTAGTCAATGATTATAACATATAAATATTTAAAACTAAATCATTTAATTTATATAAATATTTAGGTCTCGTCACTTGATTTAATAATGCTCAAATCTTTATTTTATTAAAGGCACAATTCATAATTAATATTATAACAACAGGGTATTCAGTTCATTTGGATCGTAGAATACCATTGTAGTCTACAAACCATTTTTTTATTGTTCATCAGGTAACTTAAAAATTTTAAATTATGAAACCATATCATGCTTCCCGAACCATATTTATTATTGAATGAAATCTGAAAATTGGTACAATGTTAATAAAGGCTTTATGAAATCACTCAACTTATTATTTTTTTTTTTTTTATTGTAGTAAATCCTCAATTCTCACTAGTTTATAAAAATTCAAATCAGAAGACTATATTGGTTACATTGTTGTCTCAGTCATTATTTAATTCCTTATCTTTGTTCAGCAAAGGTTAGATGATAAATGGGACAACCTAGATCTTCTGAATAAGATCTAGAATATTTAGTCATATAAGATTTCTTATCTGAGGAACCTGAAAAGGTATTTAAAAAAAAATATTCAAGATAAAAGTCTGTTGAGCTTTTTAAGGGTATAGAGCCATTTTTAACTACCTGAAAAAAACTGGTAATCGCGTTCAATCTCCTAAAGTCTTATCATATTCACATTATATAGTTTGATATCAAACGTTCACGATTGAAGCCATCAATAATCAAAGTCATCAATAATCGCCGGCGTGTACCACCAGTGGCCGGCACTAGACTTCCGAATCAGACACTTTAGTCAATCACAAAACTTTCCACGACTGTTGGGTATCAGGTAGGATTGTATTATTTATTTTATTATTGTTGGATTATCAATACTGCATAATGCACTGGAATAGCTCCCGTCCGATAGCGAGATAAATATTAAGTTTAGGCCCCAATAGGCGAGGAGCATGAATCCCAGTACAATCCCAGTGTGAACGTGTTAATTATTAATGAACTTACAGTTATTAAAGTATTTATTTGTTTATAAATTTTGCGGTCAAAAAATGTTCAACTTTTTGTTTGTAGAAATAGCTGTTGAGTATATTTTTCTTGATGAAGAATTAATATTATCAAAACAAGAGGAATATATTGCATCATATCATATTGCAACAATATGATCATTATTAATATTAATTATAAATTAATTTAATTAATGGTGAAGAAATAATTTTAATTTTTTCCGAATGTAATCGAATACTCTTGAATGATTTCTAAAAAAATTTCACCAAAAAGAAAATAAAAATACGAAATCCTGTCGTAAAGAGGTTTGTCCACGAGAAAAAATCATTTTATGTTAGAGATATAATATTTTGCAATGAATTAATGTAAATCAGTCTGGCTCTGGCCCTTAAAGAGTCCACTAAGTTTTAATAGCTGCTCCTACAATTATGTTCACCAGTTTTTTTTTAATTCTATAATTTTAAATCTAATGCTAATCAGGGAAGACCTGTCAGCTCCCCATTTAGTTCCACTAAGAACTCTTAAGATTCGGATTTTTTCTCGGCATCGATCTTTCAGATTGTTTATGTAGCATTAGGTACATGCTTTTCTACGCATTCGCACACTGATAGTTTTTATATTTATCTTTGGCGATATGACATTGCAAAACATACTAAAATATGGCTTCTAATTAAATTTCTGTATTTAGTTGTTATGAACTTAATTTAGTTACCATGGAAACAAATGTTTTCCGTTAAATAGGTACGTTCCAAAAACACTTTGAAAACATTCCTTTCTTGGGGGTCAACTGTGATATAGTGGTTTGCATAGAAACTAACAATACTAAAGGCCGCGGGTTCACGTCCCGAGGTAGCCCTAGGATTTTTAATGGGAATAAAAAATCCTTGTCTATGCCGTCCCTCGGATAGGACTTAAAATGGAGGTCCGGAGTCTGTACGATGTCGGGTACTCGTTAAAGATCCCTATCCTAATTATACTTGGATAGGCACAGTTTAGGACTCCCACTGTAGCGTCGTCTGAATAGCCTTAATGGCTTAAAGTGACGTTAAACAAACAAACAACATTTCTTTATTGTTAATTTGCCTCACTTGTTATAGCCTATCAGTAAAGGCGTAATGTGAATGCGAACGAGTTGTCAACGTGGTTAAGAGTTCGTTGGAACGCACCTATGAGTGAATGCGTAGAAAAGCATCTACCTAATGATACAAATATTTAAAGCTGTTTTTTTAAAAACAGTATGTAATACCCTTAATCTATATAAATAAAGATCAAATTCTGTTTGTTTGTTCTTTATAGAAATCCATACCGTTTGTCCTAAATTCTCCAAATTTCGCTCAGTGGTTCTTTCAGACCAGGTGCAAACACCTGTCCATATTAAAATTGCATAACTTCAGCCGATCTTCAGCTGATATTCTTTATTCTCTAAATTTCGCTCAGTTGTTCTTTCAGACCAGGTGTGAACACCTGTCCATATTAAAACTGCATAACTTCAGCCGATCTTCAGCTGATATTCTTTATTCTCCAAATTTCGCTCAGAACGTCTTTCAGACCAGGTGCGAACACCTGTCCATGTTAAAATTGCATAACTTCAGTCGATCGTCAGCTGATATTCTTTATTGTTATAAAAATCATAATGATCTCACTTTATTATGTTTTTTTTTACGAAATCGACCGTTTCTTTAGAAAAATGAAATTCCCCATGTGAAACCGGGATATACAGCTATAATCTATGTATATAAAGATGAAATTCTATTTGTTCTTTATTTAAAAACATACCCTTTGTCCTAAACTCTCCAAATATCGCTCAGTGGTTCTTTCAGACCAGGTGCGAACACCTGTCCATATTAAAATTGCATAACTTCAGCCGATCTCTGGGTATATTCTTTATTGTTATAATAATCGTTTTGATCTCGCTTTACATTGGTTTTTACGAAATCGACCGTTTGAGTCGATAAAAGTCTCACTTTATAGATTTTATCGATTTAAAAAATGAAATTCTCCGGGTGAAACCGGTATATCCAGCTAGTAATTAATAAAATATAAGCCTTAATAATTACATTTTAGTTTGAAACATTAGTTCCATAATACCTTTCTGAATGAAACATGTATAAGGTGGAATTGATAATCATCTTCGTCGGTTCTGGAAAGGCATTAGAGACTAAAATTTTAAAACTAGTTCCCATTTTCTACTAACCCTAAATACTCCATCTATCGATTGCCATTCACGATTGCAAAATAAATAAAAACAAACCTCAACTATTGATGAAATTAGAATTTTCCCCTTAAAATGTTCAGAAGCTACATCGGGAAACTAGTACCGAAATAAATAAACGTTAATGAATTGAAAATTACTGAAGCCTTTCAAGTTTTGCAATAATTATAATACTCTACACTTATGAGGAAAAACAAACAAAAATAAGTAAATAAATGTGGTTAAAGCTGTTTTCTATAAATTGCGTTTATAAAATTATCAAAATACATCGGTTTTTACTCCAAGAAGTTGCGTGTTGCAGATTTTTTATGTATAAAATTCATTCATGCAAAATTTTACGGGCATATACACGGCTTTATAAACTAAATTATTACTCTTTCTGAGAAACTCAACTTTCCGACGGTATATTTTGCAAATATATTACTGCACTCAACGAAAGTATAAATATTCATCTTGTGGAAACACTTTTCTTTATTTCTCCTTTATATGTTTATCAAATTCTTTTATATTTCATATGTAGCCTTTTCTTATTACTCAGCATAATAAGAAACGGCTAACTTCTCAATATAAACAAAATCAAAGGTACTTCACAGTAAGAAAATATTAGGTACACGCCATTCAAATAGAATAAGATTACTACGCCAATTATTTATATAAATATTATTCAATATAATTAATTCAAATATAATATATATATATATATATATATATATATATATATATATATATATATATATATATAAATTAATTCAATATAATATAAGAATAATATAATTATTATACAGAATATTTATTAAAATATCAAATAGAAAATATTACTACGCCATTCAAGTCCCTTCAAAACATTTCAATGATGATGAAACATGATATGAAAGAATACTTGATTATCATTAAACATGACGAGTTATTCAAAATCGATAGAGCCATTTTTTGATCGATAGAGCAAAACGTAAAAATCGATGTATTTAGATAAAATGTAAACGCCATTCAGCAACGTCACACATTTATTAACTTTTTTTATTCGTCTTGATAAGTTATAGAGTATTATAATTCGTATTGCAAAACTTGAAAGTCTTCAGTAATTTTCGATTCATTATTACAAGGGGAGCTGTTTGATACCTTATACTGTGCGGTTGCTCTAAAATTTTCTTGTTATTAAAATTATTAAATTCGTGAATACTTTGGTGTTTTATTGTGAAAATGTGATCTCTTTAAGAGCCAGGGACGTTTTAAGTAAGTTTTCAAGTGAAAAAAGACACTTTACGAATGAGTTTGAATGAACTGGCTGGCCCCAGTGGAAAGTCTATTCAGAAGGTTCCTACAACACTTATGAAGAGAAAGGTAACTAGTAATAGTAATGTTTCACTTAAAAATGGACAACCAGAGAAAAAGAAAGCAAATTCCAAAAGTTCAGTGATAAAAAACTCAGCTATAAAACCTAACCTAACAAAAACATCTGTTAGTTTATATAATATTTCTAATTGTAAAACTACTGAAATGAATCATTTAGATAATAGTTCTCCCATAAATATTTCGGAATCTTCTCCACAAAATTCTAACGGCAATACTCTAACTCAAATAAACCTCAATCGAAGTCCTAGTCAAACCCTTATTTCGACAACATTAAATACTATCCCTAATGTGCCCGTTTGTAATATGTTTCAACCACTGTCTAACGAAATGGAAGAAGAACCAGTTGAAACACCAGTTTAAAGACCACATCAACCACCTCCAATAAAAATTAAAGGGATATCAAATTTTCAAAGTTTATGCATTGACCTAGTTAACCTAATAGGGGAAAATAATTTTGACGCTTATGGAGCCTGTGTTCGATATCTCGAATCGAAAAACTTTAACTTCCACACTAATCAAGCACAACAAGACAAAGCCTATAGATTTGTAATTAGAAATCTCCATTATTCCACACCGCACGATATGATAAAATATGATTTAGAAAGAAAAGGATTTAATGTCCGTTTTATTACTAATGTGTTACATCCGCGTTCTAAAGAACCTCTACCTCTTTTCTTTGTGGACTTGGAACCATCTCCAAATAACGCTGAAGTCTTCAATTTAACTAACATTGCTTATACAAAAGTTAAAATTGAGGAACCTCACAAGAGAAGAAATATTGTCCAATGTATGAGATGCCAAGAATACGGACATACTCGAGCTTTTTGCCACCACAAACCAAGATTCGTCAAGTGTGGTCAAGATCATCCCAGCGAGAGGTGCCAGAAACCACATGACGAGCCTCCTGTCTGCTCTTTGCGGTGGAGAACATCCGGCAAACTAAAGGGGATGCTTAGTTCATCTCAAGTTGCAGAGAAGAAGACTCAACGTGTGGAATCAGAGAACTTCAAGGCGAGAGGTAACAGAGCTCCTGCCTCCAGAGGCGGGACCTAACCAACATACCCACACTATTCCTACAACACAACCTCAAACTACTGCACACGTACAGCAAACTTGTAGCACTACATATAATAACACAGCGCTCCAATATACAAATCCACAAACTGCGAGGATAACTCCTCATTACACATTTTCTCACTATGCTAGTACTCATCGTTTATCTCCTCCTCAACATTCACAATATACAGCCAATTATAATTGGATAATTATCCTCAACACTCACCCACAAATCATCAACCTATTTATCCCCACGTTTCAGCATCTCACTATACCCAAATACAATACTCAACACCCCTATATACTCCGCTCCTTATACTCAAGATCTAATTATACCACACCCAACTTTCAACCAAGTAATCCCGATCTCTCATTATATTTGTCCTCATTCTTAAATGATTTTAAATCCATGATAACTCCTCTCATCACTCTTCTCTCCAGGCTAGTAACTAATTTTATTCCTAATGCCAATCCCTAATTCAAAGTCACAACACTCTCTAAAACTCCTTCTTTGGAATTCGAATGGAGCCATACAACGAAGGAACGAACTTGACATCTACTTACACGAGCATGACATAGACATTGCACTACTAACGGAGACTCATTTCACTCAATCGACAAGATTCTACAATCAAGGGTACTTGGTGTACCGAAGTGATCATCCCAGCGGTGCTGCCCGTGGTTGTACGGCAATACTCGTGAAACATGTTCGTTTCACGACCTTCATTTCATCATTCACCTATTAGACCAGACATCACTATCCTCAACGGGGTCACCTGTGTTGTGGTTAGCATGGCAACCTACAATACTAAAGATCACGGGTTCGATTCCAGCGGTGGCCCTAGGATTTTTTAATGGGAGTAAAAAATCCTTAGCTATGCCGTCCCTCGGATAGGACGTAAAATGGAGGTCTCGAGCCTGTACGATGTCAGGTACTCGTTAAAGATCCCTATCCTAATTATACCTGGATAGGCAAAATTTAGGACTCCCACTGTAGCATCGTCCGATTAGCCTTAGTAGCATAAAAATGGACGTTAAACAAACAAACAAACTATCCTCAACATATGATCGCTTTACCAGAAATTCAGATTTCAGCCTTATCAGTTGAAATTGATCACACCTATACGTCTATAGCCAGTGCATATTGTCCTCCGAAGCAACTAGTTTCACAAGAGACATTCACTAACTTACTGACCAGCTTAGGACCTAAATTTTTGTGCGGAGGATACTTCAACGCCAGACACCCCCGTTTTGGAAATAGGACCCAAAATTCAAGGGGAAATGCTCTTTTTAATACTTGTATAGATCTTAACTATGACTGCATATTACCAACTGAACCCACATACTGGCCAACGGACTTAAACCGACAACCAGAACTACTCGACTTTTTATTACATCTAATTTAAATTCACTTCATCATAACATCTCCACTAGCAACGATCTTTCATCTGACCATTCAGCTGTTGTTTTGTACCTCTCTAGACACATATTTACCACAAATCATAGGCCTACTCTAACTCCTGGTCCAATATTACTCAGTAAATTTCACAACATTATAAACAATAACATTAACCTTAATACAAGCCTAAAGACGGAAAGTGAAGTTGAGAACGCTGTAGAGACGCTCACTAAGACCGTACAAACTGCCGCTTGGCAATCAGCACAAGTACGTGAGACAGCAAGACACAAATATTACTTACCTCCGGACTTACAGTCACTTATTATTGAAAAGCGACGTGCCCTGAACCAGTGGAAAAGATCTTGCTATCCTAGTGACAAACGACAACTAAACGCTCTTACTGACAGACTGCGGAAGCTGATACAAAAACACAAACAGGACACTTACAACAATCATCTGGCAAACCTACAGACAAGTGACAATACTCTGTGGCAACAAACACGAAAGATACTCAGTTACCACCAAACAAAGACTCCTCTCCGTAAACCTGACAACACATGGGCCAGAAGCGATAAAGAGAAAGCTGATTTATTTGCCTCTCATCTTACGGACGTATTTCAACCACATGACGACTTACTTGACGAACAACACTTCTTTGACGTTCAAGACAGTCTCTCATCTCCTCTTCCTCTTTCACTACCACCTCCACCTATTAGACCTTCAGATGTAAAGTTTTGCATTGAAAAATTACCGCGAAGAAAGGCCCAGGTTAGGACCTTATCACACCTAAAATTGTACGACTTCTTCCTAAAAAAGCCATTGTATTTTTGGCCAATATTTACAATTCTATTCTTCGACTTACTTACTTCCCCCTCGTATGGAAATTTTCTATCGTAAAGATGATTCCAAAACCAAACAAACCTTCAGACCAAGTTACATCTTACAGACCTATTAGCTTATTACCGTTATTCTCTAAAATATTTGAAAAATTGTTATTAAAGCGACTTTATCCATTCCTTGAAGCAAATAGTGTTATACCCTATCACCAATTAGGATTTAGACCTGCACACTCTACAATACAACAGTGCCATAGAGTCGTTGATACCATAGCGGTGGCATTGGAAAAGAAAGAATATTGCACAGGAGCTTTCTTAGACGTTGCACAGGCCTTAGATAAGGTGTGGCATGATGGTCTTCTTTGTAAAGTTAAATCGATCATACCGCATACCTATTACCTGATTATTCGGTCATATCTTGAGGATAGGTTTTTTGTTGTTAACCAGGATGGCAAACACTCCGACTATTGCCGAATAATCATTACACAAAGACCTAAACATGCCATTCATAACTGTCGTAATTAAGAAACATTACAAAACTTTCCATAACTCTCTTGCTGGACATCCTAACCCCCTGGTGCAAACATTACTGACAGACACACTGCCACAGAACCCAACAAGGAGACTGAAACGCCTCTGGAGCAGGGACCTGTTACTGTAGAACTGTCATGCTAGGAGTGCCTTCACTGGGAGGTTTCTCCAATCAAGTATTCATGTCAATCCTTGTCGAGTTTTTTTACTGCGAGAAAATAGCGAGAAAATAGTCGAGTTTTTTTACTGCGAGTTACTTTTAGTAAATATATCATGATTGTGAATCGACAGGTGTATTTACGGCTCATAGTATATTAAAACTTTTAAATAAATAATAAATTTAAAATGTTTGTCCCTTGTGCCATTCCGGAAAACGTAAACGAATACTGTTACCCTAAAACCACCTTATATTTTATTCATAAATCTATTATGGAACTAAATTTTGTTAACTAAAATATAATTGAAGGGTCAGGGGGAAAAAAACAACGGTAGTCCATTTTTTGTTGATTTGAAAAAAGTAGTACCATCTGATAGTATAAGAAGTGTACTTTCTTTTCGTACTTGTTACAGTCGAGAAAAAAAACCACAGTCCATATAAACTCTATAGTTTAAAATCGATACAAGGGGGAAAAATAGCTGAAGTCCTGAGTGTCGGGAAAAGATTAACAGAAATAAAATATTTCTGTGGTGTTTGTCTGGAGTTGAAGTGTAAATGAACAATGGCTTTAGTTCAAGTGAAGATGAATACAAGTGTACAAAACTAACAAAAAAAAAAAGAAAAAAACACGGATGAATGTCTAATGTCATGAAAAAAATCAGACTTTCAGCTCACCAGTCAGGTGAAAACTGTTTTTATAAATTATTTAAGTGTTTTGAAAACGTTCCTTAATCTACAAGAGATGAGCAAACGCCTTCCTTAGCGGTCTCAAAACTGACTCTCAATCCAAAGCCGTCGTCCCAGAACAAATTCTGAGATATCTATACCAAAGAAAACTTCTTATGTTTATAAAGTTACAGTGAAAGATGAGAACAATAATTATCAATACATTGATATTCAAGTTTGTTTGAAGGTTTTTTTGTCAATTCATGGCATTAATGAAACTCGAATCCGGTTCATTAATAAAAGTTTATTTAATACTAGGATGGGGCTTCCATTTTTGGGAAGACGACCCTAAAGGCCGTAAAATTCGTGAATTAGAAAAAAAAATTCAGCAATTATACGAAGCTGGGCGTTTTTTAAATATCGCGCGAAATCAACCGGAAGCATATAATATAAGCAAAAATATCGAAAAGAATAAAATAGATGACGAATTCCCAAATTATCTGGATCCAGTTGTATTAAGAATGAACAAAAAGTAAATAAATTAAACTACATTAGGGCAATTCAACGTCAATCATTTTGAACCTCAACATTTCAGATTTTCTTGAAAATTTGTATACATATGTGTACTACTTGTACCTAATAGAACAATTTTGAAATATTACTGAGATATGTTTACCCGCTTTTGAATTATTGGTCTCTAAAGCACTCAAAAATAGGTCCAGAAACAGAAAAAATCATGATTAAAAATAGCTGTAGATTTTTTCCAAATTTGACCTGGACTATGAGATTGGTGTCGTTTAACAGCGCATTCCATGCCGTTTCATATGATATACTAGGTTGTTACAAAAGTCCTTGTGCATATCAAGTTGTTTACATTGAGGTCTCTAATTTAATCCTTATTTAATCTCTGACGAATACAATTCTTATGTCAATGTTTACATTAACTAATCCTCTAATTATCTTTGTACGCCAACTGTCCCTGCCCATTCAGTTTATTAAATTTCACTAGAAATGTCGGAAGAAAAATTTGTCATCCGCGGCCTTCTTAGGCATTATTGGAAAAAAGGTTTTAGTGCAAAGGCCTCAGCCGAGGAAATTTGTGCAGTGGAAGGGAAAGTGTGGTGCATCGATAATACAAGCCTTGAAAACATTTCTAGTGAAATTTAATAAACTGAATGAAAGGCAGGGACAGTTGGCGTACATAGATAATTAGAGGATTAGTTAATGTAAACATTGACATAAGAATTGTATTCGTCAGAGAATTAATAAGGATTAAATTAGAGACCTCAATGTAAACAACTTGATATGCACAAGGACTTTTGTAACAACCTAGTAGAACAATGTATAGGTTAATACTAAAGAAATTTTCTTAAAACTAAATGTAAACTTTTAATTTCAATTTTCTCAAAAAGGGCATTTTTAAAAAAATATATATTTTTGAAAAATAGGAAGTATTATATCTATTCATACAACAAAATATAAAAATGGGATGAAAATTTCTTCATTACTAAACAAATTGAAAACTAGTAATAAAATTTCATAAATCTAGCATTTTATGATTAAAAATAGTTGCAGGTGTTTCCAATTTGGACCTTTCCAAATGTCCACTCCTTGGACATTTCCGAGTTGGACTGGGACTATGAGATTGGTGTTTTTTAAGAGCGCATTCCATGCCATTTCATATGATATATAGGTTGGTACTAAAGAAATTTTCTTAAAACCTAGTTTAAAATTTTAATTTCAATTATCTCGATAAGAATTAAAATTTTTATATTTTTTAAAAAATAGACAGTATTATATCCATTCCTACAACAAAATATGAAAGTGGGATCAAAATTTCTTCATTACTAAAAAAATTGAAAATTAGTAATACAATTTCATAAATCTAGCATTTCATGTTTAAAAATAGCTGTAGACGTTTTCCAAATTTCACTAGGAATAAGAGGTTGGTGTCGTTTGACAGCGCATTCCAAGCCATTTCATATTATATACAAAAATGTATATATGTATGCTAAAGAAATTTTCTTAAAACCAAGTTTAAAAAATGTGGTGCGTGCACGCAACACACAACTTTCACTTACCAACTTACTTAGATTCGAAATTAATGCGTTTTGTTAATTGCCACTCCTCAAATGAACAGAACGGCTTTAATTATGAAAAGGCGTACTCCGCATGCGTGGGCTCAACGAGTTTTATGAGATGACTGAATATTTTTATTTTTTTCTCCTCTTTATGTTTCCTTTATTTTTATCATATCTCATATTTAGCCATTTCTTATTTTTAGGCGTAACGAGAGACAGTTAATTTCTCCATATAAACAAAAACAAAGGTACTTTATGGGAAACAAACAAACAAAAAAGGACCAACCCCCCAAAAAAGCCCCCTCAGAACATTTTAATAATGATAAAGCTTTCCTGATATTAAAGAATACCGAATTTTCATTTAACTGACGAATTTGATAAAAATCGTTAAAGGCGTTTTTGAGATCATCGAAAAAAAGGTAAAAATTGGAAAAAAAATGATTTATTATTTTAGTCCCCCCTCCGGTTGATAAATTTTGATGAAATTGTTACAGTCATATCTCGGGCATATAAATAGATCAAATACTCAGTTTAATCAAAAACGTTAGAGCCGTTTTTGAGTAAATCGAAAAAAACTTAAAAAGTTATTAAATAAAGTACCCCCTCCATTTGAGCTATTATGATGAAATTTTCGCTGTCACATCACGAGCATATACATACACCAAATACCCAATTTCAGTTTTGTACGGCCTATAGTTTTTGAGCTAGTCTGTTCACACAGACACAGACACACACACACACACACACCCACACACACACACACACACACACACACACACACACACACACACACACACACACAGACCATTTCGCGGGACTTATTTGGACTCAGGGGACCCCAAAACGTGTATTTCCATTGAAAACCGGAAATCGAAATTTTTCACGATCGCAATACTTCCACTTACTATATATTTCATATAATATATGAAATATATAGTAACTTACCTTATATTATATTACCTATACATTACCTATATTATAGGTAAGTGAAAGTAAAAATGTAATGTCAATTTTCTGTAAAAGGGGATTTTTTAAATTTTTATATATTTTTTTTTTAAAAAATAGGTCATACTGCCTATACCTATACATTGTTCTATATCATATGAAACGGTATGGAAGGCGCTGTTAAACGACACCAATCTTATATTCCCAGTCGAATTTGGAAAACATCTGCAGCTATTTTTAATCATGATTTTTTCTGTTTTTGGACCTATTTTTGGGTGCTTTAGACACCAATAATTCAAAAACGGGTAGATATATCTCAGTAATATTTCACTATTATTCTAGTAGATACAAGTAGTACACATATACCAAATTTCAATAAAATCTGAAATGGTAAGGCTCAAGCCTGTGTTGAAGTGACGTGGAATTACCCATTAGACCAAAAGGTAAGTGAAAGTAAAAATACACATGTTTAAAATATATGTTTTAAGTCAAATGTATTTATAACTATAAAATTAATAACGGTAATAGTCTGGTTTATAAGGCCCCTCGATAGGTATATCCAAATATTTAGACTGTTCAGGCGTCAGTTTCGTCAATTTAACACCAAGATGGTCCAGATGCAAAGCAGCTACCTCCTCATCAATCTGAAAACAAATCAAATTATCACTTAAGTTATTTTGTTTCAAAAATATAAATAAATTAATATAAGAATAAAAAAAAAAAAGAAGGTCAAAACAGTTAAAAATAAAACATTGAACAATATTCATTCCTATTATAATCTCATTTCTAAAATGTACCATCAAGTATTAAGGGTAGAGTGTGTGAAGTTACATTAATACCTCGCGCAATGGCCATCACTAAAGGCCGGATTTCGTGCAGTAAAAATTTTAAAAACGTGCAATAAAAATTAGCCAAACGTGCAAAAACGTGCAATAAAAATAAAAAACATTGACAAACGTGCAATTCAACCTTCTGCTGTGTGAAGAGGTAGTGTATAATTAAGGAAATCAAATATTAATTTAACATATTTATATAATTATTGCTATATACATATGTGCTTACAAAAACTACAAAAAAAATTGTTTGCTAGGAATAATAATTAAACAAAACTAATAATATATATATATAGTAAAACATAAATTTTCGTAATTTTCTACTAACTATATTAATTTATCAAATAGAAATTTCTAAAATTTTATCGTATTAAAATTTACAATAATGTACATTTCCAGATTATGCGTCTACGTCATCTTCAAGAGTAGAAACAAACTATTTAAAATTATTAAAATGATCTGAATAAAATAGGGCTGCTTCGATCTATGTTCCCATCTAGTTATCACAGGTTCTAGGGGAAGGGGGCAGTCCATACTATTTCTATAAGCTGTCACGCGGTGAGGAGCTTTTAAAAATATTTTTTCCCATTATTAACAAGTTTGTTGATATTTCGGAAAATTTCCCTCACTTTTTCAGTAACACGGTTTAAATCATGCGCTACACAAGTTACATGTACCATATTTGAATAAAAAACTTTTAATGCTTCTCCAGCTTTTACCATATACGGAGCGGCATAGCAAACATATAAAAGGATTTTATCTTGGTAGGATGTATGACAGAAAAAAATTGCTAAACTGTCGTTCACAAATCGAGAGACAGTCTCGTAGGTCGTTTTTGGAAGCTGCTTACATGAATTGAGGTATGGTTTGGGTTCAATCTCCGGGTGTTGGATTCCAACAAATAAACTGCAAATATTAAGTCCCCGTGGGTCTGTTGTTTCATCTACCATGATGTAAATATAATTATTTTCAACTATTTTTCGTATTTCTTCAACAGAATGTTTAAAACAGTTTTTGAGGTAATTTTTTTCTTAGGGTGTTCTCGTCAGGAATGTTTTGTCTTGTGTATTTTTGCAAAAAACACTTAAAGGGCTTGGACTGCAGTTTATTGAATGGAATATTGGAAGCGACCATGGCGTAACATAAATCGATAAAAACTGTTTGTTTATTGTCTAACGACGAGCAGCTTTGTTTGTTGTTATTGTTGAATTGGAGCTCGCTTGGATTTTTGTGCTGCAGTTAACTGTGTGTGCCGACCTATAAAAATAAAAAGATATTGGGAATAGTCAAATGCTATCGTGTGCTACTTATGAAAAGATAGAATGTACTTACTTGAGTTGCAATGAGCATCCACTTTTTTCCGATCGGAACCAATTGATTTATTGCAAGAAGAAAAAAAATTGTTTTCCCGTCTTATTTCAATTCTGGGTATGGTTTTATCCATTTGATTTTGGAAGATTGGCTTGCTGTCACTTTAGGCCATAGGTCAATAGTGAAAATTATTGTAGTTGTTTACCGAATTAAACTAAACTTCAGAATGATATGGAAATAAAGTAGGTGGGAAGGTTGAGTCAAATCAAGTTAGAACTTCTAAGAAAGTTAATACAAAGGAACGTTGTTCGACATAATACCATTTCCGTAACGAGTTCGAAGAAATATTTTGAAATCATGAATAATTTTTTCTTTCTTAAAAAATTAGGTAGAAAAATAAATTATAAATACATACATATATCGGTATTATTGTTGGTGATTTTAAAATAAATCATAATCTATTCTCTATAATAAAAATTAAAAAAAAAAATCAATTATTTAATGAAATATCAAAAAGTGCACTTTCGTGCACTGAAAACCTAAAATGTGCAAATTCGTGCAGTAACCCTCAAAATGTGCAATTTCGTGCAAAATAAAACTTACATATGTTAATCCGGATGCCTTAATTCGTGTAAATAACTTGTCCCCGATCGATTTCAAGCAACCGAAAAAAAAGTGCAATTGCACGAGAATCCGGTCTCTAGCCATCACTAATGATATAAGCCGCATAATGATATAAGTGGCAAGGGGAGGAGAGTGTATAATAAAGGCGGGGAATGTACTTCGATTCGGCCGGAAATGCTCTAAGGGCGCGTTCACGATATTATAAATATCGTCGGTATTATAAATATCGATAGTTGAGACAGGCAATGTGGTAAAACTGGCTTGTAACCTTCCGGTGTGTGCATTACTGTTCCATTAAACCATGTGTCAATAAAAGTGTTATCTTGCTCATTATTCAGAGTTTCTTTCACATTTTCCCCAATAACCTTAACACATTTGCAATTATACCTCCGATGTTCTGTAGAAACGTTAAATCGAACTTTTTTCAATTTTTCGCTAATAACTCGAAAACGATTTATCGCAGAAGAAATTGTGTTATTTCTAAAATAAAAGAGCATTAAATTTCGCGTCGGGTAAGCCTTTTCGCCAAATCCGATTGTCAATTTAGCCACTTTAGTGGAAAAATGAATAACGCTGATGTTCCAAAGCCTGCAATTTAAAGAGGGTTACTCCAAATAAAAAATGTTACACACAATAATAATAGTTGTAGAATATAGAATTCTCTGTAAAACGATCTCATTAATCTTAAAATTAGCCCACGCCTGTGAAGACCAAGTAATTAAAACGTGAAGTTTTTAGCGCCTTGTGGTCTAAAAATTGAAAAAAAATTTGGGATTTTTTTTTAGTTTCTCGTATATAATTCGGCAAATACAGATCACAAAATATTGCTTTCTTCTTACTATAAGAGGCTAAACTATTGCAAATAGAATGATATATTTGAAGTTTAAATCGGTTTAGTGGTTTAGCCGGGTTCGGTACATCAAAAATCTGTAACTTTTACTATTTTGGTGGAAACCTTGTTCCAACGCCTCTAACTCAAAAAACAGCTCGTTTAAATGAAAAATGTATTAGATAAAAGTTGCTGGGCATGAAATTTAGCAGGAAATAAGCTCCTTGCACACTACATAAGCTAAACCCTGCGTGGAAATACAAATAAAAACGTGACAGAGTTCGGAGTGGTTACTTCCTGCTAAGACTTCGGTTTTTGAAGTGGCAGACGTTCACATTTGTAGTCTATGAAATGAGTACTTTCAGCCTATATGATCAAAAATTTTCTTGAAATCAGGCACCTTTATGGCCCTCAGCTCTCGGACTAATTAGTCTATGATACAATTTTGCCATTAAAACTATTAAGATATTGAAACATGTCACGTATTAGTGAAATTCCCTACCATATTAGGTATGTGTAAAGACTATTTAAAATAAAATCAGATTGAAAAAGTAAGAATTATTCATCAGAGAAATATTTAAAAAACCGAGAGGTAAAAACCGGTACTTTTTACCATTTTGGTGGAAACTCATGTCCAACGCCTATAACACGACAACATGTACTCTAAATGAAAAATGTTACAGATAAAAGTTTTAGGACATTAAATTAAGCATAAAACAAGCCCATTTATTTTTAAATTAACTAATTACTAAGTAGAGATACAAATGAAAACGTGAAAGTATTCGTAGATGCATGAATACTTACATGTTTTAATTGGTTTTCCTCTCCAGTAGTAGTTTAATTTTAAATTAATCATATATATATATATATATATATATATATATATATATATACACACATCGTGTAACTGTTAATTCATTAATAGTTGTGAGCTATTAAATTGTGTTAGGTATATACTTCCTAAATTGGTAAAAGTTTTCAACTAGCATTAATACTATACTTCCTAAATTGTATTATGAATTATTTCTACATATCAACGAACAAACAGAACTTTTTATTTATCTTTTTTATTTTGATTTTTTTTAAATCTGTAAATAATCAATACTTTGTAAAAATTTCACGAATGAACAGATGCCAGTGTCTGTAACCCAACTACTACTATGAGAACATTATTATTTTATTTCAAGGTAACCGGTTTATGTCAACATATGTGAGGTTTAGCTAATGTGCAATCTGAGACAAATTCATTATTATTTATCATATTTATATACTTTATTAATCTTTATTTAACTAGTTGATATATTTTGAAATTTCATCACTGATTTTTATATATTTATAGGGATGTGGGGGGGGGGGTGCACGGTAGGGCGGTCTGGCCCACCGAGTACCCAAATTGATCAAAATCGTTAAAACCGTTTTTGAGTAAATAAAAAAAAAAACACGTGAAATTGACATAATTTATTAAGTAAAGTCCCCCCTCCGGTTGATCAATTTTGATGAAATTTTTACAGTCATATCTCGTGCATATAAATAGATCAAATACTCAGTTTAATCAAAATCGTTTGAGCCGTTTTTGAGAAAATCGAAAAAAACTTAAAAAGTCATTAAATAAAGTATCCCCTCCCTTTGAGCAATTTTGATGAAATTTTTGCTGTCACATCGCGGGCATGTACATACACTAAATACCCAATTTCAGGTTCGCACGTTTTATAGTTTTTGAGCTAGTCTGTTCACACACACACACACACACACACACACACACACACACACACACACACACACACACACACACACACACACACACACACACACAGACCATTTCGCGGGACTTGGTTAATTGGACTCAGGGGACCCCAAAACGTGTATTTCCGTTGAAAACCGGAAGTCGAAATTTTTCACGATCGCAATACTTCCACTTACTATATATTTCATATATAGGTAAGTGAGAGTAATAAAAAGAAAAATATTCAGTCAACTCATAAAACTCGTTGAGCCCATGCATGCGGAGTACGCCTGTAATGACAGACCATTGTTCATAATTAAAGCCGTCCTGTTCATTTGAGAAGTCGCAATTAACAAAACGCATTAATTTCTAATCTTAGTAAGTTGGTAAGTGAAAGTTGTGTGTTGCGCGCACGCACCAGATTTTTAAAAATATATTATTGTCCTGTTTAAATGGGTTCAAGTTAAATGCACATAAACTTAAATGTAAAAGTGACAAATAAATTAATAATATAAGAATCCGAGTATTCCTAACAACCAGATTATCATCTTTTTGTTATTTCAAGAAAAATGTATTTAAATAACTAAGAAGGAGGATATTTTTTAAAATGATTTGATGATGATTTTAAATGATATCACTTCATAGGAAAAAGAACAAATCGTACATGATTTACTAGATTGAAGATTTTTTTTAGATCGGATCTAACCTAATAAAGTAAACAACGAATGAATTCTCTTCCAAAAATGTGGATAAAGCCAACTTCGGATCTCGGGAACTCTCGGTAAACCCGAACTGAATTGTGGATATCGGGTAGGGCGTGATACCTTCTTGTTTGGTCACACTGGCCGCCATCTTGGAGTTGCTTATCCGAAGTAATACCAAACTTTCGCTTAAATAGAGTCGATATTAAGCATGCGCATTTCTTAATTGCATGATAACTTAATATTCATAATATTATTTTATTGATTATATTAAATGGTTCATAAAAATAAACAATTTTCAATAATATCGCTTATATTCTTAATATATTAGTGAGAAAAAAGAAAGGTATCTAATGAGATACCCTGTAATGTTATTATTTATTTAACGCTATCTAATAAAAAAAAATGGTTAGGAGGGTAGGTAATAATAATTAACAGACGTATTAAATTATTTTTAGATGTTTATTTGCTGAGGATTTTTTATTATCACAGATTTCATATTAAGTATACTGTAATATTTTTGGAACGGTAAGGAACAGGATAAACATTTTTCCATTCAGCCAATCCTCAACTTTTGACCGCTCTTCTACCATAAAGACATTATCGATTTATTTCCCTATTTTTTCTTCAATGGATTCGCAGGATAGTTCTATTGACATTCACATGGGTTATACTAGAAATATCCTACTTCTACTTATGAACCCAAAACATGAATTTTATCAATAGTAATCTAAAGTAATAAGACGCCTGAAATGATTTTTGAAACGTTGTGTCATGTCTCTCTATCGAATTCCTTATTGCTTTTAATATATGTATAATGAGAATCCTCTGCAGACATTCCTGTGAAGTTTTTGAAATATTCGCAGGTTTCAAACCAATCGCTTTAAAAGTAACGCATTACTTCTCCGGTAGAAAACTTTCTATGCCACCACCGCTTTCTCCTTCTCTTGTTTACTGAATTAAACAAATATAGGTAACTAAAAATGGCGCAGACCAATTTTTATTCAATATATTAAAATAAAGATTAAAAAAAAAAACTAATGTAAAAAACTGTTTTAAATTTGTAAAGAGTGTTTATTTCGCTCCAAACACGTCGAACTAAGTGGCTCAATGCACATGTTGGTCAAGAATGTTTTTCCCTCCTCCTTTCTGTCGAGTGTCCGCCGCGAGCATTAGATAAGTTTGCGCTAATGTGGATGCGCCCTAAGATCAAAATCAAATCGTTTTCTAGGAAGAAATAACCGGTTTATAATCTTCACACTAAGTATCCTGATTTGCTATGAGGTGTCAGTGAAATGTTTGAAACAGACAAGTTTCTCTCTCAGAACTGGCTTCCACAGATATTACCCATTTATTTTTTTATAATACTAAAAAAATCACCCCTTACGCCTACCTAAATGACACTTATGGGAAGCGGGGTGTGTGATGTAGGAATGGTAGGTGGATATTACTAAAAAGTTTCTTCCGGCTAAGCCGATCGACAGGTGTGTGACGATGGATACCCGAATATGCCATTAGAGTGGTGATACTTTCCGAAAAATGTGTATTTTAGAGTGGAAATATGCCAGCTCTAGGTTCTGCCGGACTTAATGCTGCTAATTTATTTTATTACTGCAGCTTAACATTATAGTTATATCTAGAATAAGGCTATCATTAGTTTTAAAATGAAGTACTGCTTACAATATTGGGACCGAAGAAGGACATATCAACCGCAAACAGATGTTTACACAATGCTGAGTTTTAATAAAAAAAATTAATTATAGTGAAAGCAGCGTGTTGATTAGAATGTGAGTGTAAAATTGTGAAATTTAATGGTGAACGAATCCCAAAAAGATTAAATAGAGCAGTGCTGACTTTGCTTGGTGCGACGAGCGCAACACTCAACTTTCACTTAAAGTAGAAATCGAATTTATTGTGTTGATAGTTTATCCTATAATGGAAGACTTTTTTTAAAAAAACCCTTTGGTCTTTTATTATTCTAAATTTATATTTCAGTGAAAAATCCAGTCTTCCTTTTTGATAATATAAATTTTTTAATATGTTAAAACATCACTACGTTTCGAGGCTCATTGCCTCATCTTCAGGTGACTATGTTATAATTATAAAATATATCAATTCTTTAAAATCTCGTCAAATATTAAAGTCAAATAATCAAATAATCACAATGTAGGTACTTCTTATTTTGAGTGGCCAAAATAAGAAGTACATTGTGATTATTTGATTATTTGACTTTAATATTTGGCGAGATTTTAAAGAATTGATATATTTTATAATTATAACATAGTCACCTGAAGATGAGGCAATGAGCCTCGAAACGTAGTGATGTTTTAACATATTAAAAAATATATATTATCAAAAAGGAAGACTGGATTTTTCACTGAAATATAAATTTAGAATTTATTGTGATACATATATAAACTCCGTTCAGCAATGTATCACATAAACTCCTTTCAGCAATGTAAAATCCTAACTTCATCAATTGTCTATTTTTTTTTAACCGCTTTTTGTAAATATAACTTGAAGGGGAATCCATAGAAGTGGTATTTACTGCTCATAGTAAACGAAAACTTAATTTTCAAATTTATATCTGTTATGTGTTTCCAGAAATCGACGAAGATTACTGTTTCACAAAAACCACCTTATATATTATTCATAAATCTATTATACATGGGCATCCGCAATTAATGAATGAAAGAAATTTAAAAGAAAATCCAAAATGACAATAGCACGTTTCAGAATGTATAGCATCAAAAAGGAATCACCAGAAGAAATACAAATTAATGGCAAAAATTAATTTAATTGTACAGCTGTTGAAGACTAGATAGTTTATAAAAAATCTGGTGCGATGAGCGCAACACACAACTTTAACATACGAACTTACTTAAATTAAAAATCGACGAGCTGTGATAATAATATTATAGTTTACATATTATGTAAATGCCATTCCTCAACTTCACACAGTATTCCACATTAATATGCTAGTACTCGTTTATCTCCATAAGCTATTGAGTATTTGTATTGCAAAACTTGAAGGTTCTAAGTACTTTTCGATTCATTGTAGCTTATTTCTTTTTTTAAGGGACCTAATTTCAACAGTCGAGTTTTTTTACTGCTGCTTGTTTTTTTTACTGCGAGTTTCTTTTTTGTAAACATTATATTTTTTTCCTCTCAATCAAATTTAAGTCATCGGAAGAAAGAGTATTTAGAAAAGAACATAAGAAGTGTTGGGATGTTTAGAATTGAAGGAACGGCATGCAGCGAGATAACGTAAAATCTTGTTCAGTCTGAACTAAAAAGGTCACCATGCAGTGTCTGTAAGTTATTTCCTAATATTTTAATAATGTTTTTAGACTATCCCACTATCCAAGCAAATAAGGACCATTCAATCGAGAACAATTGTGAGAATGACTTTGATACCCACTGGTGCGCACAATTGTAAGAATGAAGAATGAACTCTGCGCCCTATTTTACTTAACTAGTTTATAATATATTTAAATCTTAAAATTTAATTATAAAAGGCTTGCATAATTAATTACCTTCTTGGGTAGTATATGAATGCCAACAGGATATTGTTCATTTCTTGTCCAAAGTTCGATTTGGGCTAACACTTGATTTGTAAATGAATTGCTCATGACAAAAGAGGGATGTCCAGTAGCACAACCAAGATTTACAAGTCTGCCTTCTGCTAAAACTATGATATGCCTTCCATTTTGAAGGGTGTATCTGTCAACCTTCAGATAAATTATTGGTTAATATTACCTTAACATTGTTAATGGAACTATTCCAAACATGCATTAGATTAATAAATTGTTCGATGGTTGACTATATTATATTTTTTAAGAAGGACGATAATAGCACAAAAAGATGGAAAAGTTATTTTCTGGTGGAACTAGATTGAAAGAGAGGTTAACAGTGTTTACAGGTTATGTAACAAAATATTTAAATTATACATTCAGATTTGGATTCTCCAAGTCTGACTTGTCCAGGTGAAGTCCTAAATACAGTACTCTTCGGTATATAGGAATCAAAACGTCGCACACAGGGGCATTTGACCCGAAAAGCTGGCCAAAACTATTTCCTTCCATTTTATTAATTCAAAATTCCTCAAAATGGCTTCTATATTTCTAATAGACATTAAAAATTTTTTTTTAAATATTTAAAAAAATTTCTGTCTATGATAAAAATTTTATGAAAATAATATTCACGTTACTCCACCGACTGTGTTGCCTATCCTTGGGTTTACAAATTATGCTCATATTATTTTATCTTTATTTGCTCTTTATTCATTGTACCTATGAAATATACTTATAACTAATAAAGATTTATGATACATGAATCTATCACTATTATTTTTAAAAAAATGAAAATAGAAAAAAATAAAAATTTGTGGTGATTAAGAAAAATAATATTTTTTCCTAATTTCAATGCAGCATTAAGCATTGTTTAATACCACTTCGTAACACAACTTATATCCCTGAAAGTAAAACCTTTCTTAAAAATGCATATTAAACTTAATTATTCATTATTCACTTTCTTCGCCACTTGGTGAACTTTTGGAATCTCAAAACCTTTTCTTTTGCTTGAAGAAGCATTCCATCTTAATTTGAAATCACGCTTTAAAATGGATAATTTATGTTTTAGCTCTTTCACCTTCTCTAGGCTATTACAATATTTCCCAGTGAGAAAAGACTCCAAAAATTCCTTCTTTTTTTCAAAAGATAATGCTTTCGATTTCAAAAATATGTCAAATAATTCCCTTCGGGTTATTATCATTCTTCCTGAAGATCCGAAAATATAAATAAATGAAAATATAACAAAATTCAATTTTTTTATTAATTAATGAAACTGACATTTTCGAAATCAAAAAATTATTATTCTCCCATTCGCAGAATTTATTTTATGAAAAATAATCTACGATAATTATACATTATAATAAAAAATATTTCGTTGCCCAGAAATGACCAGAAGTATAACTTTTTAACCTTCAAATTTAATTTTTAGCTCTAAAATCTACCTACCAAAAAACAAAAAGATATTGATAATAGTATTGAATACAAAAAAATTATAACTGTCTGGATAACAAGTACAAACCTGGCCTCGAACTATCCATCATATGATAATGCCGATACTTCATTAAAAAAAAAAGAAAATTAATATATTTTGTAGATTAATATTTATGAGCTGAGAAGAGGTAAAGGCTAAGGTCAGATTGGAATTAGAATATCCGCCGATTAACGGCCTGGAAGAGATTAAAATCATCTTGCATGATCCAACAGGTCCTCTACTTGAACTTCAAGTCATTATTTACCAGGAATTTCGAAGTTCAAAAAATGGGTTTTGGCCAGCTTTTAGGGCCAAATACCCCTATGTGCGTCGTAGACTTGAGAGAAAGAACTATAAAGAGTGAAGGTAATAATTGAAGGGGTCGGGGCAAAATAGTGCCAAGCAACATTTTTAACAAGAATCTCTTGTATATTATGTAGTACTATATGTCTATAATGGAAATGCCACCTGAAATATGACTATAGAGCAAGTCATATTTAGTACTATAGACATATAGTACTACATTATATACAAGAGACAATAGCTACAGTTTATTTTTGTTAAAAATTTGGATTATTATCTAGGTTAATCGACGGAACCATCAAACTATCTATAACTAACAAACTTACCAATTACAAAGTGTTTGTGAGTTAATCAGATAAATATAAAAGTAAAAAATAATGAATAAAAAAAGCGAAAGTTAGCACAAGAGCTGAAAAATAAGCTGTAATAAGATTAATTAGACTTACCATCAAACCACTCTGCCTGCATGTAAAACTACTAAGCGTAAGACAAAATTAACAGGCTCTTGACTTAAAATTGACACAAATGAAAACCATGGCAGTAATCCACTATAGTACAAAAAGCTTTTGCAGTTAACATAAAAAGAAAGTAGAAGGAAAGAACGTCTTCTCTTTTCAAATGTTCAAAAAAGTCAGACTCCATGACATTCTATACAGGTCGACATGACCCCCTCGCTTCAGGTAAAGTACGACCACATAAATAAAAGTTCAGTATTCAAGTAATTTAATGTGTTTACTACCTAACTCTAAATTCTAAAAGTATAAAAACAGTCCCAGTTTACGGAAAACATCCCCCCCTCCTGTTGAACGCCTGTCGTTCAACTATTTGTAGTCAATGAGCAGATCAGTTTGAAGGCTGTATAGGAAGCCTATTGAGATTGTCTCATAAATTGTGAAGTCGTAAGACCAGAAGTAGTTTGAATCAAAGCCCGGCGCACTCCTCCGTCACGTGCAGGAAGACCCGCAAAAAGGCCGTTTGGCTTCCTCTAATAAAACCATATCTGAGAGAGGGTAGGGGTACTAGTATTCCGTTTGGCACGAGAATAAGGAATAGGAAGGTATTCTTGCTTCCAAGTCATCCAGAACCGCTGCAAACGAGTTTGTTACATAGGACAAATTAGTAGTTGCGGAGACATCCTCACCAGATTGGGCAGACAAGGGCCGTTTAATTCTTTGCCAGGAATGCAGAGACGGTGATAGGGTTATAGCGTATGCGAGGCAGAGTTTGACTCAATTAAACTACTGAAACACCAATTCACCAACGTTTGCCATCAGGGCAAATCAAACGCTGCTGCCGAAGATTTGTCACTGACAAACGAATACCAAATAGCCAGAGTATTTATATTGTAGAAGAAATAGAAGAAGCTTAGTACCGATGAATGATCTAATTAGTAAAAGAGGAAAAAGAGAAATATGCTGATTAAAGTGTTGAGGATCAGAGTACCAAGTAGCCTGTAGGTACTCATACCTGCTTCAAGAACCCCTGTGAACCAGCCTTTGAAACCTCAATGAAGCAGTTATTAGAAAAAAAAAGTATTGTGGTAATTTTTGGTTTAATTTTTTAATTTAAAAATGCTATGAAATATTTAAATAGCTATATTAAACTCAACATCCTAATAAAAAACATTTTATAAAAAAAATTAAACCGACTTCGAAACCTAAAAACCAGTAAAACTAAATTCACTGAAAAGTATGAAATAATTACCTTCTGCTTTTTATGAATACACAGCAAAATTTAAAATGGTATAAAATTGGAAAAATGCAATAAGACGAATAATTTTATATGATTTGTACAAATACACACTAATTGTTAATAAAAATTATTAAATTAAAATATTAAATACTATGTTCAATACAACACAATCTTTTCAGAGGCGGCGCAAAATTTAAAATTTTTAACACTAGACAATATGAAGATCTTCCCATGACCTCATGACGTAATATGTAATTTCTATTTTGCGCCGCCTCCGAAAAGATTGTGTTGCATTGAACATAGTATTTAATATTTTAATTTAATAATTTTTATTAACAATTTGTGTGTATTTGTACAAATCAAAATAAAATTATTCGTCTTATTGCATTTTTCCAATTTTATACCATTTTAAATTTTGCTGTGTATTCATAAAAACCAGAAGGTAATTATTTCATATTTTTCAGTGAATTTAGTTTTACTGGTTCCTAGGTTTCGAAGTCGGTTTAATTTTTTTATAAAATGTTTTTTATTTCATACTTTTTAGTTGGAGAAGATAACAAATGGAGAAAGCCGTACTTTGGTTTAAAAAAAAAATTCGAAATCTTTTTACGCTCTACCACGTTCGTATTTACCGGGCCTTTTTATTATTATATATTATTACGATAAGATGTTACAAATAGTCTCAGATAGACATATAGTATATCTATTAGCAATCCAATGTAGTTGGGCAGCATCTCTTTTATGATGAATAAAGTGTTTCTCTCTATATATAAACAGTCACCTTTTCAATTTTATGAATACAAACAGAAAAGTGGGAAAGCGGTGCGTGTATTATACAACTTTCAACATTCTACGTTTTATGATTAAAAATTGATTCCATTAGGAATCAATTCCATTGGGAAGGGAACACATAAAATGTTTTTCCACAATGACAATATTTTTTCTTTGCTAGAT
Organism: Aelia acuminata; assembly: GCA_911387785.2. Lineage (NCBI taxonomy): Eukaryota > Metazoa > Arthropoda > Insecta > Hemiptera > Pentatomidae > Aelia > Aelia acuminata. The sequence continues at coordinate 138,324,972 of OU426979.1, forward strand.
ATTGTCATTTACATACATCATCAGTGTTCCGAGATGTGTTGAGTTAAATATACATAAATACATAAATCCGGCCATTCCAAGATGAAGTCACTGAAATTTTGGCCGGTTTTGGACAAGATATCATTAATGGAGAATCGATGAGTATGGTAATATGACCTATAATACTCAATACCTACAAGTAAATTGGAAAGTAATTTTGGAATTATGATCGCTTGAATATCCTTATGAAAACGATCCTTATTATGCACTACTCCGGTAGGGAACGTTAATATTGCTTTATTTAAATCGATCGCTAGAAAAGTAATTAAACAAGTTAAAGTATTTAAACAACATCATTGGGCAGAAGTCCCAGCAAAAAAGGGGCAGGCATAAAATTGATTGATATCAAAAAGACTGCCCCGCTAGGATAGAAGCAACAAGCTTTGGGACTCATTTTATGGTTAATTTATTATTACGAAGGATATTATTATTCTCGATACTACACTACTGATTTAATTCAAAAGGTTGAGTCAATTATGTTAGTAATTCCTTTCGATAAATTTTTGACTAAATTTATTACCGAAGTACTATGAATTATATCCTTCGTAATAAAATATTATTCAGAAAATAATAGATAAAATAAGGTCACAAGAGTGACCGAGTGTATCCGGAACAAGATAGAGGCATATTGTTAAATCAACTGAAAATGAGCTTTTCCAGGAATTATTGTATTCCTTTTTAATGTGCATAGCGAGTGGCTACGATTTTAAATTTAAACGAACCTTCGGGAACTTGAAGGTCTTAAATTCTGCATTAAAACGGTTATGAATACTCAGTCTTTGTAAAACCTTTCAGGCGTTGATGACCCTAAGGGTTTTACGCCTTAAAGCCTTAAACAACAAAGCCTTAAACAACAATTATTCAGAAAATAAATTGCTAAACACTGTTGCTTCAATTCTAGTGGCGTAGCATTTATGATATCAATCATTTTCATGGCTGCCAAAGTTTTGCTGACGGGACTTTCATCCAATGAGGTTGTTTTCTGGGAGATATCAAGTTTTATTTTGCACTTTTTATTGATGGATGAACATCCGCAAAAGCCCCAATAGTTGCAGAAACAAAATTAAAAATCGATAATAGTAATCCGGATAACATAACAGAAGTGTCACCCATGAAGAATCGGCACAAGATCTCCGACAAGAGTGACCGAGTGTATCCGGAACAAGATAGAGGCATATTGTTAAATCAACTGAAAATGAGCTTTTCCAGGAATTATTGTATTCCTTTTTAATGTGCATAGCGAGTGGCTACGATTTTAAATTTAAACGAACCTTCGGGAACTTGAAGGTCTTAAATTCTGCATTAAAACGGTTATGAATACTCAGTCTTTGTTGGAATTTCACGAATTTTGTGGACTTATGATTATGGTGTCCAACCGCCGATTTGATCTAAATTAAGAAGGTTTACTGTTATCGGTGAATATATATATATCTATCTAATATTTATGCTAATATCGCTACAGAAAACGACAGCGATATTATATCTTTATTTAAATCTATTGTTGAAAAATTAGTTAAGGTTATGTATAGGATTGTTACAACAAGCACTTAAAACACATCGATAACAAACAGACTGCTCATGTTCCCCCCCACTCTTTTGATTCTGAATTTGATTGGTTGGTTTTACCAACCGATTCATCCAGCAGTAAAACAATATTGAGATTTGTTATTTATCAATTAGTTTTAATAGCTAGTTGGAGCATACCTTATGACAACATATGTAACATAAGGCTTATGTTACATATGTCATATGTTTTTCCAATAAGTAAACATTTTGAGCGATAATTAAATAATCATTTTCCTGTTTTTTTCCGATAACTTCTTAAATAAATTAAGAACCCAAAAACCCTTTCAATGGGACCACCTTGGGAAAATACTCTACAAGATGCAAAAGGTTTCGTTCCAATTGGTCCACCCATCTCTGAGTAATCGGTGAACATACATAGAAAAAAAAAAGCACAATATCGAATAGAGTAACCTCCTCTTTCGTTCGAAGTCGGTTAAAAAAAAATTAGAAATTAATGCGTTTTGCTAATTGCCACTTCTCAAATGAACAGAACGGCTTTAATTATGAACAATGGTCTGTCATTAAAGGCGTAGGGGAGACCGAGGGGAGTTGAAACTGAGGTGAGTTGAAACAGTGGCAATTTCTCGGAACTTAAAATCGCTAGCGATTTGGCAACTTCGCTTATCAATCACTTTCCTCCGCCTGCTGACATGTCAGTTCGCGTCGGTGGCGTAAGTCGCGCGGCTTTGGAGTTCTGCGTGCCACGTTACAAAAATCGTGAAAAGTTGGATTTTAACGTTTTTTTTTTTTTTTATGCCTATATTTTGATAAAGGTTTTGTATTTTGGCTTGAGTTACATATGTTTCGAAAGCTCATTATGTTTGGCACAATTGATTTCTGTGTAGTTGCTTCTTGATTGTGGATTGATTAAAAATTGGGAGGTTTTTTCGTACCGAGGAGATTTGAAACAGGCTGTTTCAACTCACCTCGTTTTGCCCGACGATGACAAAAACAAGTGAGTGGCACGACTTCCGCAGTGAGTGGAACATCGGTTACTATAACACCTATTATGCAGAAGAAGAATCTTTTTGCCTTTGTTTTTAGAGCCATTTTCAAATATCAGAGCCATATGAAAATGGGTGTAATGTCTGGAATACAACAACGGGGCTCATGAAACTTGCACTGGTGGGGAACTTTATATTTGCCACTACTGCTTGTCAAATTGACCTTTTTTATCATCATATTTTTGACATTTGTGAGATTATTGTAACATAAATATTTGAAGAAATATTGATCAAAACTGATTTTAATACTTAAAAAACGGCTGAAAAGTTAAAAATTATTTTATTTCAAAGATTTATAATTCAAAACCATTTTTTTATCTTACTGTTATTTTAATTAATGTTACGAATAGGACGTTATGGTAATTTTAAATACTTTAGGAGTTGATTATTTGTATTAGACCTGTAGTTACCTACTTAACTGATATATCTGCACAAATTATTAATAAAAAAGTTTGTTTTGTACTTCAAAAGTTTAATTTTAATAAATACCTTTCAATTAGACCATCATTTTAATTTTACGGACCTTAATACTTCTCAAAAATCACATGTTTCAACTCTCCTCGTCCCCTGTTTCATCTCACCTCGGTATGAGGGGAGTTGAAACAAGTTGACTTGTTACGGTTAAGTGGGTTTTTGACCACAATATTTAACGCTTACAATTTCTTTAAGTTTGCCATTCGCAAGTGTAAAGAATGCCCTATCGATTGGTACTAATATCATACGATTACTGTCAATAGGTTTGGAGTATGAAACAAAATGTGAAAATTGTTTCAACTCCCCTCGGTCTCCCCTACTCCGCATGCGTGGGCTCAACGAGTTTTATGAGTTGACTGTTTATTTTATTTTTTTCTCCTCTTTATGTTATCTTTATTTTTATCATATCTCATATTTAGACATTTCTTATTTTTAGGCGTAACGAGAGACAGTTAATTTCTCCATACAAACAAAAACAAAGGTACTTTATAGGAAACAAACAAAAAAGGCCCCCCCCCCCCCCCCAAAAAAAAGCCCCCTCAGAACATTTTAGCTCACCTGATATTAAAGAGCACCTAATTTTCATTATATGACGAATTTGATAAAAATCGTTAAAGCCGTTTTTGAGATCATAGAAAAAAATCTGGTGCGTGCGCGCAACACACAACTTTCACTTACAAACTTACTTAGATTAGAAATTGACGTGTTTTGCTAAATATCATTTCCCAAAGTCACACATTTTTCTACATTCATATCTTATTTTTGTTAATCGTTAGAGCCGTTTTTGAGTAAATAAAAAAAACGCGTGAAAATGATACAAAATTTATTAAGTAAAGTCTACCCTCCCGTAAATCAATTTTGATGAAATTTTTACAGTCGTATTTCGGGAATATAAATACATTAAATACCAAGTTTGATCAAAATCGTTAAAACCGTTTTTGAGTAAATAAAAAAAACATGTGAAAATGATACAAAATTTATTAAGTAAAGTCCCCCCCCCGGTTGATCAATTTTGATGAAATTTTTACAGTCATATTTCAGGCATATAAATAGATCAAATACTCAGTTTAATCAAAATCGTTAGAGCCGTTTTTGAGAAAATAAAAAAAAACTTAAAAAGTTATTAAATAAAGTACCTCCTCCCTTTGAGCAAATTTGATGAAATTTTTGCTGTCACATCGCGGGCTTATACATACTCTAAATACCCAATTTCAGGTTCGCACGGTTTATAGTTTTTGAGCTAGTCTGTTCACACACACACACAGACACACAGACAGACACACACACACACACAGACCATTTCGCGGGACTTTTTTTGATTCAGGGGACCCCAAAATGTGTATTTCCGTTGAAATCCGTAAGTCGAAAATTTTCACGATCGCAATACTTCCACTTACTATATATTTCATATATAGGTAAGTGAAAGTAAAAAGATAAAAATTGGAAAAAAAAAAATTATGAAATAAAGTGCCCGCTCCGTTTGACCAATTTTGATGAAATGTTGGCTATCACATCTTTGGCATATACATACATCAAATACCCAGTTTGATCAAAATCGTTAAAACCGTTTTTGAGTAAATAAAAAAAAACACGTGAAAATGATACAAAATTTATTAAGTAAAGTCCCCCCTCCGGTTGATCAATTTTGATGTAATGTTGACTATCGCATCTTTGGCATATACATACATCAAATACACAGTTTGATCAAAATCGTTAAAACCGTTTTTGAGTAAATAAAAAAAAAACACGTGAAAATGATACAAAATCTATTAAGTAAAGTCCCCCCTCCGGTTGATCAATTTTGATGAAATTTTTACAGTCATATCTCGTGCATATAAATAGATCAAATACTCAGTTTAATCAAAATCGTTAGAGCCGTTTTTGAGAAAATCGAATAAAACTTAAAAAGTCATTAAATAAATTACCCCCTCCCTTTGAGCAATTTTGATGAAATTTTTGCTGTCACATCGCGGGCATGTACATACACTAAATACTCAATTTCAGGTTCGCACGTTTTATAGTTTTTGAGCTAGTCTGTTCACACACACACACACACACACACACACACAGACCATTTCGCGGGACTTGATTAATTGGACTCAGGGGACCCCAAAACGTGTATTTCCGTTGAAAACCGGAAGTCGAAATTTTTCACTATCGCAATACTTCCACTTAATATATATTTCATATATAGGTAAGTGAAAGTAATATGCCTACTCAATGAATATTCACCTGTGGTTTTATGTTTACTTTTTCAACAGCATTTTTGTCCAACCATTCGACTTGTATTTCAATGTCAAAGTGGCCAATGTTGCATAAAATTGCATCATCTCTCATCTGAAGGAAATGTTTTTGGGTGATAATATCTCTGCAACCCGTAGTTGTGACGAAAACCTGACCCATTTTACTGGCCTCTTCCATTGTTGTAACCTGAAATATTGAGTCATAAATATACATTTTCAATTTCAAGAGTCAAAGACCTATCACATATTTTAATTTAGTAGCAACCTCATATCCTTCCATAGCAGCTTGGAGGGCATTAATTGGGTCGATTTCAGTAATCAAAACTCTGCTTCCAAACGACCGCAGAGACTGAGCACAGCCTTTTCCCACGTCACCATAGCCTGCGACTACGCTGACCTTTCCAGCAAGCATTATGTCAGTGGCACGTTTGATACCATCCACCAATGACTCTCGGCATCCATATAAATTATCAAATTTGCTCTAAAATATGATAATATACATATATGATAAAGTTGTTAAAAAAGTCTTTGATTATTATCTTTATTTCAGATTACATATTTTAAACGTTATTGGATACTTTTCATCAAAGGCAAGGGCGTCCGCAGGATATCGTCTGGGGGGGGGGGGGGAAGCCTAGTAAAATTCTGTCCGTAAACAAAACATAATGATATTTAAAAGTTAAAATTGTTGTTTAATAAATAAGTATAGTAATTGAATACGAATTTAATATTTTGTTTTTATTTCTCGAAATTTCCAGGGGGGGGGGAGCTGCCCTTTCCTGCCTCCCCTGTGGACGCCCATCAAGTCAAGTCACATAATATTCACCCATCTTTGGGACAGAAACTGGATTTGATGCCTGTACCACTCCTTTTGTTTTTAGGCAAAGAACTCTTTATATTCAATTTTTATACGTCTGCTTAGTTACCAAAGATCCAACCTTATGAGCGATTGATCTCAAGAAACGATAATCTAATGGAACAATATCTGGACTATAAAAAGGATGTGGCAATACTCCTTGCTATTTAATTATTGCTAGGTCAAACGAGAACGATGTTCGAGGATATTTCTTATTGCAAAATGGCTTGGTTCCAGTTGAACAAATACTTAACACTCAAAACTGCATAAACTTCACAAAAATGTTTTGAGACCTCTGCTACCTCATAAGGAACAAGCTCAAAATGCGATGGCACATATAAACTCCAATGCTGTGCTTTGGGCCCATGTCGTCATGTGGTTTATACCTTGGTCTTGAATTCCTCAAGGCCAGATTTTTAACATGACGAGCTACTGTGGCATTAGAAGCTTTCTGGTTTGTGGTGTTGCTGTCTATATTTTAAGAACAAGATTTTAGTCAAATTAATACCACTTCACTTTAAACATTGATTTTTATTCTCACATTATGTTCTACAACCACTTATAACCTCCTGACTAACTCAATTCAGCATTCGAATCTATATGTTCATAACAATCGATATTTTTAACGTTGTGCTCTATTAAACTATGTTGTTTCTTTTAAGTATTGCAGTAGGGTAACTATTTTTGTTTCGTTGTCTTTTAGCAATTTTCCAAGAGTTTTATCAGTATGATGTTTGTTTCGGAGACAATCTAATAAGATGTGCTTAACTGACGGAGCTACGTTGTCACATTTTTGGAATGTGGGCGCCTCAAGACCTCTGAGAAGGTAGTCATGGGACCCAGGTTAAACTCACTGTTTTCGCTCTCGATTTCACCTCCCACCACATGGTTATTATATCCCTTATAATAGAATTGCTTGGAAAGAAGTTGTTTATTGCTGTTAAGACGGTTTTGGAATCTGTTACAACTAACCGCTTCTCCATTTCGGATTCCCCTATCAAGTTCATCTTGTGCGACCCGAGATCCCTTTTGCAAACAATGTAACATCATAATGTAGGGTCATTCTGCTCGAGTCTGCTAAGCCTAATTGAAAATCTTAGCTTCCACTCAAAACTGTGACGTTTCCGATTAAAACAACTGGGCGGCGACAGCATCAGTCATCCCATGGCAGTCGAGAAGAAGCCTATGCCATAATCGAAGCACTTCGGAAGTGGAGGTATTATTTAATCAGTCGTAACTTCTATTATCTCTTATATGTTCGACATGAAACATCCTAGGAAAATCAAGAATGAGAAATTTACTGGATGGCGACTTGAGTTGGCTGCGCTTAACTGTTTCCGCATCAGTATGACGCCTGCTAGCATATGCTACGGGACGTTCCCCGTTGTTTCCTTGCTGAGATAGCACGGCCCCCAGCGCGTAAACATCAGTAAACAACTTCCTTAAAATCAGGAAAGGCGAGTATCGGCTCCTCCATAAGTCGTGCCATAATTTCCTAATTTTATCTTCCATTAGCGGCGTCACCGTCACCTTCATTCCCTTCTTTAACAGGTTTTTCATAGATACAAGATATTCTGCCATTTTGGGCACGAATCTTCTATAACAGTTAAGTGTTCCTAATAACCGTCGGATCCCTTTTACATCTCGTGGCATTGCCATATTTCTTATTGCCTCCACCTTATTAGCATCCGGTTTGACTCCTTCTTTAGAAATTGAATGGCCTAAAAAATTGATATGCTCCTCACCTAAAAGGGACTTTTTACTCGTAAGTTTCAAGCCAATTTGCCGTACCCTCTCGCAAACGCTCTTCAAGTGTTTTATGTGATCGGCCTCCGGGGTCTTTTCTACTTTACTCCCCCTATGATTACTTTCTATATCTGTTACTTTTTAATTAACCATACACAAAAAACACATGTATATTAAATTATTTTATTAATACATAACCAAATACAAATTAAACTTGTCAAATGAATTAAATAGTATAAAATTCATTGATTTTTTTTTTTTTAAACAAAACCTTGAATAAATCCTCTCCTTCTTCACACAAATTATCATAATTTATAACGACGACATTTATAATTATAACACCGCCAACGAAATCCTCTTTTTTCACTAAAAAGAAGCTTCATGTCGTTGTTGTTCTGATACTTCCTAGCTGTATGTATTGTCACCCCTATTCTTAAGTCTACCCAGTCCAATGTGACACAGGGATCTTTTGGCAAGGGTTGTGTGGTAATTAATCAACTATGTACAATTTACATCGTTTATTTACAACAGTTTCTACACGTCCCAACTACAAAAGGAGGGGGGGGGGGGTACCTTGACTCATAAATCATTGGGGGGTACTTGACTACTTCGGGTCGCACTATACCCCAGGCTCACTCTGCCTGTCCCAGACTTAGACTCCCGTCTCTGACTCTCCTCTCAGACTGCCTGACTCAGACCCTCCCAGACTGCCCCCTCTCTCCTGGGCCAGCCTTTTCTAGGAGTTCCCCCTCTCTCTCAGGATCTCCTAGATTCAATGGACATCTTCCACGTGACAACTCCCCCTCCCCTGAATACCAACGTCCTCGTTGGTAAGTTGGGACCTGTAACAAAAAATAAACAAAGCGGCAGAAAACTCGTTTTTACCATAATTTACTTAACTGTAGAGTTTTCAAACAAAAGAACCAAGTACTGAATGTTAGAAACAAAAAAAAATTCGAAACAACAAAAAAGTTATAAACCAAATCAAATCTCAAAATCGAGGACCCTCACTGCATCATTTTCTCTTTTGGATTCGACAATCATCGGCTCACCCCTTTATCGTTCATTCTCTGATATACCGTGCTTTTGACTAGCACATCCTCAAATATTACCTCAGTTTGACTCTGAGAAACTTGTTGCATACTTAAGCCTTCTACGTTTGACTCGTAGGATTCCACAACAAATTCCAAAACTTTACTTTCCAAGTACTTTATTACTCTCTTCAAGCACTTTACTATAACCTTTAAGTACTTTAATACCCCTCTTCAAGTACTTTACTCTCTTTGAACCTCAAAGGGGTGTGGGATGCCGGCCGTCTCGTTCATTTGATTTTCCCCTTAAGAACCATAATAAACTCTACAATATGCAGTGAAATTCCTTTACAATTATTTCTTGACTTAATAAAAAACAAAACAAAGATAAATTCCATTATTCTGCTACTTTAAATTTATTCTTTAACCATAAAAGATACAAATTTAGTCAATAATACCCTCTAAGAATTTTACTTAAAAATTATACTTTTTCTTACAAATTCCATTTTTTCCAACACATTTCCAATCTCTACCAACTACTAAAGAACTAGAAAAATATAAGTCATAAAACTATAAACAATAAAAAATCTCGATAGTGGGATTTAAAAGATCGTTTGTTTTGCCTATCCTGCATAACACCTCACCGACTGACCTACTTTTATCGCCGACTATGGTTGCTCTCTTACTCTAGCCTCCCTTCTTGGAATTGGACGCCGACTTAGACTGGGAAGCTGTTGGCGCTGTTTACCTATCCGCGACAATAGGCCTTCTCAATGAAATTCTTTTTACCCATTTCTTTAGTAGGAAACCGCGATAATGATCGAAATCTTTGGCTCCGATAAATTTTTGCTTAAGTTCTTTAAAACACAAAGATGGGAAAACACAGAGACCGCAACCCAAAACCATGATTCTGAATTCACTCTCGTGTTCTCTCAACGTTGCAGGCTTTTCCATTGTGTCTTGCTGACGATTATCTTACAATCCCAATTACAATGGGGAGGTGCGCATTGTTATCTAGACTCCTTATCTTGCAATTGAATTGGATATTTCCTGGACGTTACAGGATCCTCAATTGTTCGTTAGTTATGACAATTGTTAATTGTTAGCATTTTGCTAACAATTAGCTATGCCCAATTTTGTGTTCGTTGTTCCCGGGTACCGCTTGCTCAGTGCTCTATTGTTTACTAGCAGACGCAAATTTAGCATTTCCTCCTATTCTTTAACCTTTAGATTCTGCACTTTTCCCCAAAGCAAAGAAAATATTCAACAATTTAATGAAATATGAAATCTTATAATCCATTTTTTTCTTTTTTTTTCGATCAACGATCAAAAAATCGTTTTATACGCCCTACGTGTATCGTTTCGACTTTGGATTTTCTACCCTTCTTTATTCGGATTTCATAATTTAATGGTCCTATTTGTCTAATAATTTCGGACGGTCCTATCCATCGATGTAGAAATTTACTGCTAAGACCCTTCTTTCTAAGCGGAGTGAAAACAAGTACTTTATCCCCTGGTTGGAATTTAACGTTTTTTCTTTTTCGATCGTGAACCCGTTTTTGTTTAACTTGAGCCTTTTCAATTCTTTTTCAGTCGTTTTCTCGCGTTTCCGATAGCATTTCCAAAAAATTTCTAGATGTTTCTTCCATACCATCGAAAGGTTTCAATGATGTGTCAGCTGGTAAAATCGGGTCTCGTCCATAAATTATTTTAAAGGGCGTTTCTTTTATTGTGTCTTGTACTGAAGAGTTGTAGGCAAATGTACATAGGGGTAGATAATCGTCCCAGTCCGTTTGATTTTTATTAACGTAATGGCTCAACATTCCCGCTAGCGTTGCATTTTGTCTTTCTGTGAGGCCGTTACAACGAGGGTTGTAACTAGTCGTATGTGAAGGGAAACTACCTAATCCGATTATTAGTTCCTGTACCATTTTTGACATGAAGCATTTCCCTCTATCGCTTAGAATTTGATTAGGGCATCCGTGACGACATACTATCTGGGTTAATAAAAAATCCGCAACTGTTTTGGCAGACACGTCAGGGGTTGCTCTAGTTTCAACCCATTTACTTAAATACTCTGTTGCAACCAAAATATGACGATTACCCGATCTAGTTTTTGTAAAAGGACCCATAAAATCTATGCCTATTCTTTCGAATAAATGTTTCACGGGGATGGGTTGAAGTATACCCGCCTTTTTTCCCACTGGGTTCTTTTTCGTTTGACAATCGAGACACCCTTTCACATATCTTTCTATGTCTTTTGTCATCGATTCCCACCAGTAACGCGTCCTAATTTTCTCTAAGGTTTTCGACAGTCCAACGTGGCCTGAGAGGGGGTCGTCGTGATAATGTCGCAATATTTCATCAACTAAACTTTTGGGTAAAGCCAAAATTGGGGTAGAGGTTCCCTTTGAAAAATATTTTTTATAAAGGCGTCCGTCCTTCATTATAAAACTTCTTGTCTTTTTACTATATTTTCGGTCGGCCCTTGAAGGGTTCTCTATAGCCGAAATTATTTTGCCTAACTCTTCGTCTTCCCTTTGCAATGTCCACTTCGGCCTCGCTTACGGTCATAACCAGCCCATCGAGGTTGTCTACCTCTACTGGTGCCTCTCCTACGGGGTAACGCGATAAGCAATCGGCGTCACAATTGTTCTTTCCCTTCTTATGACATATTTGAAATGAATATTCCGCCATGGCTATTGACCATCTGGCCAAACGGCTATTCAAATCTTTGTTTTTATGTAACCAAAATAGCGCGTGGTGGTCCGACGTTACTTGAAACTGCTTTCCCCACAAAAAAGGTCTAAAATTAGTAAGAGCCCATTTAATGCACAGACACTCTTTTTCGGTGGTAGTGTAACGGGTTTCTGCGTCGTTGAGCCGTCTCGAAATAAAGGAAACTGGTCTTGAGAGCCCGTCCGCGCCCTTTTGCAATAAAATCGCCCCCAGGCCTACCTGGCTCGCGTCGCACCTAACTTCTGTGGGTAGTGTTTCATCGAAATGACGCAGAACCAGATAATTAGTCAGGGCTTTTTTCAATTGATCAAACGCATATTGTTCATTCCGGCCCCATTCGAACCGAGAGCTTTTCCTCGTCAATAAAGTCAAAGGCCTGGCTATTTGAGCAAAGTTTTCAACGAATCTCCTATAATAATTTGCAAGCCCCAAAAAGGATTGAACACCTTTTACGTTTTTCGGTCTTTCGAATTCTTTAACGGCAGCTATCTTTTCCGGATCTGGACTCAGCCCTTCACTGCTGACTACATGACCTAAAACCTTGATTTCCGGATAACCAAATTTACATTTTGGGGGGTTCAATTTGAAATTCTTTTCCTTTAAGCGTTCTAAAACTTCTTCCAAATTTTGTAGGTGGTTTCCAAAATCATTTTTTGACATTACTAAAATGTCGTCGATGTAGACTACACACGATTTGAATTTAAGCCCGGCCAAAACGGAGTCGATAGTCCTCTGAAAACAACTTGGGGCTGTTGCGATACCGAACGGGAGCCTATTCCATTCAAACAGACCGTGACAGGTTGTGAAGGCTGTTTTACGCCGATCCTCCTCTGCGATCGGAATTTGACAAAACCCACTTCGTAAGTCTAGACTAGAGAACATGTTGCACCCTTCTAAACACCCCAGCAGGTCATCAATTCTCGGAAGAGGATAGCGGTCTAAAACTACTTTCGAATTTAATTTTCGATAATCTACACAGAACCCATAAGAGCCATCCCTTTTCTTAATTAAAACCACCGGACTCACATAATTTGACCGACTTGGCCTAATTACCTTTGCAGCCAACATTTCTTCTAACTGTCCCTTTATTATGTCCCTTTCCTTTGGTGACACCCTATGTGGCGGTTGGTGGACCGGGATTTCGTCTGTAGTTTCGATTTTCATTTCCCCTTCCGAACACATGCCTAAATTTCTTATGTCATCGACGAAAAGGTCTTGATATTTCGTTAACAGGTCAATAAGACATTTCTTTTGAACGTGAGGAAGGTCTGGATTGACGTTAAAAGGCAGGTGGTCAGTGGGAGGACAATTGTCTTGTAAACTGAGTTCTTTAACCGGTAATAAGAGCCCGTCGTGGCTATTTCCGTCCCCTTCCTCGTCTGTCTCTACTCCATTCAATCCCGCGATTACGATTAAAGGGTCAAAATAATCAAAATAATAATTTTTTCTTCCGACCTGGGAGTTTTTATCGATAAAGTCCTCTCTTCTAAGTTAATGTTTGACTTATATTTTTCTAAAAAATCTAAACCTAAAATACTCTATAAACAAAAACCAATCACATTAATAAAATGATCACTAATTATTAAATTACCTAGTTGAAACATTGTAGAAAGAACTCCATAATTTTTCCCATCAGTTCCTCTTGGACTAAAAACTCAACCTCATTTAATCTTCCTCCTAAATCGTCAACCATTGACCGTCAAGCTCAAAATACTTAGATACCCCGTATCTTAAAATTGCAAAACCTCTTATTTCTCTCTTATTTTTCTAGTTTCTATTTTTCATTCTATACTTACTTTCTATTTTTCTAGACTCTCTCTTATTTCTATCTTACACTATAGCTGGGATTCTTTCTACAAGTGTTTCCTCTTATGTCTAAATTTTATTTTATTTTTTACAAAACAAAAAATAACTTAAAAATCTTTACCTAAGATTTCAACTTGGCAAGCTAAGAATACTTCGGGTAGCTCCCATCTCTCTTTTCTGCTCCGTAGCTCTCCGAGTTGGCCCAGCTGATCCGCAGCGGTGATTCCTTCTTCTTCTTGTCCCTCCCGGCTCTCCTCCAGGAACGCAGCGGTTTTCACCCATCCGAAATTTTCCAGCAGCTCCTCTATTTGCACACAGTCCCTGCTCGGAAACTCTCGCAGCTCCGTTATACACACAACCGTGCCCGGCACGTCTAGCAGTTCCATTCTACACACAACACAACCCTTGCCCGGCGCCTCCACCAAATTTGTGTCACCCCTATTCTTAAGTCTACCCAGTCCAATGTGACACAGGGATCTTTTGGCAAGGGTTGTGTGGTAATTAATCAACTATGTACAATTTACATCGTTTATTTACAATAGTTTCTACACGTCCCAACTACAAAAGGAGGGGGGGGTACCTTGACTCATAAATCATTGGGGGGTACTTGACTACTTCGGGTCCCACTATGCCCCAGGCTCACTCTGCCTGTCCCAGACTTAGACTCCCGTCTCTGACTCTCCTCTCAGACTGCCTGACTCTGACCCTCCCAGACTGCCCCCTCTCTCCTGGGCCAGCCTCTTCTAGGAGTTCCCCCTCTCTCTCAGGATCTCCTAGGTTCAATGGACATCTTCCACGTGACAGTATTATATATTGTATGTATTATAACATTTGCAATGCTTTCTTATTATCATTTCCGAGGTATGAATACAATTCAAATCCGTTCATTATTAACTTTTAAACAATTAATGAGAAATATATGCACTTAACCTTTTAACTTTATTACAATGAATTCATATTTATTAATCATGTGTTATAATTTGAAAGAAACCTCCAAGGTAACTGTTCCATACAAGTAATCATAGGGGGAGTAAAGTAGAAAAGTCCCGGCCTCCGTTTTACTAAGCATTAGTAGGTCATCCATGTAAATTTGGCACATTGGTTCGTCGATTCCTCTTAAAAATTCGTCCATTAGACGCTGAAATGTTATCGGAGCATTCTTTAGGCCAAATGGCATCCTAGTAAACTCATAATGTCCCCTTTAGAATGTGAACGCTGTTTTATGTCTGTCTTTTGGGTGCATTTTTATTTGGTGATACCCGGCTTTCAAGTCCAAAGTACTAAATATTGTTGCTCCGTTTAGCCTGTCCAGGATGTCTTCAAACCTGGGGATTGGATACTTTTCATCAACAGTATTTTCATTTAACTTTCGGTAGTCCACCACAACGCGATATTTCACCTTGTTTTCTCCTGCCGTGCTCTTTTTATTTACCGCCCACAAGGGACTATTGTAGGGTGACGTACTGTCTATGATTATCCCCTGTTCCTTTAGGTTCTTTAGTTCTTCCCGAATGTGATGACGAAGTGCCTGGGGGTATCTTCTCTCTTTCACATACGTTATTTTCTCCTGTTTTAGTAGGATTACATGCACGGTTCTCCCTGTTGCTCCTAACAAGTCTCCTTCTTTAAAGAAAATGTCATCAAATTCTCTGCTTACGATTTGTCTCTAATCTTCTTTTCGATCGATTGAACCTATTTGCACCCTACCATTCTTAAGTGCTGATCGGCACTCAGAGGTCTTATTCCCGATCCTAATTCTTCATTTCCCATCGTTGTTTTTAATCCTCATACCTACCTTCCGCAGTAAGTCTTCTTCTTCTTGTACCGGCTCAACAGGCGCATCAAGCTGCCCTTGGCCTGCTCAACAGCTGCCAACCATCCGTCTCTATCTCTCGCAAGCGTGACCGGAATCTTCAGTTGACGAAGATCCTGCCCTACAGCACCTTTCCATCGGGGTCACCTCACCGGGGGCACCCTTCCATCATATATAAGGATACAAAGCCATTTAAGCCTTTGTCTCTATGATGAGATATTTAGGTCGTTATACACCTGGAACAATTCACAGTTTTTCCTTCGTCGCCACTGACCATTTTCGCGTACTGCACCTAGAACTCCCCTCAGAATTCCTCTCTTAAACCTATCTAGCAGGTTCTCACTCTTCTTGTTGAGGGTCCAGGTTTCAGCGCCATAGGTAACCACTGGACTTATAAGCGTCTTGTATAGCATGAATTTGGTGGTTCGGCTAACAAGCTTGCTTTTTATTAGCTTTGAAATGGCAAAATACGCTCTACTTCCTGCTGTTAACCTCCGTCTAACCTCTTCTTCCTCATCTAGTTTGTCGTTAATACTAGAGCCGAGATACGTAAAGCCTCTGACCACTTCAAACTTGTAGGATCCTACTTCATAACTGCTCTGCATCTGAGCTTGATTTTCTACAACCACGAGCTTCGTCTTTTCCTCGTTAATATGCTGGCCGATCTTTCTAGCCTCGACATCCATAGCTTCGCATGCCGTTTTATGCTCTGATGGGATCTACCAATGATGACTACGTCGTCTGCATAGGCCAGGACTTGGGTCATTCTTGTAAATATGGTTCTTTCCTGATTCAATCCTGCTCTATTTATAATTGCTTGTAGAGCGATATTAAACAGGAGAGGAGCTATTGGGTCTCCCTGTCGCAGACCATTTCCCACTTCGAAAGACTCTGACATCCCGACACACTTAACTTGGCAGATAGTGTTCTCTATAGTGCATTTTACTAAACGAGTCAGTTTACCTGGTAATCCCAGTTCATGCATGGCTGCTATGAGTTAAGTTCTTATAATTGTGTCGTAGGCTGCTCTAAAACCGATGAACAGCACACATGTGGTCTGCTGATACTCCCTCATCTTCTCGGAGATCTGTCTTAGGGCGAAGATTTGATCAATAGTAGATCTATTGGGCTGGAAACCACCTTGATAGTCTCCCAGCTTCAGTTCCACATATAGGAGGAGCCTATTGTAAAGGGATATTGAAAATATTTTATAAGCGGTGTTAAGCAAACTAATCCCTCGGTAGTTGCTACATACAGTCGGCTCGCCTTTCTTCTTGTACACAGGGACAACTAAGGCCTTATTCCAATCCTGAGGTATCTTTTCTTCTTCCCATACCTGAGCTATCAATTCCTGAAGTTCCATGGCGACTTCATGTTGCCCTCCTTTAAATAGTTCAGCGGGGAGTCCATCATTACCTGGCGATTTGTAATTTTTGAGCTTAACCAAGATGTCTTCAATGTCCTCTATATCGGGTGGAATCGTTTCCAACTCATGGCCTTGCACATCCACTGGTAATTGTGCTTGATCTTCCCGACAGTTCTCTACTTCCTTCCCCAGTAAGTCACATCCTATAATTGCCTGGTATTCTCGGGACATGCGACTTACAACGTGCACTCCTAACATGCGACTTCCGGCTGCCCATCTATCTAGCCCTATCTCCGACTCCTTTATCTTCGACACTACAAGGGCCACCCAGGGTAATCAACCTACAGTGACATACCTGGATCTTGGGACTCCTCTCTCCACCACATAGCTGCTTCAGCGCTCCCCTGGTCATGAGGGTGTTAGAGCTCCCAGTGTCCACCAAACACTGTACTCCTCTTTTCACTTCTATTATAGGCAACCAGCCACACTCAATCTTTATGTTGCAACTGACCAGCGTGAGGTCGCCCCTCTGCTTGCACTCTCCTCAGGCCCTCTCCTCTGCTGTTCGCCGCCTGCTTCCTCCACTTTTCCTTTCACCTCGGCCGCTCTCACATCTTACCCTCGATCGTCGATCAATCTCCTCGTCGGTCTCCGAGGTTTCTGATTCCTCCGTGGATTCTCTGGACGATCCGCTTCCCGTCTGCGAGCCGTTCCTTCTCCGCACCTTCTGGGCGTTTATCTCCATTGGCTCCACCCTGAGTTGTTCCCTTCTGGAAATATATAGGGACATTGTCGTGCAATATGCCCCTCTGTACCACACTTAAAGCATCTGGTGCGGGGGCACTGCGCAACTAAGTGTCCACTTTTTCCGCAGCCGTGGCATTTACGATCTTCTTTTTTGATATTATTTCTCTGTCTAATTTTTTATTTTTCCGTTGTTGGAAGCCTCCCCCTTCCTATATAAGCCGGTTCCTTCCTCCTCAAGCCAGGTGTGATTTTGGGACGCCTGTAGGTTACCCTACTCCACCCAGATTCTTCCACTTCCATTCGAGTTTCCTCTTCGCTCGCGCTATAATCAACCATTTCTTGCGCACATTCTATAAAGGATCGATCTCTCGGTAGACCCTCCCTTTTTCCGGTTTCTTGGGCCAGCTGAACCTTGAGAATAGTAGACAAAAATGCCATCCACCCTTCCACTTCAGCCGCACACATTGCTTCCCTCATCTTTTCGGTAATATTATTAAATCTGGCTAATAGTGTCGCAGCGTACTGCCCGTTCGATTGCCGAGGTGATTTAACCTCCCTAAACATTTGGAAAATATCTTCTTCTGTGGTCCATCTTCCACCCCCAGATGCCTTCATTAGTCTTTCTTTCACTACTAGCCAAGGAGTCTCTTCATCTGCTTGGATATGGTTCAGAATACTCCTTTTTACTCTACACACTAATGCCTCCTTTAGTGCTTCTGCATTGACTAGATTTTCCGTGACCTTTGTGTCTATTCTTTCTATAAGGCGATCTCCGCCTTTCAAGAAGTGATTTAGCTCACCGGTTTCTCCTCCGAAGCGCTCCAAATCAGAAATTGCCTTTCTCAGGTCCTGACATGTTGCCACCCTAAACTTCATCGATTCAAGAGTATTAGCATGTGCTGCTGCCAAGGTTTCTCGTGGTAACTGTGGAATATCGGGTACGTTCAGCATTGGTGGTCTTAAAACTCCCTCAGTCATCTTTTACGACTTACCTTACAGCTTCACGAGTAGGCAAAAAAAAAACGGTTGAGGACACTTGTATTCCCGGGTTTCGGCACCTGTTAAATATCACTGATAGGAAACTGTACAGAACAGAGAATAAATTGTGATATTTATAAATGAGACTTTTTATTAGTAAACACTTTTTAATAACAATGATAATAATCCAACAATGCAAGCATGTGTCATATAAAAATATTAAATATTCATATATATATATATATATATATATAAAATAATGACATTTATAAATCAATGACATTTATATATACAATGAAATTATATATATATATATATTATATGTATAATATAAATTAATTCAATTTTACTTACTTTAGTCACTGAGTCATTAACATTAATAGCAGGAACTTTGAGTTTTCCTTCTTTGTGCATTCTGTACAAGTTATGA
This sequence comes from Aelia acuminata, assembly GCA_911387785.2. Classification (NCBI taxonomy): domain Eukaryota; kingdom Metazoa; phylum Arthropoda; class Insecta; order Hemiptera; family Pentatomidae; genus Aelia; species Aelia acuminata. The sequence continues at coordinate 138,343,810 of OU426979.1, forward strand.
ACTCCCGTAGTGGTTTCTTCACTTAACCCTTTTATTCCAGGTAAAAGATGTGGATATTTTGTGTGCACTAAATTGGTTAAATCTCCTCCGTCATCAAGGATCATATTTAATGGCTGGATAATATGAATTAATATAATATTTGTAATTTGAATTCTTACAAGAAATATTTATTAGTTATTTTTTAGGAAAAATCTTTTATGCTTAATTAATGATGATTACAATTACTTTAATGCAATTATTTCTAATGCAATTAATTTCTACTTTAATAAATTAGAAGAAATATGTTCTGAAGGCGTTGCAATTAATCAGCAAAAAATCTTCTCATGATTCATTCAGTTAGCTGATTTTTTAAATTAATAGTAACACAGAAATTGATTTGAAGAACAGAGTAGCTCAAATACGATAAAGCCTACGAAATTGAAATTAGGTATTTCAGTAAGGTATATGCCCGTGATGTGACTGCGAAATTTTCACTAAAATTGGATAAACGGAGGAGGGACTTTATTTCATAAATTTGTTTTGTTTTTTCTTATGTTGTTTATCACATTTTTATGTTTTTTGAGATTTGCTCGAAAACTGCTCAAACGATTTTGATTAAACTCGTCATAGTTAATGAGAATCAAGTATTCTTTAATATCATATAGGAATTTATCATCATTGAAATGTACTGATGGGGCATAAATGGCGAACGAAAATTTTCTTTCTGTAAAGTAATTTCTTTTATTTCGTTTATTTGGAGAATTGAGAAACTGTATCTCATTATTCTGACTAATAAGAAAGGGATAAATATGAAATATAAAAAAAATCAATCAACATATATAGGAAAAATAATGAAAAATATTTTGCCAATATTGAAATTTCCATTTACCTCAATGAGTGCAGTAATATATCGCTGGAAAGCTGAAAACTTCAGAAAGAATAATATTTAGTTTATTAAATCGTAAAATGAATATATGCACGAAAAATTCTTACTTTCTACTATTACATGAGGTACCGACATTCCAACAACTTAAAACAATTCCGCAGTGTACCTTTACTGACAGAACATTGTTTATAAGTAAAGGCTTTCTGCTCATGAACTACTTATGAACAACTAAAAATTAATTATATCCATTTCTCAAGAATGGTTTTGACACACATAACAATTTGGCAAAAAAAAATCTTTATATATTTTTTTGGCACTTATACAATTGATGCTTTTCCACGTTTTAATTGTAAAATCAGACGGGGTGGAGTTTTACCATTGCATTCCCTTATTATCATAAATATAAATAAAAACTGATATTTAACTTTTATACTTATTATTATTTAAAGCAGTTTATGGTGTGAAATGCACATGGTACTACATAATCTTTAATAATTGCAGGGTCATGGGGAAAAACCACGGTAGTCCAATCTAGGCCATTCTGAGAAAAATGAATTTTAAGTTTTTGGTCCCCTTGATCAATTTTCCAAAATTTCCAAATCATATTCCTCTAACCCAAATAACTGGTAACCACTGTACGAAATAGTCGAGTTTTTTTAACCGTTTTTTTTTTTTTTGTTTTTGTTTCTGTTGCTTGTTTAAGGTCACTTTTTGCCACCATGGCTAATCTGACGATGCTACAGTGGGAGTTCTAAATAATGCCTATCGAGATATAATTAAGAAAGGGATCTTTAAAAGGAGTACCGACCTGAAGGCTCGGGACATCCATTTTATGTCTTATCCGAGGGACGGCATAGCCAAGGAGGGGAAAAACCACGGTAGTCCAATCTAGGCCATTCTGAGAAAAATGAATTTAAAGTTTTTGGTCCCCTTGATCCATTTTCCAAAAGTTCCAAATCATATTCCTCTAACCCAAATAACTGGTAACCACTGTACAAAATTTTCGAAACCAAATAGTAGTTATTAATGCCCCTGAAATAACGAAACCAAACATCACATTCTATAACATCACCAAACTGCTTATTGTTGGGGGGGGGGGGGGGGGGAAACCACTGTATTCCATTGCTTATTTGTTTGTGACCTGTAAAGTATTATTACTTTTGTGGGTAAACAAAACAATAATACTTTAAATAACAAATTTATATCTACTTGATATTAAAAATAAATTTGTTTCTCTATTTTGTCTTCACAAAATATATCCCTGAACACCCTCGCACCATCATCTTCAGCTTCGCTGATGACACGGCTATCCTTTTATCACATCAAAATCGCCCTTAAAAACCATCTATTTGAACTAGAAAAGTTATTCGCAAAATAGAGAATCAAAATTATTTCCACCAAGTCCAATGACGTCAGTTTTTCTTTGCGAAAATCAACTTTTTGTGAGGTCGATTGTTATGTTTTCCGCGTTGATCTTTTGGCCCCGCCCCAGTATTAAATAAACTTTTAATAATGAACCAGACTCGAGTTTCATTAATGCCATGAATTGACTAAAAGACCTTCAAACAAACTTGAATATCAATGTATTGATAATTATTGTTCTTATCTTTCACTGTAACTTAAAAACATAAGAAGATTTATTTGGTATAGATATCTAAGAATTTGTTCTGGGACGACGACTTTGGATTGGTATAACAGTTTTGAGACCGCTAAGGAATTTCCACGCTTCAATTGTAAAATCAGACGGGATGGAGTATTACCATTGCATTCCCGAATTATCACAAATATAAATAAAAACTGATAATTAACAATACAAATTTTATTGTACTTTAGAGAGTAAATTTGCGAATCTCTATTATTTAAAGCAGTTTATGGTGTGAAATGCATATGGTATAACATAATCTTTAATAATTATATTTTAGTTAACAAAATTTAGTTCCATAATAGATTTCTGAATAAAATATGAGGTGGGGAACAGTATTCGTTTACGGTTTCCGAAATGGCACAAGGGACAAACATTTTAAATTTAAGTTTTAATTTACTATGAGCCGTAAATACTCCTTAAAAAATCCTGTCGATTCACATTCACGATATATTTTCTAAAAGTAACTCACAGTAAAAAACAAGCAAGCAGTAAAAAAAGTCGACTATTAATGGAATTAGCAATTCCCCCTTGTAATAATGAATCGATAATTACTGAAGACTTTGCTGTGTGACATTGCTGAATGGCGTTTACAATTTATCTAAATACATCGATTTTTACGTTTTTCTCTATCGATCAAAAAATGGCTCTATCGATTTTGATAAACGGCCGATCTCGTAAAAACCAATGTAAAGCGAAATCAAATCGATTTTTATAACAATAAAGAATATACCCAGAGATTGGCTGAAGTTATGCAATTTAATATGGACAGTTGTTCGCACCTGGTATTAAAGAACCACTGAGCGAAATTTGTAGAATTTAGGACAAACGGTATGGATTTCTATATAGAACGTACAGAATTTCATCTTTATTTACATAGATTATAGCTGTATACCCTGGTTTCATCCGGGGAATTTCATTTTTCTAATGAAACGGTGGATTTCGTAAAAAAACATTGTAAAGCGAGATGATTACGATTTTTATAACAATAAAGAATATCAGCTGAAGATCGGCTGAAGTTATGCAATTTTATTATGGACAGGTGTTCGGCACCTGGTCTGAAAGAGCCACTGAGCGAAATTTGGAGAATTTAGGACAAACGGTATGGATTTCTATAAAGATCAAACAAATAAACAAACAAACAAACAGAATTTGATCTTTATTTATATAGATTAAGGGTTTTATATGTTTTAAAAAAAAAACTTTAAATATTTGTATCATATATTGTAACAAACTCTTAAAACACGTTGACAACTCCTTCGCATTCGCATTAAGCCTTTACTGATAGGCTATAACAAGTGAGGCAAATTAACAAGAAAGAAATGTTGTTTAATGTCACTTTAAGCCATTAAGGCTATTCGGAAGATGCTACAGTGAGAGTCCTAAATTGTGCCTATCTAGGTATAATTAGAATAGGGATCTTTAACAAGTACCCGACATCGTACAGACTCGGGATCTCCATTTTAAGTCCTATCCGAGGGACGGCATAGACAAGGATTTTTTACTCCCATTAAAAATCCTAGGGCCACCTCGGGACGTGAACCCGCGACCTTTAGTACTCTAAGTTTCTATGCAAACCACTATACCACAGGTGACCACAAGAAAGAAATGTGTTCAAAGTGTTCTCTGGAATGTAGAGTGTTCCCGTTTATGTAGCATTAGGTACATGCTTTTCTACGCATTCGCACACCGATAGTTTTTATTTTTATCTTTGGCGATATGACATTGCAGAACATACTAAAACATGGCTTCTAATTAAATTTCTGTATTTAGTTGTTATGAAATTAATTTAGTTACCATATAAACAAATGATTTCCGTTAAAAAGGTACATTCCAAAGAACACTTTGAACACATTTCTTTCTTGTGGTCACCTGTGGTATAGTGGTTTGCATAGAAACTTAGAGTACTAAAGGTCGCGGGTTCACGTCCCGAGGTGGCCCTAGGATTTTTAATGGGAGTAAAAAATCCTTGTCTATGCCGTCCCTCGGATAGGACTTAAAATGGAGATCCCGAGTCTGTACGATGTCGGGTACTTGTTAAAGATCCCTATTCTAATTATACCTAGATAGGCACAATATAGGACTCTCACTGTAGCATCTTCCGAATAGCCTTAATGGCTTAAAGTGACATTAAACAACATTTCTTTCTTGTTAATTTGCCTCACTTGTTATAGCCTATCAGTAAAGGCTTAATGCGAATGCGAAGGAGTTGTCAACGTGTTTTAAGAGTTCGTTGGAACGCACCTATGAGTGAATGCTTAGAAAAGCATCTACCTAATGATACAAATATTTAAAGCTGTTTTTTTTAAAACATATAAAACCCTTAATCTATATAAATAAAGATCAAATTCTGTTTGTTTGTTTGTTTATTTGTTTGTTCTTTATAGAAATCCATACCGTTTGTCCTAAATTATCCAAATTTCGTTCAGTGGTTCTTTGATACCAGGTGCCCAACACCTGTCCATAATAAAATTGCATAACTTCAGCCGATCTTCAGCTGATATTCTTTAATGTTATAAAAATCGTAATGATCTCGCTTTACAATGTTTTTTTACGAAATCCACCGTTTCATTAGAAAAATGAAATTCCCCGGATGAAACCAGGGTATACAGCTATAATCTATGTAAATAAAGATGAAATTCTGTACGTTCTATGTAGAAATCCATACCGTTTGTCCTAAATTCTACAAATTTCGCTCAGTGGTTCTTTAATACCAGGTGCGAACAACTGTCCATATTAAATTGCATAACTTCAACTAATCTCTAGGTATATTCTTTATTATTATAAAAATCGATTTGATTTCTCTTTACATTGGTTTTTACGAGATAGGCCGTTTGAGTCGATAAAAGTCTCACTTTATAGATTTAAAAAATGAAATTCTCCAGGTGAAACCGGTATATACAGCTAGTAATTAATAAAACATAACCCTTAATAATTACATTTTAGTTTGAAACATTAGTTCTATAATACATTTCTGAATCAAATATGTATAAGGTGGTTTTCGCTGGAACGATGATTGATAATCATCTTCGTCGGTTCTGGAAAGGCATTAGAGACTAAATTTTTACAACTAGTTCCACTTTTCTACTAACCCTAAATACTCCTTTTATCGATTGCCATTCACGATAAACCTATATGCAAAGTAAAAACAAACCTCAACTATTGATGAAATTAGAATTTTTCCCCTTAAAATATGCAGAAGCCTTTCAAGTTTTGCAATAATTATAATATTATACACTTATGAGGAAAAACAAACAAAAATAAGTAAATAAATGTGGTTAAAGCTGTTTTCTATAAATTGCGTTTATAAAATTATCAAAATACGTCGGTTTTTACTCCAAGAAGTTGTGTGTTGCAGATTTTGTATGTATAAAATTCATTCATGCAAATTTTTACGGGCATATACACGGCTTTATAAACTAAATTATTACCTACTCTTTCTGAGAAACTCAACTTTCCGACGTTATATTATGCAAATATATTACCTACTGCACTCAACGGAAGTATAAATATTCATCTTATGGAAAAACTTTTCTTTATTTCTCCTTTATATGTTTATCAAATTCTTTTATATTTCATATGTTGCCTTTTCTTATTACTCAGCATAATGAGAAACTGCTAAATTCTCAATATAAACAAAATCAAAGTAAGAGAATAGTCCATTCAAAACATTTCAATGATGATGAAACATTATATGAAAGAATACTTGATTATCATTAAACATGACGAGTTTATCAAAATCGAAAGAGCCATTTTTTGATCGATAGAGAAAAACGTAAAAATCGATGTATTTAGATAAATTGTAAACGCCATTCAGCAACGTCACACATTTATTAACTTTTTTTTTATTCGTCTTGATAAGTTATAGAGTATTATAATTCGTGTTGCAACACATGAAAGTCTTCAATAATTATCGATTCATTATTACAAGGGGGAATTGCTAATTCCATTAATAGTCGAGTTTTTTTACTGCTTGCTTGTTTTTTTCTGCGAGTTACTTTTAGTAAATATATCGTGAATGTGAATCGACAGGAGTTTTTAAGGAGTATTTACGGCTCATAGTAAATTAAAACTTAAATTTAAAATGTTTGTCCCTTGTGCCATTTCGGAAACCGTAAACGAATACTGTTCCCCACCTCATATTTTATTCAGAAATCTATTATGGAACTAAATTTTGTTAACTAAAATATAATTATTAAAGATTATGTTATACCATATGCATTTCACACCATAAACTGCTTTAAATAATAGAGATTCGCAAATTTACTCTCTAAAGTACAATAAAATTTGTATTGTTAATTATCAGTTTTTATTTATATTTGTGATAATTCGGGAATGCAATGGTAATACTCCATCCCGTCTGATTTTACAATTGAAGCGTGGAAATTCCTTAGCGGTCTCAAAACTGTTATACCAATCCAAAGTCGTCGTCCCAGAACAAATTCTTAGATATCTATACCAAATAAATCTTCTTATGTTTTTTAAGTTACAGTGAAAGATAAGAACAATAATTATCAATACATTGACATTCAAGTTTGTTTGAAGGTCTTTTAGTCAATTCATGGCATTAATGAAACTCGAGTCTGGTTCATTATTAAAAGTTTATTTAATACTGGGGCGGGGCCAAAAGATCAACGCGGAAAACATAACAATCGACCTCACAAAAAGTTGATTTTCGCAAAGAAAAACTGACGTCATTGGACTTGGTGGAAATAATTTTGATTCTCTATTTTGCGAATAACTTTTCTAGTTCAAATAGATGGTTTTTAAGGGCGATTTTGATGTGATAAAAGGATAGCCGTGTCATCAGCGAAGCTGAAGATGATGGTGCGAGGGTGTTCAGGGATATATTTTGTGAAGACAAAATAGAGAAACAAATTTATTTTTAATATCAAGTAGATATAAATTTGTTATTTAAAGTATTATTGTTTTGTTTACCCACAAAAGTAATAATACTTTACAGGTCACAAACAAATAAGCAATGGAATACAGTGGTTTCCCCCCCCCCCCCCCCCCCCCCAACAATAAGCAGTTTGGTGATGTTATAGAATGTGATGTTTGGTTTCGTTATTTCAGGGGCATTAATAACTACTATTTGGTTTCGAAAATTTCGTACAGTGGTTACCAGTTATTTGGGTTAGAGGAATATGATTTGGAACTTTTGGAAAATGGATCAAGGGGACCAAAAACTTTAAATTCATTTTTCTCAGAATGGCCTAGATTGGACTACCGTGGTTTTTCCCCTCCTTGGCTATGCCGTCCCTCGGATAAGACATAAAATGGATGTCCCGAGCCTTCAGGTCGGTACTCCTTTTAAAGATCCCTTTCTTAATTATATCTCGATAGGCATTATTTAGAACTCCCACTGTAGCATCGTCAGATTAGCCATGGTGGCAAAAAGTGACCTTAAACAAGCAACAGAAACAAAAAAAAAAAAAAAACGGTTAAAAAAACTCGACTATTGATAAAATTAGGAATTTCCCCTTAAAAAATAATAATGAATCGAAAATTACTGAATACTTTCAAGTTTTGCAATAATTATAATTCTCTATACGTTTTGGAGAATAACAAACAAAAATAAGTAAATTAATGTGGATAAAGCTATTTTCTGTGAATTTTCTAAATTGCGTTTAAACAATTATATAAACTCGTTTCTACTCCAAGTAGGTTGTTAGTAAAAGTTGTGTGTTGTGAGCATTGCACCAGATTTTTGGATATGAATAGCCCCTAATAGCATTTGAACAATTTTGGATAAACACCAAGGCCTTCTTTTCAAACTGAAACCTATTCTTCCCAGCACTTACTATTTAGTCTTACCATCATATCTGTACGCCCGCTTTTTCCCTGTCCGCCAGGGCCCAGTAACCTCATCAATAAAACCAATCTCTGCAGGCGTCCCACAAGGTTCAATTCTTGCCCCACTCCTGTATTAATATACACAAATAACATACCAACAGACAATAACTTACTGCGACGTATGCTGACGATACCGCTATTATTACAAGGAACACGAATCCTATAGATGCCATCCAAACATTACAACACAACCTTGACAACATATAAAATTGGTGTAGAAAATGGTAAATTAAGATAAATCAAGACAAGTCACATCAGGTTACATTCACTTTAAGGCACAAACATGCCCTCCAGTCTACATAGACAATCACCCAATACCACATACAAATACAGTAACATACTTGGGACTTACTCTCCACACATGGGGCCCACACCTAAAGGTGAAACGAAAAACGTTTAAGTTCAGACTGAGACTATTATACTCCATTGAACATAAACCTTCCAAATTACCCCTCAGACAAAAACTTAACCTATACAGCTATTTATTAAAATCTATATGGACCTATGCTAGCCAAATTTACGGACATATTAAAAAAATACAAACCTTCCAATCCCAATACTTAAGATTAATTACGAACTCACCACTCTATGTTTCAAACAGACCCTTCACACTGACTTAAGAGTTACCACAGAGACAAATCATATACGTATGAATTACAAACGGTTTTATGACAAACTATTTGGACATACCAACCAATTTGTACAAGATAAGGCAAGACGTGACATTCCTGACATACCTCGGCGAAGGCTGAAGAGGAGTTGGATGGGGGACCTCCTAGTCTAACATCGTAAATCTTTTGAATGCCAGGAGGATGCAACACTGAGTGCTATCTCACTCATGTCTACCAATGCCAATTGTAACTTATTTTAGCACATTTACTTATTGTAATTATACACGTGCAAATAAAATTATTCAGTTAAAAAAAAAAAAAGATTTGGATAAAAATTAAAATTTATCAATCATTTGGAAGATTTTTTTCTTGTTTTAAGTTTTAGTGCTATTAAAAAGGCAGCAATGAAGCTGACATAATTCTACCATAACTGAGACTACTTATTTTTCTATCGAATATTTTGGAAATGAAAATTCAATAATTATTATATTTTGTATATCCCTGAACTAATTTATTTATTTAATTTAATTTTATTATTCAACAATTCTTTTATTTTTATTATTTACGAAGTCTTCATTTTACACATTAATTCAATATAGAAATAGATATGATCAGTTGAAAAACATTTTTCAAACAACCAATTTCCCTGATTTTCACAGCAACTAAAGTCTTACAGAATATTTGAATCAATTATTATCATTGTTGTTAATCCAAAAATTAAAAATTCATGAATCACTGCAATATTTTATTTTATTCAATGATTTTTCTTTTTCCTAATCCATTTTCGATGATAATTAAAGCATATAGAATTAATTCAAATATGTATAATTTATTAGAGATATAGACGTTAAAAATTCTTTTATCATTTGGCTGTAATTAAATCTGTACCTGAGAGGTAAACTGTTGTAACTACAAAATTCTCGAGTTTCCAATCATTGATGTAACTGAATTTATAGGTGTATATTTCTAACGGAAGGTATTCGTATTTATACTCCTGATGAATGGTGTTTTATATAACCTATTATTATTATTTTTTTTTTTTTTTTACAACAAGAAATATGAACATTTAAAATTCAAAGTGCTCTCGTTTAAAAATTTACTAATGTCAGTTACGACAGTTTACCTCTCAGGTATAGAAATTGAATTGTTAATTTAACAAATAAAGCTACCTTCCTATTTGAGAAACCTTCAAGAGTTTGTTCTATGCACCATACATATTCTTCATCAGTTTCTCCTTTCCAAGCAAATACAGATATTCCTCTCTTCGCTATAGCAGCAGCAGCATGATCTTGGGTACTAAAAATATTGCAACTTGACCATCGTACCTTTAATAAGAAATAGTAATGATATAAATAATTAATTGTTATAAACAAAATCAATATTTAACATACAATGATAATTATCTTATTATAATCATAAATAAAATAATTACATAACTATTGCGGGAATGATAATTTTGCAATATTTTTATCTCAATATCTCCCAAAAATTCCTGTACATTCCAAAAAAAATTATTCATGAAAAAATTAAGTATCTCAATATTCAAGGACTGGAAAAGATATTAACAGCTTATTTTTATTAAGCCAAAAAAGGAACAATAAGTTTTTATAAGCCATTATAAAAGTTTGGAGCACAACATTAGCAATCATGGTTGAAGTCCAGTGTTTTGAAAGGATTAAGTAAAATTTAAAAATTCCCACACCTCTTTATGATTTAAAAAATGAAACTTATAGATCCCAAAAGATTTAGTCAAATGCTCTCACCTCAGCCCCCAACTCAACAAGTGTTTCAATCAAAACACCAGTTTGTATGGTCATATGAAGGCACCCAGCAAGTCTCACACCATTTAAAGGTTTGCTTGGCCCATATTTTTTTCTTAAAGCCATTAGTCCTGGCATTTCTTGTTCAGCCAATGTCAACTCTTTCCTTCCAAAATCTGCCAAATTTATATCAGCTGTAAAATAAAAGTTCATATAAAAACTTAATTTATGAAAAATCTTTACAAGATATCAACCCATTTTCCCCAGACAGCATCAACAAATCATTTCACATATTTCCAATACCATCCCATCCTAAAATGTAATATACAGTGTTAGAAAGAAAAAAAAAAATACAGGAGCTGAGAAAACTTTTGCTAAAATGCCATACCAGAAACTTACTACCTTAGTAAACTTACTTGAGAAAATTATATGATAATGATGAAATGATGAAATATATATATATGTATATATAGAGAACTAAATATCATTTTCATTTAGCTTATGCTTCCCATATGTAATCTCAAAAGTGGTTTAAGACTTTAGGCGAGATTGGTCAGACTATATATAATATAGATGTAATTAATGTATAATATACTTACAGTACTATATTAGTGTTGTTTTTTTAATTGTTATTATTCATATAAGCAAAACAGTTATAAATAAAAATAGAAATGATCTAATATTTACATTTTTTTATTTGTTCATTATTTCATATTAATAATTTTAATATTAAACTTTTGATTTTTGTAAACTTACAAAAGTATAGGATCAAAACTTACCAACTTTATAATCTGCAAACTTAGGCATGATGAGTGTCTGTTGTAGAAAGAGTTATGGAAGGAAAGTAATGCCTCTTGTTAAAATGGCTCAATGCTAAAATCCTTATCAAATCTGACACTGAAAAAATTACATAAATGAAAAGGTTCATTATAAATTGAGATTAAAAAGACTAACATGACTACATTATCTGTTGCGATACAATATATGTGATATAACAGCATGAGTCAGACATTCATAATTTTTTTTAATTCATACATACATTCATACGAGATATAAACAAAAGAATCAAGGACTGTGGGAATTGGCATAATTATAAGGATGATAAAGCAAGAGAAAAGCACAAACAATTTTCTCTTTTCCTTTCTGATATTTCATATATTATTTTTTTTACTTATTGCCTTATAATACAGCTTAGCCATGTCTTCTTGCCCAATCAGTGTTAGTTATAGTGTTTATATAAAAGGTACATAAAAAAAAAAATTCACCAAGGACAATATAAGATGAAAATATGAGAGATAATTTAATATAATAGAAATTTTACTGGCCAACTTCAACTTAGTTGAACTAAATTTATCTGTAGTTTAACTAACAAAATAAATTAAATAATCTAACAAAAATTAAAAAAATTATAATTAGAAACATTCATATAAAATAAAATAATATTATTCAGATTTCTTATAATATAAATAAATAAGTATTTATTTAAGTGGTAATGATGGGATGTATTTGTTGTCATTTAAAATGGTACCAAAATATGCATTATATTTATATGATACACAAGCATACCAATTAATAAAATATTATTTTTAACTTATGGGTAACACAAGTAAATTAGAGGAATCGAAAACAAGCATAATAAAACAAAACACATTGTTTAAGTGTTCAAGACTTTTAACATCTAAAACCCTCTCCAGCGAAAAGTCATCCGTGCCCGTAATGATATATTTGTGAAAGTATCTCTTTCTATAAGTCTCAAAAAACAAAAATTCTAAAACTAAATGTTTCATAGGGTTAGTGACAAGGGCTCCCGCAGGATTTTGTCAAGGGGGGCAGGCTGGTAATATTATCCTCTAGGGGCAGACTGGTAAAATTCTTGTACCAGTTCGGGGAAGGTTTCGAGGCTTGTAAGGCTCAAATAATCTTTCAAATAAAATTACTAATATTTAAAAGTTAAAATATTTGTTTACATAATCTATATAAATAAAGATGAAATTCTGTTTGTTTGTTCTTTATAGAAATCCATACCGTTTGTGCTTAATAAATGAATGCGAATTTATTTAATGTGTAGTTTTTGTTACGCAAAATGTTTAGGGGGGCAGCTGCCTTGACGATGTAGGATTGTATTGTTTATTTTATTAATGATGGATTGTCAATACTGCATAATGCCCTTGAATAAATCCTATCCGACAGAGGTAAAATCATTAAGGTAAGCCGCCAATGGGCGGGGAGCATGAATATAGCCTCGGCGTGAATGTATTAAACGGGAATACACCTTTGGGATCACCTGAATCCAAATAATAGTACCGACCGAAGTTTCGATTTCGACTGTGATTGTACTGTAACTTTCGATAATTGTGTATTATTTCTATTAGTTTCTCGTTTTGGTTTGTTTTTCTTTGTTTCTTGTTTTGTTCCAGTTCTGTTCTTTACTAGTTATGTTTAATTTTGTTTAATTATGGTGTTTAATTTTGTTTTTATAGTTCTAAATAGTTTTGAAAAAATAGGTTAAGTAGACAAAGTGCATTAAACCTTTTTTGTGGTGCAATAAACTGAACATTGGTGTTTTACAAGTGAACAGGACTTGAAGGTAAGATATTGTGAAACAATTAGTGATTATAATTTACCCGTAACCTACTTGAACTTAAACTTCTATAATTTCACAACCAATAGCGATAAGGTGCGTTGGGGGTGAAACATTTTCTTCATTGGTATCCTTATTTACCACAGGCTTCGTTAGGAAGCCCAGAGACCCTTTTACTATTAGCTGGTGGAAATTCTTAATTTTGTGTAGGTTATAATTTTTATAATTCTCATAATTGTTACGAGATGCTCTGTGACAATTTAGTAGGCCAGGAAGCCAGAACTCCAAAAGACCGAAAACCTACGGTTAAACGGGCTCGGAATGGTTCTCCTGGGTCTGAAAAGAAACTAGAAGCTGGTAGTCACTTTTGTGATGCACAGCGTATACAGGAGAACCTCCGGACCTACATCAACAAGTATGAGAAAAAATCGTTAGGTAGTGTTAGAGACTATATCAACAATAAGGTACAAGGTTTAGTGGATCTAGTTGAAACGCTAGAAGTCAGGGTAAAGGAAGGAAATTTTGGTACAGCGTCTTCTGTTATTAAGGATACTATTCACGAAGCGTTATCGTTAGAGAGACTTCGTGACTTGCTTACAGATATTGTCGTGCCAAAAGTTATAGAGGCTCTTTCTACTCCAGGTGTAACACATCAGCTGCAGCAGCCTAAAGCAAGACCTTCCAAGGAGCTACAGTCAAATACTCATCTGGATGAGGACCCATCTTCACTAGTAACTGACCCCGAAACGTTTCAGGTGGTATCTAGTAAAAGGAAAAGAAAGAAAAATAAATTAGGAAATAAAAATAGAATCTCAGAAGGACCAAAAGAGGAGCTACTAGGACCTACCGTTGGTTCTCCTAATACCAAGTCACCAACCATAGCAGAGATTGTTAAATCTCTGCCAACAAAGCCCACTGTAACACCAAGAGCCACATATATTACTATTAGCGGTGCAGGGAAGAAACCGTTAGATATAATCAATGGATTGCCTTCACCAACTGAAATAGGTGTGAAGGCTTCCATCGTCCGTGCGACCAAGGCTGGTTCTGTTTTGGTCCGCATGGATGCTGATTCTGATGCCACGAAGATGATTGGATGGCAGGGGCTACGGGATAAAGGGTTTCATGCCAAACTGGCTCTAAAGAAAAAACCCAGGCTGGAAGTGCAGGGTGTCCCCCTTTCCTGGGATTCAGCGGCACTGGTCAGATTTCTGTGGGGAAGAATACCCGAGAAGTCGGGCCCCACTCCACTGGTCATCGAGGACCTCCGGCCACTTTTTTCATCTGTTGGAAGAAATGGGTTTACAAGGAATTGGGTGTTAGAAGTCCACCCAATGGTTCGGTTCCTTTTATTAGAAATGGGGAGTATAGATGGAGGATGGTGGGCAATAACATTTAAAGATTACCTCGACGCTCCTAGGTGTGGTCAATGCCAGGGATACGGCCATACCAAAGCCACGTGCAATGAAACTGCTGCTATATGCATATGGTGTGCATCTCCTGGCCACTTAATCAAAGATTGCCCCAAGAAAAAAGAGCTCTCAGGCCCTTCCTGTATAAACTGTGTGCGTGCAAACGCCCCAGTTAGTCAAAGGAAACATAAGGCGGGCAGCAGAGAGTGTCCTGTGCACATCAAGTGGGCTAAGGAGGTAGCCAAAAGGACCTTTTATGAATAAGCTTACCATCCTCCAGCTCAACATGGGCCGCCGGCATATTGTAGCAGATGAGCTGCGTGCTCTCTCTCAACACTACGATATCATGGCGGTCCAGGAACCGAGCTGCCGTGGGAACTTGGTCACGGGGTTTGGTCTCACATCGAGGGTTCTAGCTCTGAGCAGTAGAGAGAGGAGGCCCAGGGCAGCCATAGTGGTTAATAACCCGAACCTCGATGTGATGGATCTGAGGCAGTACACCACGGCGGATTGTGTCGCTTGTCATATCAGATGGCGTAACGTCTCGTTTACGCTGGTATCTTCTTACTTACCGGACGGCAATGACATTGACAGAGACATATCCGCCTTGGAAGTGATCACGACTTGCACTAGGAACGTGATCATTTGTTCAGATACCAACTCCTGGAACACGGTCTGGGGATCCAATCGGACAAATAGAAGGGGTGTTCAGCTCGGGGAATTTATTTCTAGAAGTCAGTTAGTGGTAATGAACGACCCTTCTGCTGCCCCTACGTTCTCCAGTGCGATGGGGCAGTGCTGGATAGATGTAACTCTGGCATCCCCGACGCTAGCGTATCGTATCAGCGATTGGACCCTTAGATCTGAAACGAGTTCCGACCATCACATGATAGCTTTTAAGCTAGAAGAAAATGTAGATAGTTCCCACGGCATATTCAAGGGCTACGTAACTCGTAGAAACGATTGGAGAGCCTTCCGGTCAGCCCTGGAGAGTAGATTAATCGACGAAGAATGGGATGCGGCAGAGATGGACATGACTAATGACCTGGATTACAAGGTGCACAGGATCACTAATGTCATCCGTGATGCCGCCGAAGAATCCCTCCAGCGTCGGAAGGCGAAAGCTCGACCTGTCCCATGGTGGACGCCGGCCTTAACTGTCATGAAGAGAGAGGTCTACAAGGCACGGCGTTCGTACCAGAGGTGTAGTGATGAAAGGCGCACTATACTTCGTGATGAGTACAAGTCTAAGGCCAGGGCATATCGAAATGAGGTGCGCTCTCGAAAGCGAAAGTCTTGGGATGAGTTTATTACCGAAGAGTCAACAAAGAATCCATGGGGGATCCCTTACAGAGTGGCCATGGGTAAGTTCTCTCCGCAACAGGTCATAGCCGCATTGAAACGTGGAACTGACCAAGAAACCACTCTTGAGGAGACGGCGAAGATGTTTTTTGCCGTTACGTACCCCAGGGATGATCCATCCCAAGATAATGAAGAGGAGGAGTTCGTGAGGCGCACCACGGTATACCAACCCGGTACAGACTTGTGCCCACCATGGGACATATGGGATCTCCGTACTGCTGTGGATAAGCAAAAGACTGGTCGCGCTCCTGGATTGGACTCCATTGACGCAGCGATTCTTAAGAATAGTATCCCCTGTATTGAAGAAAAGCTTTTGGCATTGTTCAATGAGTGCCTAGATAGGGGATACTTTCCTAAAATATGGAAAATTGCTGATGTTAGACTTCTTTATAAGGGAGGAGGCAAAGATAAGCAATTGGCCAAGTCTTACAGGCCTATATGTCTCCTCCCTATAATGAGCAAAGTGTTAGAGAATTTGCTGATGACAAGCCTGCGACCAGTCTTATCAAGGGCGAGCCATCCACGGCAGTTCGGAAGCACTAAAGGCAAGGGAACCGCTGATGCTCTGCTGAGAGTGCGCCGCGATGTCGAAGAAAAGGCGGAAAAATATGTCATGCTTCTCCTTTTTGATATCTCCTCAGCCTTTGACAGCGTTTGGTGGCCTAGCGTGCTCCAGCAGTTGCAAAAATATGAAGCTCCCAGCAACTTGTATGATCTTTTGAGAAGCTACCTCCAGGACCGAAGACTGAAGATAAAAGGTAGCTTCTTTGAAGTAGAAGAGAGTGTGGAAAGAGGTTGTCCGCAGGGGTCTGTCCTTGGCCCTGCTCTGTGGAAACTAGTGTTTGACGAGTTGCTGGGACTTCTGGAAGAGGAGCGGTTCCCGGCCACGGCTTATGTTGATGACCTAGCCGTCGTTGTGGCTTCGAACAGCAGAGCCAGACTAAAACATGAAGCCGAACGGTGCGCCAACATAGTAGCTCGATGGTGCGAGAGAAAGAAGTTAAGGATGGCGGCGGCCAAAACACAGTCCATTCTTTTGAGGGGCAAGACCGATAGGGCCCACCCTATTACTCTTAATATTGAGGGAGAAAGGATAAGTCCAAATGAGGTTGTAACCTACCTTGGCATCAAGTTTGGACAAAAATTCAATTTAACACCTCATTTGGAATACATGAGAAATAGGGTGGCCTTAGCTCTTAATGGGCTTTGTCGCATTGGGGGCGCCTTTTGGGGTCTTAGGTTCCCAGCCACACTGACCATCTACAAAGGTGTGATTCTGGGTATCCTGAGATATGCGTCCCCTGCATGGAGTCAACACCTCTCGCACCAACAGAATAAGAAGTTGGCGACGATTCAGCGGATGGCTCTGCTGCGAGTCACCAGGGCGTACAGAACAGTATCTCACGAGGCGGTGCAGGTCTTAGCAGGAGCAATCCCAATTGACCTCCTCTTGCGAGAAGATTACTTCAGAAACAAATTGAAGAGGGGAGGCATTGCGGATCTACCGGCAAACCTTCGAGTGAGGATATGTGAAGACCCACGGAGATGGAGAATTATTATTCGGGAGAATACCATACAAAATTGGAGCCAGCGATGGGTGACGACAATAAAAGGGGCTACCCTAAGGAAATACTTCCCCACCGTTGATTCCAGGCTAAAAGCCACATGGGTTGTCCCTGACTATTGGATCTCACAGTTCCTCACGGGGCATGGGGGTTTCCGAGCCAAGCTCGTAGAACATGGTAAGGACATTGATCCCCTATGCCCAACTTGTAGGGAACCGGAGACCGCTGAGCACGTTTTACTGACCTGTACTGCCTATGAGACACTGAGAGCCAAGCTGCTGAGAGAGACAGGGCTCTACGTCCTGACTGCTAACGATCTACCTCAGCTGATGGTGAAAGAGAACTACCCGTTCTTCAAATCCTTCGTATACGGGTGGAAGGAAGCAGTTGGCCAGGATCACTTCACCTTGGGACGGACAGCTGGAGCTGCTCCGGGAAGACCGCCGGACTGAGGAGAAGATAGAATAACACACCAAGAAACAGAAGAACACATCAGTGATTAAACTGCTATTTTATGCCACGTTGCGGCAGTGAGTTGATTCTCAGAATCTTCTCACTGCTGCAAATCCGTATTGCCTTAAGAGGCAAGGTAGGAAGAATAAATAAATAAATAAAAAAGTTTCGATTTCGGCCGTAAAACCTGGTTTCGGCCGCAGTTTCAGTTTCGGCCAAAAATTGGCCGAATCTTCGGCATGGCTGAAACTAGCTCCTGTGTCTGATATCTCCAAGAAGGAAGTAGGACTACACGATTTCAGCTTGTAAGCTTGATCTCTTTCATGGCATTTAACACCCTTCCGGGCTTGATACCTTACGTGAGCAGGTCCCTCATCCAGCTTCTTTTTAGCCGCCTAGCAACAGGCATATCAGCCGTGGCCATGTTGTTAATTAGTGTATTGTTATGTCCGTGTAATTTAATAAAAAATCGTGAATAAAGAGTGCGTATGTGTTGTTCGATAGTAGGTGGTTATAAGTCTGTATGTAGAGTTTTATTATTTACGTACCAGAGAGCGTTCGTTATGAGTCTCAAAATTTTTGATTGAAAAATTTGTAATTTTCGCAAGTGCGTCCTCTTTGTTGAGCCGAAAATCTGTGAGGCGTATGTCCAAATGGGTTTAAGTAAGTGTATGTGTTCAGTTTATGTTCTATTTTTAATTTTGATGATTTAGAAAAAAGAGAGAACAGTGTTTTCAGTCGTTTGTTAAGAGTCTGTCTTTTCATTTTTACGTTTGGGCCCCAAGTCATCCTTCTGTTGAACAGAAGTCCCAGGTAGCGTACTGGGACTCAGTACGGACTGTCTGAGGTATTTGATTGTCTCCGATGTAAACTGGTGGGCATGTGTCGCGTCGCAGTGTGAATGTTATATGTTGAGATTTGTTATGGTTTAATTTCATTTTCCAAAGTGAATACCAATTGTGTAACTATAATAAGTGATTTTGCAAATTTAGTGATGCCAATCTTGGGTTATTATGTATTGTTAAAATTGCAGTGTCATCGGCGTAGGTTGCAGTTAAAGTCTCAGAGTTTGTCGGTATGTCATGTGTGTATATAATGCCGAGATTGGTCTGACTGACGATGTCCCAATGCCTTGTCGGATAGAGAAAAATCTTTCGCAGAGGTACGATTGAAGTATCAGGTAATATGTGAGGGGTAGAATGGTCTTGAGTTTGAAGAGAAGACCTTGGTGCCAAACTTTATCAAACGCCTGGGCGACATCCAGAAATACACCAGTTGCGTACTTTTTCTGCTCTAGTGCCCCAGAAATGAAGTCAGTTACTCTGTGTAGTTGATGTGTTGTTGAATGAAATGAGCGGAAACCAAATTGGTGGTCAGGAATTATGTTATTGTTAGACAGTATTCTAAATACTTAAACTTAAATTAGTCGACATGTCCACAGATTCAATTCAAAATTAAAAAAAATATTTCAGTCAGTAACCTTGTCATTAAAAGTTGCATCAAATGGTGGTAGTATGTTTTGGTCCATGCCATTGGTCCACCTGGTGGTGGTATGGAATGGGAATCAGATGCAAAACCAATTTTTCAACCTTGGCAGCCCAGCGGTTCACCAATAACATCCCAAAAATTTATCTCAATTTTTACCATTAAGAAGCATGTTTTCGACCAAAAACTATTCTATAAATTTTCAAACTAGATTAAATCCATTAACATTTGAGACCAAAACTGACTCAGTAGATTAAATAGCTTCTGACCTACAGCTTTACGTATTCAATAGACCGTCATTTTGTATTCTATCGGCTTTATTATGGAAAGATTTACTATATTATTTATTATTTATACATAATAAATATGAATTTTTAATAATATCAGCCTGTTATTTTAAGGTTTTTTCAACTTTTAGGGCTGTACTAGTTAAGGGGGTATGGTCTAACATCCCACGGGTGCGGGTGGGGGGGGGGGGGGGATTCGATCCTATAACTTAACTAATACACCTGTTTTACCACTCTTGTATACCAGCTCACTTATTAAAGGAATAATTGAGTTAAATTACTGTTATTTTATAAGCTTTCATTTATATTATTGCTAAACTAGACATATTATACACTTATATGTATTATATTTATATAGACACGTAAATAAGTTTCGGTTTCGGCCCGAAACTAGGTCTATGGCCGAAATTCGGTTTCGGTTTCGGCTAAAATTTTGGTTTCGGTCGGACACTACCAAATAACCTAGTCCCACGAAATGGTCTGCATGTGTGTGAAGAGACTACCTCAAAAACAATAAACCGCATGAAACTGACATTAGGTATATGCCTATGATATGAAAACAAGAATTTCATCAAAACTGAGTGAACAGAAGGGATCATAAATTTTATCACATTTTTACGTTTTTTGCAAGTTTCTCAAAACCGGCTCTAATGATTTTTATTAAACTCGTCAAGTTTAATGAGAATCAAATATTCTAAAATATCAGGTAGGTTTTAACATCATTAATATTTACTGATGGGACTAAAACGGCGAAGGAAATTTTTTTGTTTTCCTATAAAGTACCTTTGATTTTGTTAATATGGAGAAATTTACTGTCTCTCGTTATGCATTAAAAAAATAAATGGCTAAATATGAAATATGAAAAAACTCGAGTAAGCAGATATAGGGTAAAAAAGAAAAATATTCCGACAACTCATAAAACATGTTGAACATCCGCGTGCTCAGTACGCCTTTAATGATACCATTGTTAGTGAAAAGGCGTTCTGTTCAAGCGAAAGAGTTGCCAAAGTGTTTTGGAACATAGATATCTATCTATGGATATCTCATGGATATCATCCATAGATGGATATCTATGTTCCAGATATGGAAGAAGAATATCTATATGGACATAGATATCCATGGAACATAGATAGAACATAGATATCCAATGGAAATTATGTGTTTCCATGGTAACTAAGTGAAGTTTTCAATAAGTACATAGAGTATCATAAATTCAGACGCGATGGATTGTAGAGATGGGCAAAAATGTAATATGAGTACGGACTATTGATAAGGAGTAATCAACAGCTTGATTACTGAATTTATCGAAAGTACTCAACTTATTTTTACTCTGAGTACTCCGGTAATCAAGTACAGCAACTAAGTTGAGTACAGGAGAAAATTTCTTCCACATTAGAATAACTGTACACATTAATAGGTGGGGGGGGGGTACCACAAATAAATATTTTTTTTCCTTTCGGATTTTTTTAAATAATCGGAAACAGTTTATTTGAAATAACAAAAATTAACGAACAAATTATTTCAATTTAAACAAGAAATTAATAATATGGAAAAAGAATCATACTATATTACATATTAATGATATATTTTTTAATATCTAAAAAAATTATATTCGTTTTTAGAGTAACCCGTTCTTCGAACATTTTATCTAACAAACCATTAGATCCGTAAATGTAGCACTATTTGTAAAGCAAGCGCCCCCCCCCCCCCCGTCGAAATGAAAAAAATTATACTATTTTTAAAATCTCCGTATCCGGAAACATAAGACTGCACATCATTTCATTGAAATCCGTAAATGTTACATTATTTGTAAA
The DNA here is from genome assembly GCA_911387785.2 of Aelia acuminata. Lineage (NCBI taxonomy): Eukaryota > Metazoa > Arthropoda > Insecta > Hemiptera > Pentatomidae > Aelia > Aelia acuminata. Next base: position 138,365,503 of record OU426979.1, read on the forward strand.
GCGAGCCCCCCCCCCTCCCGTAGAAATAAAAAAATTATAATATTTTTGTAATCTATGTATCCGGAAACATAAGAATGCACCCTTATTTCAATAAAATCCGTAAATGCTACATTTTTTTTTTTTTAAAGCGAGCGCCCCTCCCCTCCTGTCGAATTAATATAAATATAATATTTTTGGAATCTCCGTATCCGGAAACATAAGAATGCACCCTTATTTCAATGAAATCTGTAAATATTAAGTTATTTGTAAAGCGAGCACCCCCCCCCCCACCCCACCCCCATCACTTAGAAATAAAAAAAATTATAATATTTTTGAACCTATGCTTGCATTGCCGAATTATCACAAGTAGAAACTTTTATTTAATAAAAAAATTTAGTGCACTTTTGAGAGCAAATAAAAACAAAAGTAAGTGAATGAACGTGGAAAAGTGTGTGAATTTGAGGAATGGTGTCAAATTCTAACGTCAATTTCTAATCTAAGTAAGTTGGTTAGTGAAAGTTGTGTTGCGCGCATCTCTCTAGATTTAAAAAAAGAAGTTTTTACGTCACTCAATCGAATGAGACCATTATCACATGTCAATGCAGTCCGTAGTTTCAACGTACTACAATTACTAATTGTAGATAATAATCAAATTTTTAAGATAAAAAGTATTTCGAAATATACATGGGGCAATCTCATTGATTATTTTGTCTATACTGTATTAAATTATCAACAAATGTCTCCTACATATGCATAATATTTATACAACACATTCGCCTCCTTAATTTATTATGTGAATCTAATAATTTTCATTCAAGTTTTCTGATTATTATTTTTAATATTCTTCATATCAAAATTAATTAATTTTGGTCAATGTTTTCAGAAATATTTCATTTTAAAGATCATTCTATTATTCCGATTATCACAACTCCCTGAACAAAACTGGGTACCCTTAATCTTTAATATTCATATTGTAGTTTGCTAACTTTAGTTCCAAAATAGATTTCTGACTGGAACTGTAATCTTAGTTGGTTTATAAAAAGGCATTAAAAACAAATATTCGAAAAAAAAGGTTTCAATTTACTACGAGCTCTAAATACCCCATCTATCGAATCTCATTCTAGATATAATAAATATAGAAAACTATAATATTAATGAGATAAGGATTTTTTTTAGCCTGTTAAAAAAAATATAATAATAATAAATCGAATTAAACTGTAAGTAGGTTGGTATTGGTAGTAAGTGAATTTTGTGTGTTGCCTGCAGAGCACCAGATTTTTTTAACTTAATATGATTTAATTTAAAAAGGTATAACGATATAAAAAAAAACATTAATATTTTGATAAAGAATACGCCCTGCTGTTTGAAGTAGTTGATGTTGATTTAGCGGATCCCTTAATTTTACGTGGAGGAGAGAACAGCTAGATCGTGCTGTATACTTGTGCAGTTTACAGGGCCGTCCATTTAGAACTTATTACCACCCTTTCTACGAATGGATTCCTGCGGAGCCTGTGGCAGACCAAACAATATATATAGCGATGACGGGACTGACTTCGTTGGAGCATCTAATTTATTAAAAGATATTGATTGGACCTAAATAGAAAATGATATGGCATCACAGAGGATACAATGGAAATTTAACCCTCCTACCGCTGCCTGGGGAGCATCTTATTCGCATTATTGAAAACGTTTTAAAAAGAGTACTAGGAAGGGCTTCTCTTAACCCTTTCATGGCTCCAGACGAGATATCTCGCGAAACATAGTCGGTTCCCACACGCTAATGACGAGATATCTCGCAAATAGTTTTTCACTTATGTACCGTCCTCAGCTTCACAAGAGATAAGTTGTGGTGACTGAGGCACATCCTAGCGGATCCACGGAGACTTAATCCTTAATAAAAATATAAAATTATTTTTTTTTAATTAATTAAAAGTCTGCAGCCAGAAGAAAATAAGGAGAGAGACGAGATACAGGTGTAGAAACTGTAGAGTCGCCCTTTGTTTTGAAATATATCACAAACAAAAAATTTATGTAAAAAAGAATAAATTTGACATATAAAGAGCAAACAAAAAAAATTCCTGGAAAAATAAAAAAATACGAAAAAAAAATTTAAAAATTAAAAAATTAAAAAAAATAATAAAAAAATAAAAAAAAATATTAAAAAAATTAAAAACAAAAAAAAAAATAATAAAAAAATTCTTTTATCATATTTTATCAAGGTTTGGTGAATTAATACATTTAGATTAATAAAAAAGGCCAATTTCACCAAAAAACTGTAATAACAATTTATTTTTTTATTCTGGCAACGTTTCGGCTTCTAGAGCCATTTTCAAGCCATGCATCATACTTTGGAATGTTTCTTATGGTGATTTAGAATAAAAATATTTTTAAGGTTGTAAATAAAAAACTTGTTGCTGGAGGCGTCATTTTTAAATCCATCTGTCATACATTGCTATATCTGCCACCACTAACTCCGAGCAACTGATTGAGAATCACCACTAACACTCCACCACCACTAACTCCGAGCAACTGATTGAGAATCAGTTGCTCGGAGTTAGTGGTGGCAGATATAGCAATGTATGACAGATGGATTTAAAAACGACGCCTCCAGCAACAAGTTTTTTATTTACAACCTTAAAAATATTTTTATTCTAAATCACCATAAGAAACATTCCAAAGTATGATGCATGGCTTAAAAATGGCTCTAGAAGCCGAAACGTTGCCAGAATAAAAAAATAAATTGTTATTACAGTTTTTTGGTGAAATTGGCCCTTTTTATTAATCTAAATAAAAAAATTTCCTAACTCTGCCAGTGGCGGTTAAAATGGGAAAGTTTTTTATCCATCTAAACATTGGTAAATTATTAAAATATAACTTTAAATTAAAAAAAATATTACTTATTTAAAATTAATTCAATTTAAAAAATGTATATAAAGTTTTAACATTATTATATTATTTTTCATTATTACCTTCTTATATCACGTAATCAGTTATTGCAATCGGTAATCTAGCATTTTAATTTATTGAAATCATGATAAAGGTATTATAGAATCATAAAAAATAAATAAAACATTAGTAGGGAGGAATTGCCGGTTCTGGTCCCTAAATTTGGGGGGCCAAATTGGACTTTGGACCCTGGGCTTGCCCAGCCTTAACCACCACCTGGTCCAGGGCCAAACCAACCTTAACCACCACGTGGTCTTAATCCCTAATCCCCTAATTAATCCTTAATCCCCTAATTAATCCCTAATCCCCTAATTAATCCCTAATCCCTAAAATCTATTATTTTGAAACTTTTTCGGACATGTTTGAACTTGTCGAGTGCATGTCGGAACTTGTCGAACATATACATTTATTTTATCAAAATATTCAAATGCCACTGCCATCTTGATAATTTTTCGAAATATATTTTCGAATAAGCACAACCATCTATATAATTTATCGAATAAGCACAACCATCTATATAATTTATCGAAATATTTTCGTATAAGCACTACCATCTATATAATTTATCGAAATATTTTCGAATAAGCACTGCCATCTATATATATTTTCGAATAAGCACTGCTATCGACATAACCTTACATAATAACCACGTCAGCTGTTACCTCATGATCATAATATATTTTCGAATAGTTACTGCCATCTTGATAATTTTCGAAATATATTTTCAAATAGTTACTGCCATCTATATAATTTATCGATATATTTTCAAATAGTTACTGCTATCGTGATAATTTTTCGGCATATAAACCTCGAAATATATAACATATGATCGACATAACCTTACACAATAACCACATCAGCTGTTACCATACCATCGTAATATAGTTTCAAATAGTTACTGACATCTTGATAATTTTTCGAAATTTATACCTCGAAATATATTACATATGATCGACATAACTTTAAATAATAACCACTTCAGCTGTTACCAAATGATCGAAATATATTTTCGAATAAACAGTCCAATACATAATTTATCTAAATATTTTCGAATAGTCACTGCCATATATAATTTATCTAAATATTTTCGAATAGTCACTTCCATAATTTTTCGAAATATATAACATATGTACGACATAACCTTAAATAATATCCACTTCAGCTGTTACCATATGATCGATAAAACCTAACTCCACTTGTCGGAACCTGTCAGAACATGTCCACTAATATTTTATAATTTAAATAATTTTAGTAGTTCCTCAATTCGTCGGAGCATATTGGATAATTCTAAATATTTATTATATAAACATATTTCATTAAATTTTTCGAAATGGGATCGGCTATGATTTTTACGACTAGTACCGTTTCTGATTTCAAATCTCAAATTGCGCGTTAAGTGAATCCAATTCAAGTTTTTAATCAACTTTTGTAAATCGAAAGATCGATCTATAGATCGATACCATATTCAAAATTTATAACTTCTGTAACACGTGATTTGATCTTAAAATTGATATGGCCAAAAATTTTAAACTTATCAATACATAGAACCAAAATCTGATATCAAATTCGGTATCAGCATCCTCAGAAACCATATGATTGATTAATATAACGAATAAAAAATTAAACAGTAACAGTAAATCGAATCGCGCATGCGCGATCGAAAATCTGATATTAAATTCGGAATCAGCATCCTCAGAAACCATATTATTGATTAATATAACGAATAAAAAGTAAAAAGTAACACTAAATCGAATCGCGCATGCGCGATCGAAAATCTGATATCAAATTCGGAATCAGCATCCTCAGAAACCATATGATTGATTAATATAACGAATAAAAAGTAAAAAGTGACAGTAAATCGAATCGCGCATGCGCGATTGAAAATCTGATGTCAAATTCGAAATTAGCATCCTCAGAAACCATATGATTGATTAATATAACGAATAAAAAGTAAAAAGTAACAGTAAATCGAATCGCGCATGCGCGATCGAAAATTTGATGTCAAATTCGGAATCAGCATCCTCAGAAAGAATATGATCGACACTCGTATCGTTACAATATATGTATAGAGGGCCAAGACATGCAGGTTTTGACAGGAAGGAACTTGTTTACGCCTGCGCACAACCCTGTTCGGACCAGTTTGTAGTAGTGGGGAGCTCGGAGAGTGGTGGGGTAGAGTAGCAGCCAATCAGCTTCGATGATTCTCATCTAGTCGGTGACGTGTATACCCCCTCCACTCTCATTCTAGCTCCAGCTTTCACAGAGGCAACATCTACGCTCCTTGAAATCGCAATCTAGAATTTTTTCAAGTGTTCTTCTTCTTATTATTCTTCTTACATCAGTTATTTTTGTTCTTAGTTATTTATTTTTTTGAAGAATTTGAAGGCAAGTTTATTTTTTTTTAAATTGTATTTGTTTATTTTGTAAATTATATTTAAGTTTGTGTTCTTCGTATTTTCAAAAAGCAGGTTAATTTTTGTTTAATTTGTATATATAAATTATAGTTATTCATTTATTTAGTTGTTAAAGTTTCATACATTTATTTTTTTTTATTTATCAAGAAGGAATTTATTTTGTTTAATTTTTTTGAAGTGTTACTTTTTGCTTATATTGAAGTAAATTTTAGTTTAAATAAAGGTTTTCCAAGTGTTATTTATTCTTATAATTGTTTAAATTTTTTTCATTAAAGTTAATTTTCGTTTAATTCAAAGTTGTTTTTTTTTTTTTTTTTGTTCATACGAGTTACTTTCCGTTTATAGATAGTATTCGTTCGTAGATATTTTTCGAGTAAATTTTAGTTTAATTAAAGTTCTCTGAGATTGTTGAGAAACAATAAAATTCTCTTGTAATTAATAACTTTATATTTTATGTATAATTATAAATTAACATTTCAAGTATTTTATTATTTTGTATTTTAAACTGTACTTTGTGAGACGGCCTTTGGCAACACTGTGTTGCCGGTGTAAACAAACTGCCCACGAGCAATGTGTAATCTCCTCCCGAGTGTGTTGTATTGTTTAAAACAATAAACTATCGTTATTTTTCTTTTCAACTGTACAAGTTGTTTTATTCTTCCACATTTCCGAACAGGTTATGGGCCCAGGCCAGGAAGTGTTTTAAACAAAGTGTTGAACGTTGTATTAATTCTCGGGAGTGTTGTTACGTTGGTTAGGTTACACCCGGACGATTCGGTTTTGCCGTTTTGTAGCAAAAACTTTTTCTCAAGGTGTTGTTCAACAATTTTAACAATCATGGATCAGCAATTTACAAAACTGAAAGGCAGCAGCAACTGGAATATTTGGAAATTTCAAGTGAAGATCATGGCGGAAGCAAAGGCCCTTCACGACGTTATGATGGAAGGAAAGTCAAAACCAAAGGTTAACGGTAAGGATATGGATGAATGGATTCGAAAAGACTGTAAAGCCAAGGAATTACTGGTGAGTAGAATTGAAGATGAACCTATGGTCCATATTTTATCATGCGAAACCTCTTACGAAATGTGGTCAAAGCTACTCGCTATTTACGAACAAAAATCGGAGGCGTCTGTTCATTTGTTACACGAAAAGTTTTTTAATTATCGATATGAAAACAAAGGACTTGCGACCCACATATCCTCGATCATGGACATTGCCTCCAAATTAAAGCAGTTAGGGGAAAATATTTCAGATAAGCAAATAATGACTAAGATCCTTATGTCCCTTCCCTCTGAAATGAAACACTTTGTGTCATCTTGGGAGTCTGTTGACCCTACTAGGCAATCCATTAATGAGCTAACTTCCAGATTGTTGATTGAGGAAGGGAGGGTAAATTTGAGGGATATGGACTCAGAAAATCAAGCCTTAATTTCAAAAACCAATATGTGGTGTAAAATATGTTCGAAAAACAATCATACCACTGATAAGTGTTTTAAAAATAAAAGTGTTAAGCCTAAAATTATTTGCAACTTCTGCTCAAAAGCAGGACATATTAAAAAGAATTGCAGATTGTTTTTGAACAAAAATAAAAATACTGAAGGCAAATGGAAAAACGCTTTTGTGAGTGTGGCTGGTATGAGTGATGGTGAGACCTGTAACGAATTTTATCTTGACAGTGGTGCGACTGAACATATGTGTCATTGTAAACAATATTTTGAAGATTTTCAGCCTTGCCAGAAATATGTAAAGATAGGTGGTGGTAGTCTCCTGGAAGCGACAGGCGTTGGAAACATAAATGTATCTGCCATTGTTGACGGTAAGAAAATACCCAGCGTCTTAAAAAATGTTTTATTTGTCCCTAGTTTAAAATTAAATTTATTTTCATTGGCTCAAGCTATGTCCAAGGGATATTCTATGGTCGGAAAAGGAGACGCATGTCAACTTATAAAAAACGGTCATGTGTTTGCAGAGGCAACTTTAAAAAATAAAATGTTTGTCTTAAATTTTGTAATTGACTGCGAGCAAGCTGCACTAACACTGTCCAAAGAAGATTCTTTATATAATTGGCATCTAAAATTAGCCCACCAAAATGTCAAACACGTAAAAGACATTTTAGCAAAATTTGATTTAAAGTATTCAGACGACATAACCTCTAAATGTGACTCGTGCGTTAAAGGGAAACAGTGTCGTGTGACCTTTCCTGCCAGTAAATCAAAAAGTTCAGAACCATGTGAACTTCTTCACATCGATTTGTGTGGACCGATGGAGGTTCCAAGCCTAGGAGGTTCTAGATATTTCTTATTGATTAAAGACGATTTTTCTCACTATAGATTCTGTCACATCGTCAGAAATAAATTTGATGTACCTGGTCTAATTATAAATTCTATAAAATCAGCCGAAAGAGATACCAATAAAAAAGTAAAAGCAATAAGATCAGATAACGGTACAGAGGTAGTAAATTCTACGGTAAAACAATTTTTATTTTCTAATGGGATAAGGCATCAAAAGTCTGCTCCTTATTGTAGTGAACAAAATGGTAGGATCGAAAGAGAAATTCGAACTGTAGTGGAGGCAGCAAGATCTTTACTTATTTCATCCGGACTTGAAAAATCATATTGGGCTGAAGCTGTTAATACAGCAGTATACACATTAAATTATACTGGTACAAGCAATGTCAATGATAAGACACCTTACGAAATTTGGTTTTCCAAGCCAATTAATCTGAATTACTTGAAAATATTCGGAACAAAAGTTTACGTTCACATTGCAAAACAAAATAGAAGAAAATGGGACCCTAAAGGAAAGACTGGAATATTTGTTGGGTATGAAGAGAACTCGAAGGCTTATAGGGTGTGCTATCCCGAAGAAAGAAGAGTAGTAATTGCACGGAATGTAGTTTTTGATATCGTTTACTATTGTGAATCCAAAAATAAGAACAATGAAGATTTGGGAATTTTTCAGAAGCCAAAAGAAGATGAAGAAAATGAAGTGGATGAAACTTCTAGCGACACTTCTGACCTTTTTGGAACTTCTAGCGACACTTCTGACTTTTTTGGTGTTGAAGATCCGATTGAAGAAAATGAGGAAGTCAATCATCATCATGAAGACATCGGAATCAACGACGAAGACACCGGAAACAACGATGAAGACACCGGAAACAACGACGAAGATATCGGAAACAACGTCGAAGACACCAGAAACAACGACGAAGACATCGGAAACAACGACGAAGCCGTCGAGAACAATATTGAAGACATCAGAGACAACAAATCTTCTGAAGAGAGAGTACTTCGAGATAGGACAGCACTGAAACGTCCTCAGAAATTCGAAGATTTTGAACTATCTCTATCAACCAAATGTGAAAGCCCACTGACCTATAAACAGGCTATTGAAGGTGAAGAAAAGGAACAGTGGATAGAAGCTGTGAATAAAGAACTGTCAGCGTTAGAAGAAAATCACACCTGGAAGGAAGTCGACTTACCTGAAGGAAAATTCCCGATTGAATGTAAGTGGATATTCAAGAAAAAGGGAACAGAAAATCCATCTTATAAGGCTAGACTTGTAGCACGCGGTTTCCAGCAGAAGGATATATTCGATTTAAGTGATATCTATTCACCTGTTGCAAAGCTACCAACTCTCAGAGTGTTATTGGCCGTTGCGAATCATGATAAATTGCACATACATCAAATGGACGTGAGTAATGCCTTTCTGCACGGTGAAATAGAAGGAGAAGTGTATTTGATCAAGCCTGAAGGAATGATAGAAGATGGTAAGGTGCTACAACTTCAAAAATCTTTGTATGGACTAAAAAAATCACCAAAAGAATGGAACACCAAATTTAATTCATTTATGAATTCTGAAAAGTTTGTACGATCTCAATCTGATTGTTGTCTTTATATTAAAATTTTGGATCATGAATTTGTATATGTCATTTTGTATGTTGACGATATACTAATAATTTCAAATAATTTGAAACTTATAGATGAACTTAAACTACGGTTAAATAAAAATTTCAAAATGAAAGACTTAAAAGATAAGATTGAATATTTAGGTCTAAAAATAACGCAAAATATAGAGAAAGGAACACTCGAAATTGACCAAACATCATATTTAAAATCCATACTAAAAAGGTTTCAGATGGAAAATTGTAGATCGACAAAAACTCCCATGGACCCAAATTTTAAATTTGAGGTAACAGAAAATAATTCTGAATTTGAAAGAAAGTGTCGTCAAATAATAGGGTCGTTAATGTATGCCGCTTTAGGTAGTAGACCAGATTTGAACATTTCTCTGAACATAGCCAGCCGATATTTAAATAGAGCCAATGAGTCATTATATGTAACTTTAAAAAGAATTTTGAGATATGTCCAAGGAACAACTGACTTAAAACTTATTTATACAAGAAATTTAAATGCTCCTATCGTTGAAGGATTTGTTGACTCAGATTGGGCAGGAGATAGAGACGACCGACATTCAACAACTGGATACATCTTCAAAGTTTTTGGATGCACTGTTTCATGGTCATCTGCTAAGCAGAGGGGTGTTAGCCTATCGTCCACTGAAGCAGAGTATATCGCAATGGGATCTGCATTAAGTGAAGCCTGTCTTATAAAGAATATCTTACAAGATTTAAAGATCAAGAACGTGACACCCATCAAAATCAACGAGGATAACCAAGGTGCTATGTTTATAGCGAAGAGCCCAGACTCAAACCGAAGATTAAAACATATTGACACTAAACATCATTTTATTCGTGAAAAGGTGGCAGACGGTACAGTAGCTCTAAATTACATAAAGTCGAAAGAACAGTTGGCCGACGCCTTGACTAAGCCGGTTTCTGGAGATTTGCTGTGTCGTTTTTGTGCTGGTGTTGGTTTATCAGTTTGAAGGGCAATAATTTTGTTTTTTAACTTTATCTACTATTTTATAATGTACTTATAATTTTATTGAGGGAGGGTGTTAAGAAACAATAAAATTCTCTTGTAATTAATAACTTTATATTTTATGTATAATTATAAATTAACATTTCAAGTATTTTATTATTTTGTATTTTAAACTGTACTTTGTGAGACGGCCTTTGGCAACACTGTGTTGCCGGTGTAAACAAACTGCCCACGAGCAATGTGTAATCTCCTCCCGAGTGTGTTGTATTGTTTAAAACAATAAACTATCGTTATTTTTCTTTTCAACTGTACAAGTTGTTTTATTCTTCCACATTTCCGAACAGAGATTATTTTTTGTTTAAATAATTATTTAATTTTTTTTCATTCTATTAAGTTAATTTTTGTTTAATTAAAAGTTTTTCAAAGTATTTTTTCTTTTGAGATAAGTTACTTTTTGTTTATATTTTTTTAAATTTAAATTTATTTAAAGTGAATTACTTTAATACCAAAAAAATGGAATCTTCTTCACGTCAATGCGCAAATTGCAGGATGGTGTTTGCTAGTCACCGTGATTGTATGGCACACGAATTAACCTGCTTTTATAGTCAGGAATTCACACCAACAGCCTAGTGCGTCTGTGCTAAATGTGGAAAAGTTTTTACAAAATCATGTAATCGTTTGCGACACGAGGCTGTTTGTGGGGATTCCACACAAACTCAAGAATTTTCCCGCAATATAAATTTCATATGCTCATATTGCGGGAAATCGTTTAACAGGGAATATCATCGTATAAAACATGAACCTTCGTGTAAACACCTGTCTCGAGTAGATGATTTTAATAAGAAGTGTGATGTTTGTAGTAAATGCGGACAGGTGTTTACACGAAAAGGTAACAGGTTAAGCCATGAAATTAAGTGTAAAGTTGATTTTAGCAGGTCCTGCCGTTTTTGTCAAACAAATTTCACAAATATACACAACTATTATAGACATTAACAAGGTTCAAATGCCATTGCCATCTTGATAATTTTTCGAAATATATTTTCGAATAAGCACAACCATCTATATAATGTATCGAATAAGCACAACCATCTATATAATTTATCGAAATATTTTCGTATAAGCACTACCATCTATATAATTTATCGAAATATTTTTGAATAAGCACAACCATCTATATAATTTATCGAAATATTTTCGAATAAGCACTGCCATCTATATAATTTATCGAAATATTTTCGAATAAGCACTGCCATCTATATAATTTATCGAAATATTTTCGAATAAGCACTGCCATCTATATAATTTTTTGAAAAAGCACTGCTATCGACATAACCTTACATAATAACCACGTCAGCTGTTACCTCATGATCATAATATATTTTCGAATAGTTACTGCCATCTTGATAATTTTCGAAATATATTTTCAAATAGTTACTGCCATCTTAATAATTTATCGAAATATATAACATATGATCGACATAACCTTTCATAATAACCACATCCATCTTGATAATTTATCGAAATATTTTCGAATAGTTACTGCCATCTATATAATTTATCGAAATATTTTCGAATAAGCACTGCCATATATAATTTATCTAAATATTTTCGAAAAGTTACTGCCATCTTGATAATTTTTCGAAATATAAACCTCGAAATATATAACATATGATCGACAAAACCTTACACAATAACCACATCAGCTGTTACCATATGATTGATAGAACCTTACTCTATACATTTAGAGTAGAGTAGAGATCATGTCGGAACTTGTCCAAAACTTGTCAGAACCTGTCCAAAACTTGTCAGAACTTGTCCGAAACTTGTCAAAACCAGTTGTGAAGACAATAAATCTATAACAAGTGACCATACCATGCACAATTTCTTTAAGAAAACAACATATGTTTCCTACTGTTTATACTATAACTCGGGAGGTCGGTATAGGGATTTATTATATAGATCGGTAGAAAAATCTTTTTTAGATTTAAAATTGACTAAAATACTATTCACAACCTTCCTGACCTCAAAAGTAAATGTAAAAAAAATAATAACGAGGTCGGTATTCGATCCCATGATCTTTACTTTACAAATCGAGCGCTCTAGCCATCCCCCTATACCGACCTCCCGAGTTATAGTATAAACAGTAGGAAACATATGTTGTTTTCTTAAAGAAATTGTGCATGGTATGGTCACTTGTTATAGATTTATTGTCTTAACAACTGGTTTTGACAAGTTTCGGACAAGTTCTGACAAGTTTTGGACAGGTTCTGACAAGTTTTGGACAAGTTCCGACATGATCTCTACTCTACTCTAAATGTATAGAGTAAGGTTCTATCAATCATATGGTAACAGCTGATGTGGTTATTGTGTAAGGTTAGGTCGATCATATGTTATATATTTCGAGGTTTATATTTCGAAAAATTATCAAGATGGCAGTAACTTTTCGAAAATATTTAGATAAATTATATATGGCAGTGCTTATTCGAAAATATTTCGATAAATTATATAGATGGCAGTAACTATTCGAAAATATATTTCGAAAATTATCAAGATGGCAGTAACTATTCGAAAATATATTATGATCATGAGGTAACAGCTGACGTGGTTATTATGTAAGGTTATGTCGATAGCAGTGCTTTTTCAAAAAATTATATAGATGGCAGTGCTTATTCGAAAATATTTCAATAAATTATATAGATGGCAGTGCTTATTCGAAAATATTTCGATAAATTATATAGATGGCAGTGCTTATTCGAAAATATTTCGATAAATTATATAGATGGTTGTGTTTATTCAAAAATGTTTCGATAAATTATATAGATGGTAGTGCTTATACGAAAATATTTCGATAAATTATATAGATGGTTGTGCTTATTCGATAAATTATATAGATGGTTGTGCTTATTCGAAAATATATTTCGAAAAATTATCAAGGTGGCAGTGGCATTCGAATATTTTGATAAAATAAATGTATATGTTCGACAAGTTCAAACATGTCCGAAAAGTTTCAAAATAATATATTTTAGGGATTAGGGATTAATTAGGGGATTAAGGATTAATTATGGGATTAAGGATTAAGACCACGTGGTGGTTAAGGCTGGGCAAGCCCAGGGTCCAAAGTCCAATTTGACTCCCCAAATTTAGGGACCAGAACCGGCAATTCCTCCCTACTAACCTTAATAAATAGTCGGTGAAGGTTATAAGGAGTTGAAGAAGTCGAAGTTGTCAGCGGCGGAGATTGGCCTGCAGGCCTTAGCGTGGGGAGTGGAATGCCTGCAGACCCGCTCAGCGTCTGCAGAGATTATTTCTTTTAGAAGCGGCTAGAGGGGAAGATGGACAGGACCCAGAGGAGTAATCGAAACCAGAAGACCATTCCCCAGCTGAGGAAGAAAGAAGAGCTATAGTTACGCGGAGCGGCAGAAGAGTTCGTCTACCATCTCGGTTTTTCGATTAGGGTCTGGCCACACATGTCCGCACCGTAGCAAAATATAGGTTATGTTCAGAATATTTTTAATTTAACTTTCATATTACCTTTAGTTATGCTTAAAGTTCAGGCCATACATGTCAGACACAGGCCACTTTAGGCATAACTAAAGGTAATATGTAAGTTAAATTCAAAATATTCTGGACATAACCTATATTATTGCTACGGTGCGGATCCGGTGCGGACATGTGTGGCCAGACCTTTAAAGAGATACATTTTAACAGAAAAAGGTGGGAGTGTTAGAAATCTAGTCATTTTAGCCCCCATAGAAAATTTGAAAAAGTAGGAAGAGAAATATTTTAGAATTATTATTTATCCTCATATTAGAATTAATTTTTTTTTCTGAATATACACTTTCAATGTATGCACTTCATAATAGGTGTTTGAAATCGAGATGGTCATGTGATATTAAATATATAATTAAACAGATGGTTGGTTGGTTATGGGAGAGATATTCCCTAAAACTGGATTTTTATATAGCTTAAATTGTTCGCTTAGACTTTCTTTGGTTAAATGATTCTGATTGTGTTGTTTGTTAATTTTAAATGATTTAATTGAGCATTCAAACCTAATAAAACAGCCTCGGATGTAAAACTGTCAAAAAGGAAACGACAACGGCTACGGAAATGGAAAATACGTATCGGAACATGGAACGTGCAAGGATTAAGAACAAAGAGGAAAGAAGTTATAGATGAGATAAAGAAATTAAATATAGATATTGCTATATTAACGGAGACGAAATTAAAAGGAAAAGGAATAGAACATAGAATATATGATGACTATATACACTTTTTTAGCGGAGTAGACAAAAGTGAAAGAGCCAAAGCTGGAGTGTCTATTTTGATTAAGAAAAGTTGGAAAAAGAATATAGTTAATTATCAATGTGTTGATGAAAGGCAAATCAAAATGGAAGTGAAAATATATGGCCGACCAGTTGTTATCATAGGTGCATATGGACCTAATGATGATGCTTCTGCTGCGGAAAAAGATAAATTCTACGAGAACCTGAGGGGACAGTCTGAGCATGTAGCCGATAGGAAGATACTCCTTTGGATCGGAGATTTAAATGCTAGAGTAGGACGCAGTGAAAACTGTAGAACAGTTGGAAAATATGGTGAGAAAATAAGAAACGATAATGGATGTCGACTGATAGATACGTGTGAGGAAATGGATATGAGAATCTTAAATGGATTCTATAAACATAAAGATATCCATAAATACACTTGGTGCCAACCAACAAGACAATTACAATCTATAATTGACTATATAATATTAAGGCAAAATAATTTTGTAATGCCCCAGGATGTCAGAGTCATGAGAGGTGCAGAATGTGGAAGGGACCATTACTTACTTACCTGTCATCTGACATTTAAGCCTTGGAAGTCTGATGCCGCTAAAAGATGCGAGGAGACTGAAATTGATGAGAAAGAAAACTGCAAGTGATATTTACTTGACAGCTTAAAGCAAGACTCAGTCAGGTTATTGTATCACAACAGATTAAAAAATATACTTGGGAAGCTCCAGCCAGATACTTTCGAGATAGAGAACGTATATAAAGAGATTAAGAATACAATTCATCAAGCAGCTATGGAGGCCTTAGGAATACAAGAAAAACGTGTGCACCTTGATAAAGAATGGTGGAATGAAGAAGTCGCAACAGCGGTCAAAGAAAAAAAGGAGTTATATAAAAAATGGCTCTCCAATCGTGATCCCATTGTGTTGCAAGAATATAAAAGAAGCAATAGAGAGGTTAAAAGGAAGAGAAAGAAAGCTATCGATGATTTCTGGAATAATAACTGCGAATACATTGATCGCTGTATGCACGGACAAAATTCGACAGAAGCGTGGAAAATCCTCAAATCCGTTAAGAACCCAAAGCGAGAAAATGTTAAAATTAATCTCATAGAAGAAAAACGATGGGTAGAGTATTTCACTAAGCTCTTGCAAGAGGATCGGAATGAATTCAAATTAGAAGAAACCCAGGATTGTATAAATGAAGCTGACACTCTCGTAGTCGAAGTCTCTGTAGATGAATTGGACTGTGCACTAAGGGACATGAAAAACGGAAAAGCACCTGGACCAGGAAACATTCCCATAGAGTTTATTAAACACGGACCTTTGGAGCTAAAAAAGAAATTGGCCGAGTCCATGTCACTCTGCATAAAACAAGGGACAGTTCCTAGCGAATGGAAAGAGGGCCATATCACTCCAATCCATAAAAAAGGGAGCAAACGACAGTGTACAAATTACAGAGGGATCACTGTAACTAGCAGCTTAAGCCGACTGTTTGGCAGAATACTCAACAAGAGGTTAATGGATGAGTGTAGACATATGATTCCTGAGGAACAAGCCGGATTTAGGCGTGGTAGATCTTGTACAGATCATATATTTACCCTCACTCAACTGATAGAAAAATTTAAGGCTCATAATAAAGAAATAAATTTAATATTTGTTGATCTTCAAAAAGCATATGACACGGTGCCTCTTAGCAAACTATGGAATGCTTTGGAAAACATAGGATTAAGCCAATACTTGATTCGAGCTATAAAGGGACTGTATTCGCATGCGACAGCAAGGGTCAAGCTTAAGTATGGACTATCAAAAGAATTCCCAATTACTAAAGGCCTAAAGCAGGGCTGTTCGCTCTCACCTCTCCTCTTTAATATTTATGTGGAGTGCATCCTTAGCCTATGGAAAAGGAAGTTTAGTGGTATGGGGGTTGCCATAGATGAAAATGTTTTGTACAATTTACAATTTGCTGATGACCAGGTCATTATTGCAAACGATGAAGAAGATGCGTCATTTATGATGAGGAATTTGCTAGAAGCCTATACGGCAGGGGGGCTGGAAGTCAGCAAAACTAAAACGGAATATATGGCATTTAATAGTAGTGGGAACTCCTCAATAAATGTTGGAGAATGGGATTTGACCCCAACTGAACAGTTTAAATATCTGGGCAGGTGGCTATCGAAGGGGAACAGCAATATGGATATTGATGAAAAAGTAATTAGAGGTAGAAATATTATCCAAATATTAAATTCTGTTCTATGGAATAAGAATGTCCAACTTCAAACCAAAAAAAGAATATTCTATGCTTTTATAATCAGTACCGTACTTTATGCCTCTGAAACCTGGACTGTTTCAACAGCCTCAGCAAAAAAACTTGTTGCAATGGAAATGGATTTTTGGAGACGTATCTGTGGGATACCTCGAATCCAACATGTCCCGAATAATATCATAAGGGAAATAGTCCAAGAACCAATTATATCCTTCATACTATCGCAACAAGAAAGCTGAGCTGGTTCGGACACGTCATGAGGATGTCGGACGACCGGTGGCCTAAGAGGTTACTGAAGCATATTCCAAGTGAAAGAAGAAAGAGAGGTCGTCCTGAAAAGAAATGGATGGACGGACTGCAAGAAGCTATGGCAGCAAGAGGATTGCAAGAAGACGACTGTCAGGACAGGAAAAAATGGCGGGATGGATTGTTAGGGAACGACATATGACCTCGCGTTGTAATAAAGTCGTTAATAAAAAAAAAAAAAATTAATTGACTTGTTTAATTAAAATATAAAGCATTTCAGGTTTGTGTTATTTTGCACTTTGGTGAACTCATCAAAATTAACGAACTTTGGTGCAAGATAAATCAGTAGATTTATTGCAATGCCAACAGAGTGATTACATTGGACGATTATAGGCTTTCCATTGGGATACCTCAAAACCCTGTGGACCACATCGTTGGTGTGCTTCTTAATCACGTAGGGTTCCTCCCAGTTCTTCTGCTACTTTGGGTAGAATCCCCGCTTTCATCGTGGGTTGTAGAGCCAAACAAGCTCTCCTTAATCGTATCCACCCTGATTGGACCTTTTGGTTTGGTCTCCTCATCTGATCGCTGGCGAGGTGTCTCTTATCGATATCGATTTCCATTTCGATTCATCGATCCTCTTCTCGAGGACGGATCAACACCTTCCATATCCCTGTCCTGCTTTCTGCTCGTTCTTCGTAGTCGCCTGCCAAAGATCAAGGTAATCGGCGCTGAAGTCCCAACTTTAGTTGGGCCGTTCCTAACGGTACTTGAGTTCCACTTTCTTATTCATGGTGACTCCCAACCCGGCCGGTTCCCGATTACGGAAAAACAGCTTCTCTTCACTGAGCTTGACAACTCTCCGTTTCAGGTTGAGCTGAAAGCCATACGTGTTCATAAGGCCATGCCGAGGATTACATCTTCAATATCAGCCACTTGGACCGCTGTCGCTTGAAAACTGTCGTCTCGGTGTCCCAAGGAGGTTACCATTATTGAGGAAAGATCTTGATGACTTTCCCGGGACGCTTTCACTCTCCGGGTATTGACATGTCTTATTTTTTCCTGTTTCAGGAGCGACCTTTCCTTTGCAGGAACTCCGGATGTGTCCGAGCTCCCCACAACTCCAGTCCGGTCTCCTTTTCCGGGACTCTGGGGTCTTTCAAACCTCTAAAACAAAATTCTCTAGATAGTCAGGTATTGCCGGCTCTCCACAGTTCCTACACAGGAGTGGTCTCCTTCCCCGCGAGTCTAATGCCCCTACAACCTTTCACAGATCACAGCACATAAGTCTCTGTGGTTCATCTTGTCGCGGTCGGTGGCACACGTGGTCCGGATTCATCATGACATCCATGACTATGGGAAGCTCGGTAGCCGCCTCAAACTATCAATGCTATGGATAGTGCATATGGATCTCTGAAGCTCCAAGTCTCGCAGGCCATCGACAAAGGCTTGAACCGCTAAGCACTCCAAACAACTTTCTGGGGCTGTTGGATAAGCCAGTCTTACCATTCGCAACGTTGTTACAGTTAAATTTTCGTTGGGGCATTTAAATTTAATTTAAAATTTCGTCATGGCAACAAAACCAAAACATAAATTATTTCTTTGTTATTAAATTATTTTGGTGTCTAAATAAAATAATGTTGTAGATTTAATATAAATTATAGAAATACTTATTTTCCTATATTAGAGATAAATAATTAATAGCTGATAATATTTATTATTTATTTGAAATAAAAATAATTGATTTGGAAAATCGACAATCGAAACGAGAGTTATAGTGTGCGACCGAGTGGTGGCCGGCAGAAAAAAAAGACAAGTGAGCTTAGCCAGTGCCGTGAGCACATGGTGTGTTTTGGTTCAACAAAATTTCCACGGTTTTACCGGATAATTTGAATGGACCTTCGCTTCTGATTCACACAAAACGCTAGTGCAGACGGTGGATTACCGGAAGGAGCTAGGAACGCGAGTCCATCGGGAGATTTGAGGAAGAGAAGGCAACAACGGCGGAGGAGAGAAGAGGCTTGGAAGTCCTGCTAGAATTGGGAAGTACAGACTCTTTTTTTTTATTTGTTTCTAATTGCATTAATCAGTAAAAGGAGGAGAGGACATTTATTTTTTTTTTTTTTTTTTTGTATGCATGTATTAAAGACTTTAATTTCTTTATGTATGTTAATTATAGAAAATTAAGGGGTTAATTTTATTTGGTTTAGTTTGTAGTTTGGTTGTTTGATTTATTTTGTATCTCTTTATTTTTTTTATATTAATGAATAAAAACATTTTAAAATGATTTCAATAAATAATGTAAAAGAATTTCAGCTGTAAACCTAGTTACTCTGACAATAGAACCATAGTGACAATAGGTAAGTTGAACGATTACCACGGTTTCTCTTAACAAGTGCACTATCCTAGTGCATAGTGCACTAGATTCACGTTTCAAAAGTAAAAGGTTCAAATTCAGTGTTTTGATGAAAATTCTTTTTTTTCAGAAATTCTTTTTTTTATTTTCTGTTGTTGCCTAAGGTTTATATTAATTTTAATATTCTTATTAATAATAATTATTACATAAATAATAAATATATCAATAAACCTTAACAAGATTAATTTAATTTTCTTTTTAATAAGGGATTAATTTTCTTTTCACTCAATTATCAGTTCACTCAATAGTGCACTTGGATTTCTTTGATCCTTTTGTTTGATTGCACTAAATTTTTTTTTTTTTAATTTAATTCTATCCATATTTTCATTCTTTTCCTCCTCGGTGTATATTTAATTGTTTATATATTTTTATTCCATTTATTTATTTTTATTTTTTTTTTCGTGGATTTCACTATTTTACATAAACAAATAGTGTGGCGCCCGTTTTGTTTTTATTTTGGATTTATTTTCATATTCAAATATTTATTTTTATTTAGTAGAACCCTGGCGTCGCGATTGGGTTATTATCTGGGTAATAGATTGCTCATTCCGTTTGGAGGAAAAACGTGGTAGCAACGTCCGCCTCGAACTCCTGAAAATAGTCTCTGCTGCCTTCATTTTCCTGTTCTTCAGCTGGGACTGGTACACTTGTTGGGACTTTTCTACTTTACTCCCCCTATGATTACTTATATGGAACAGTTACCTTGGAGGTTCTTTCGAATGATAACACATGATCAATAAATATGAATTCATTGTAAAAAAGTTAAAAGGTTAAGTGCATATATTTCTCATTTATTGTTTTAAAGTTGATAATGAACCGATTTGAATTTTATTCATACCTCGGAAATGATGAAAAGAAAGCATTCCAAATGTTCCAGGAAGAAGGTATAATACATAAAGCTAGGAATTGTCAGAACAACCAAGACATGCCACACAAACTGTCGAATCATTATGTGCTGTTGCCAAAAGAAGAAACAAGAGAGAATGTGGAACTCGTAGGAGTTTATTCGATTCTTATTTATGTGAATTTGTGTGGAGAAGAAGACATGAAGGAGAGGATTTATTCAAGGTTTTGTTAAAAAAATATTAATGAATTTTATACTATTTAATTCATTTGACAAGTGGTTACTTTGTTTATTTGATTATGTATTAATAAAATAATTGAAATATACATGTGTTTGTTTATGTAAGGTTAATTAAAAAGTAACAGATATAGAAAGTAATCATAGGGGGAGTAAAGTAGAAAAGACCCAAGTCGGTGGTTTTATTCTGCCTCGGCTTTCCAACTATTGATTCAAGTCGTCTAAATCCAACTCTTCTAATTCCGCTACAAAAAGTTCTCCAATCCGTTTGCTTGGCATTTTTTTTTCTTCTTTAAATCCCACTTTTGACACCAGTTTTAACACTTTCATTTTATTCACACACAATCATTATTCAAATGAAAATAACAATTTACAATGCTACACAAATTATGAAAACACAAACACAAATTTGAACAGGTTACAAAAAAATTTCACTTTGTAACACAGGAATAACCATGTGACTTATATATTTTTTTCTTATATCTATATAAATAAAGTTGAAATTCTGTTTGTTTGTTTGTTTATTTGTTCTTTATAGAAATCCATACCGTTTGTCCTAAATTCTCCAAATTTCGCTCAGTGGTTCTTTGATACCAGGTGCGAACACCTGTTCATATTAAAATTGCATAACTTCAGCCAATCTCTTGGTATATTCTTTATTGTTAAAAAATCTGGTGCGTGCGCGCAACACACAACTTTCACTTACCAACTTACTTAGATAAGAAATTGACGTGTTTTGTTAAATATCATTTCCCAAAGTCACACATTTTTCTACATTCATATCTTATTTTTATTAATCGTTAAAGCCGTTTTTGAGTAAATAAAAAACCCCGTGAAAATGATAAAAAATTTATTAAGTAAAGTCCCCCCTTCGGTTGATCAATTTTGATGAAATGTTAGCTATCACATATTTGGCATATACATACATCAAATACCCAGTTTGGTCACAATCGTAAAAGCCGTTTTTGAGTAAATAAAAAAAGCACGTAAAAATGATACAAAATTTATTAAGTAAAGTGCCCCCTGCGGTTGATCAATTTTGATGAAATTTTTACAGACATATCTCGGGCATATAAATAGATCAAATACTAAGTTTAATCAAAATCGTTTGAGCCGTTTTTGAGAAAATCAAAAAACCCCGTGAAAATGTTACAAAATTTATTAAGTAAAGTCCCCCCTCCGGTTAATCAATTTTGATGAAATTTTTACAGTCGTATCTCGGGCATATAAATACATCAAATACCCAGTTTGATCAAAATCGTTAAAGCCGATTTAGAGTAAATAAAAAAAACACGTGAAAATGTTACAAAATTTATTAAGTAAAGTCCCCCCTCCGGTTACTCAATTTTGATGAAATTTTTACAATCATATCTCGGGCATATAAATAGATGAAATACTCAGTTTAATCAAAATCGTTAGAGCCGTTTTTGAGAAAATCGAAAAAAACCTAAAAAGTTATTAAGTAAAGTACCCCCTCCCTTTAAGTAATATTGATGAAATTTATGCTGTCACATCGCGGGCATATACCTACACTAAATACCCAATTTCAGGATTTTTTCACGATCGCAATACTTCCACTTACTATATATTTCATATATAGGTAAGTGAAAGTAAAAATTCGTCATGATCTCGCTTTACAATGGGTTTTTTTACGAAATCGGCTGTTTGAGTCGAAAAAACGGCCTAAAAAATCATTTTATAGATTTTGAAGAGGCCAAGGCCCGGTAAGACCGTCCCGTCGTCCCGTAGGCGCCGAGTTCTGGGATTTTTAAACCATATGTTTTTTGTTTTTTTACTTTAACTTACTTTACTTTCATATATAGAAATATATAGTAAGTGGAAGTATTGCGATCGTGAAAAATTTCGACTTCCGGTTTTCAACGGAAATAGACGTTTTGTGGTCCCCTGAGTCGAAATAACCAAGTCCCGCGAAATGGTCTGTGTGTGTGCGCGCGCGCGTGTGTGTGTGTGTGTGTGTGTGTGTGTTTTTTTTTTTTTTTTTTTTTTTTATTCTCTTTATTTTCTACATGCACCACATAACGTATAACATGTACATTATTAATAATTATAGTTACAATATTTTACAAAAATATTTGGCAAGAGAACTGGAAAAGATGGAAGTAATCTTTTGAAATTAAATCAGTCTCTTTCGTGGGCCAATGACTCCCTGATGTAATTATGTCTTGAGAAAGTTTTCTTCTGGAAGCTTCAAAATTCTCGTGATCATAAATTATGTGCTCCAATGTCTGCGGCGTATGAGAGTCGTATAAACAGCATGTGTCGTCTAAAATTCTGAAACGATGAAGATATGCCCGGTTTCGGCCGTGACCCGTCAAGCCCTGAGTTAATTTAATTAATTTTGAAGTTTCCGCATTCTGCATTGACTTGATGTTCGGGAAGTATTTTTCATAGTTGAGCCTTTGTTGTTTTGTGCCTAATCTTTCTACCAAGCCGATATCAGTTCTTTTGAAGTCTGTTCGCAAGGTACGGCTACTAGAACAAAAGAGTATACTTCTTTCGACTCGTCTTCAGATGCATCCTTCGCTAGAGTATCTGCCATATCATACCCAATCATACCACTATGAGCCGTTACCACTGAAACAATACTTCATCATTACTGGCTATAATCAATATTTTGTTTTATTCTATTTACTAGGGCGAGATAAGTTGGACAGTCCTTATCTAAAGAGCTATGCCTGGTATCTACTTGGCGAGATGGGTTAGCAATCCTTTGGTTATGTTGTAGACAGTTACTACATTTAACCTCTTTCCTCTCGCATTCACTAAGTCTGTGTGGGCCCGCACAAATAGGACATATTTGTGTACGAGTACACTTCTCGGTGTGTCTTGTCAGTGAATTGCAAGTGAAACACCTATTAACTGATATATAATCTGCCAAAGAACATATGTTCCACATCAACTTTACTCCTTTACTTATAAACCAGCTTCTTAAACTAGGCTTAACTTCTATAACAATATTTTTCTGTTTTGTATTATGTTTATTGCACCACATTTTTTTGGGGATAATGTCTTTATCCTCAATATTTTTCTCAAAATTTTGTTCCCTAATAATATTGACTATATTTTCCATATTCACTTCCTCTGGAACGTTTTTTATAATTAGCCTGGGCCACCTCTTTTTCCCTGGTGAGGCATTAAGTTGATTCATGCATTTTGAATTAATTTCATTTGATATTTTTTCGATGTCTTCCTTACAATTCGACTCTATCATAACCTTACCATCTTTTATATTCCTAAAACTTTTAACAGCCACTTTAAGTTTAACTGGGTTTACATATTTTTTAATGATTTCCTTCGTTTGGTTACTGGTTATGTCATTTTTTGGAGAAATAAATACTTTAAAACTACTCACAGTTGTCGGAGGCAGGGAAACCTCTGCTGTTTTCGCAGCATACGACACTCTTGACTGAGCTGGCGTTTTGTTTTCCTCTTTTAACTCCATAATTGTTCTCTTTAAGTCTTGAAACACTGTATTTAGATCAACGATGGATTTTAGAATACTCTCTTTCAGTTCATTACTCATATTACCTCTAACTTTAGTAATATTTCTAATATTACTGAGAGCATTGTTAAACAAGTATTCATTACTATCCGCCATCTTTGATCTGGTGTGTGTGTGTGTGTGTGTGTGTGTGTGTGTGTGTGTGTGTGTGTGTGTGTGTGTGTGTGTGTGTGTGTGTGTGTCTGTGTCTGTGTCTGTGTGTGTGTGTGTGTGTGTCTGTGTGTCTGTGTGTGAACAGACTAGCTCAAAAACTATTAACTGTGCGAACCTGAAATTGGGTATTTAGTGTATGTATATGCCCGCGATGTGACAGCAAAAATTTCATCTAAATTTGTCAAAGGGTGGGGGTACTTTATTTAATAACTTTTTACGTTTTTTTCGATTTTCTCAAAAACGGCTCTAACGATTTTGATTAAACTAAGTATTTGATGTATAAATATGCCCTAGATATGACTGTAAAAATTTCATCAAAATTGATCAACCGGAGGGGGGACTTTACTTAATAAATTTTGTATCATTTTCATGTGTCTTTTTTATTTACTCAAAAAGGGCTTTAAAGATTTTGATCAAACTGGGTATTTGACGTATGTATATGCTAAAGATGTGACAGCCAACATTTCATCAAAATTGGTCAAACGGAGGGGGCACTTTAATTCATAACTTTTTTCCAATTTTTACCTTTTTTTCGATTATCTCAAAAACGGCTTTAATGATTTTGATCAAATTCGTCATGTTTAATAAAAATTAGGTGTTCAATAATATCAGGTAAGTTTTATCAGTATTAAAATTTTCTGAGGGGGCTTAAATGGGAAAGGGGCCTTTTTTGTTTTCCTATAAAGTACCTTTGTTTTAGTTTATATTGAGAAATTAACTGTCTCTCATCACGACTGAAAATAAGAAATGGCTAAATATGATATATGAAGAAAATCAAGTAAACATATACAGGAAAAAAAAAGAAAAAAATTCCGGCAACTCATAAAACACCTTGAGCTCATGCATTGCGCCGTACGCCTTTATTGACAAACCAATGCGTTAAATTAAAGATGTTCTATTCATTTAATGAAAATTATTTGTTTCATAGGAACTAAATGAAATATTCAACAAGTACATAGAGAATTATAAAATCAGAAGACTTGGAGTATTATGCTTGCATTGCCGAATTATCACAAGTAAAAACTTTTATTTAATAATAAAAGAATTTTTTTTTTTTTTTTTTTTGAGCAAATGAAAACAAAAATAAGAAATGAAAGTGGAAAAATGTATAACTTTGAGAAGTGGCAATTAACAAAACATATTCATTTCTAATCTAAGTAAGTTGGTAAGTGAAAGTTGTGTGTTGCGCGCACGCACCAGATTTTTTTAACATTACAATACGTTTATTTACATGTATGGTGAATTTATTTTTTATAAATGCCTCCTAAGAAGCGAGCTTCAATAGGAGTAGTGAGCTCAAAAGCTTAAAAACAACATCAAATACGAGCAGCTGAAACTCTCGACGAACATCGAAATAGGATTGAACAACAGAGGCTTAGACAGGCAGAATCGCGGGAAACTGTCTGCCCAGGAATACGAGGCCCGCTTTGCGCCACAAAGGCTTAGGCAAGCCGATTTGCGAGAAGCTGAAACTGCAGGCCAATATTTCTGTTTGTTTGTTTCTTTTTTATAGAAATCCATACCGTTTATCCTAAATTCTCCAAATTTCGCCAGTAGTTCTTTCATACCAGGTGCGAACACCTGTCCATATTAAAATTGCAAAACTTCAGCCGATCTTCAGCTGATAGTCTTTATTGTTATAGAAATCGTAATGAACTCACTTTACAATGTTTTTTTACGAAATCAACCGTTTCATTAGAAAAATGAAATTCCCTGATCAAACCGGGTTATACAGCTTAAAGATGAATTTCTGTTAGTTTGTTTTTTCTTAATAAAAATCCATACCATTTGTCCTAAATTCCCCAAATTTCGCTCAGTGGATCTTTCTTACTAGGTGCGAACACCTGCCCATATTAAAATTTCATAACTTCAGCCAGTTTCTGGGTATGTTCTTTATTGTTATAAAAATCGTTATGATTCACTTTAAATTTGTTCACGTTTATTAGAAAAATGAAATTCCCCGGGTGAAACCGGGATATACAGCTAGTATTTTAATAAATATAATTTTTTTTTTAACAATATTTTTCTTATTACGACAGAAAACCCTTTTAAAAATCTATATTAAAACAAACTTAATTCAGGAGATGTAGAGTAGTATTTTTTAAACGAATTATTAATTATAATGCTTGCTCCAAATCTCTAAACAACCAAAAATTTCAAGAAAATTAATATAAAAAAAATTAATTTTTTTCATAGAGAACATAATTTCTACAGAAAAAAAAATATATTATCGACATTTAGGAAAGGAAACATTCTTTGGTTGAAACAAGTATATTACTTTCACTTACCTACATATATGAAACATACAGGGTGTCCCCAAACCATTCAGGGAACGATAGAGGATCGAAAAACTAAGAAAAAAGTCCTCTGGTTCGCTTCGTTTTCGAGAAAATCACAAAAAACTAAAAATAGTTGTGCAAAAAGTGTATTTTAATCCTTTCGTTATCAATAAAACATCTAGGTTGAGTGTTTAAACTTAAAATTCACACTATCGGTTTCGCGCCCGCTCCACTCTCGCTCCACTCCCGGTCCGCTCTCGCTCTACCTCGTTCACACTCCGCTCCCGCTCCATTCCCGGTCCGCTCTCCTAATGTCTTACCATATTCACACTATATAATTATACACCGTTCGATTTTGAAAGGTTTAAGCTATTAAAGCCATTAATAATCGAAGTTGTCTGTATTCGGATTTTAATTAATGATTAACTTTCAGTTATTTAAGTATTCATTTATTCTTCAATTTTACGGCCAAAAAAAAAAACAATTTTTCGTTTGTAGAAATAGCTGGTAAGTGTACTTTTCTTGAAGAAGAAGATAATACCATATTATCAAAAAATATTATAAGAAGAATATATTGCAACACAATGATAATTATTAATAATAATTATAAATTAATTTAATTAATGGTGAAGAAATAATTTAATTTTTTTTCTGAATGTATTCGATTACGCTTGAAAATTTCAAGTTGAAATCGGTAAATGCTACAAATTTACCGATTGTGTTCTCTTCTTTTCCTGATTAATATTTTAATTATTTTTTGCTTTAATATATTTTTACTTTCACTTACCTATATATGAAATATATAGTAAGTGGAAGTATTGCGATCGTGAAAATTTTCGACTTCCGGTTTTCAACGGAAATACACGTTTTGGGGTCCCCTGAGTCAAAAAAAACAAGTCCCGCGAAATGGTCTGTGTGTGTGTGTGTCTGTGTGTGTGTCTGTGTGTGTGTGTGTGTGTGTGTGAACAGACTAGCTCAAAAACTATAAACCGTGCGAACCTGAAATTGGGTATTTAGAGTATGTACAAGCCCGTGATGTGACAGCAAAAATTTCATCAAATTTGCTCAAAGGGAGGGGGTACTTTATTTAATAACTTTTTAAGTTTTTTTCGATTTTCTCAAAAACGGCTCTAACGATTTTGATTAAACTGAGTATTTGATCTATTTATATGCCTGAAATATGACAGTAAAAATTTCATCAAAATTGATCAACCGGAGAGGGGACTTTACTTAATAAATTTTGTATCATTTTCACATGTTTTTTTTTATTTACTCAAAAACAGTTTTAACGATTTTGATCAAACTTGGTATTTGATGTATTTATATACCAAAGATGTGATAACCAACATTTCATCACAATTGATCAACCGGAGGGGGGACTTTACTTAATAAATTTTGTATCATTTTCACGTGTTTTTTTTATTTACTCAAAAACGGTTTTAACGATTTTGATCAAACTTGATATTTGATGTATTTATATGCCAAAGATGTGATAACCAACATTTCATCACAATTGATAAACCGGAGGGGGGACTTTACTTAATAAATTTTGTATCATTTTCACGTGTTTTTTTTATTTACTCAAAAACGGTTTTAACGATTTTGATCAAACTTGGTATTTAATGTATTTATATGCCCGAGATACGACTGTAAAAATTTCATCAAAATTGATCTACGGGAGGGGGGACTTTACTTAATAAATTTTGTATCATTTTCACATGTTGTTTTTATTTACTCAAAAACGGTTTTAACGATTTTGATAAAACTTGGTATTTGATGTATTTATATGCCAAAGATGTGATAACCAGCATTTCATCACAATTGATCAACCGGAGGGGGGACTTTACTTAATAAATTTTGTATCATTTTCACGTGTTTTTTTTATTTACTCAAAAAAGGTTTTAACGATTTTGATCAAACTTGGTATTTAATGTATTTATATGCCCGAGATACGATTGTAAAAATTTCATCAAAATTGATCTACGGGAGGGGGGACTTTACTTAATAAATTTTGTATCATTTTCACGGTTTTTTTTAATTTACTCAAAAACGGCTTTAAAGATTAACAAAAATAAGATATGAATGTAGAAAAATGTGTGACTTTGGGAAATGATATTTTGCAAAACACGTCAATTTCTAATCTAAGTAAGTTGGTAAGTGAAAGTTGTGTGTTGCGCGCACGCACCAGATTTTTACTTTCACTTACCTATATATGAAATATATAGTAAGTGGAAGTATTGCGATCGTGAAAAATTTCGACTTCCGGTTTTCAACGGAAATACACGTTTTGGGACCCCCTGAGTCGAAATAACCAAGTCCCGCGAAATGGTCTGTGTGTGTGTGTGTGTGTGTGTGTGTGAACAGACTAGCTCAAAAACTATAAACCGTGGGAGCCTGAAATTGGGTATTTAGTGTATGTACAAGCCCGTGATGTGACAGCAAAAATTTCATCAAATTTGCTCAAAGGGAGGGGGTACTTTATTTAATAACTTTTTAAGTTTTTTTCGATTTTCTCAAAAACGGCTCTAACGATTTTGATTAAACTGAGTATTTGATCTATTTATATGCCTGAAATATGACAGTAAAAATTTCATCAAAATTGATCAACCGGAGAGGGGACTTTACTTAATAAATTTTGTATCATTTTCACATGTTTTTTTTTATTTACTCAAAAACAGTTTTAACGATTTTGATCAAACTTGGTATTTGATGTATTTATATACCAAAGATGTGATAACCAACATTTCATCACAATTGATCAACCGGAGGGGGGACTTTACTTAATAAATTTTGTATCATTTTCACGTGTTTTTTTTATTTACTCAAAAACGGTTTTAACGATTTTGATCAAACTTGATATTTGATGTATTTATATGCCAAAGATGTGATAACCAACATTTCATCACAATTGATAAACCGGAGGGGGGACTTTACTTAATAAATTTTGTATCATTTTCACGTGTTTTTTTTATTTACTCAAAAACGGTTTTAACGATTTTGATCAAACTTGGTATTTAATGTATTTATATGCCCGAGATACGACTGTAAAAATTTCATCAAAATTGATCTACGGGAGGGGGGACTTTACTTAATAAATTTTGTATCATTTTCACATGTTGTTTTTATTTACTCAAAAACGGTTTTAACGATTTTGATAAAACTTGGTATTTGATGTATTTATATGCCAAAGATGTGATAACCAGCATTTCATCACAATTGATCAACCGGAGGGGGGACTTTACTTAATAAATTTTGTATCATTTTCACGTGTTTTTTTTATTTACTCAAAAAAGGTTTTAACGATTTTGATCAAACTTGGTATTTAATGTATTTATATGCCCGAGATACGATTGTAAAAATTTCATCAAAATTGATCTACGGGAGGGGGGACTTTACTTAATAAATTTTGTATCATTTTCACGGTTTTTTTTAATTTACTCAAAAACGGCTTTAAAGATTAACAAAAATAAGATATGAATGTAGAAAAATGTGTGACTTTGGGAAATGATATTTTGCAAAACACGTCAATTTCTAATCTAAGTAAGTTGGTAAGTGAAAGTTGTGTGTTGCGCGCACGCACCAGATTTTTACTTTCACTTACCTATATATGAAATATATAGTAAGTGGAAGTATTGCGATCGTGAAAAATTTCGACTTCCGGTTTTCAACGGAAATACACGTTTTGGGACCCCCTGAGTCGAAATAACCAAGTCCCGCGAAATGGTCTGTGTGTGTGTGTGTGTGTGTGTGTGTGAACAGACTAGCTCAAAAACTATAAACCGTGGGAGCCTGAAATTGGGTATTTAGTGTAGGTATATGCCCGCGATGTGACAGCAAAACTTTCATCAAAATTGCTCAAAGGGAGGGGGTACTTTATTTAATAACTTTTTACGTTTTTTTCGATTTTCTCAAAAACGGCTCTAACGATTTTGATTAAACTGAGTATTTGATCTATTTATATGCCTGAGATATGAGTGTAAAAATTTCATCAAAATTGATTCACCGGAGGGGGGACTTTACTTAATAAATTTTGTATCTATTTCACGTGGTTTATTTATTTACTCAAAAACAGCTTGAACGATTTTGATCAAACTGGGTATATGATGTATGTATATGCCCGAGATACGACTGTAAAAATTTCATCAAAATTGATCAACCGGAGGGGGGACTTTACTTAATATATTTTGTTTCATTTTCACGTGTTTTTTTTATTTACTCAAAAACGGCTTTCACGATTTTGATCAAACTGGGTATTTGATGTATGTATATGCCAAAGATGTGATAGCCAACATTTCAACAAAATGGATTAACCGGAGGAGGGACTTTACTTAATAAATTTTGTATCATTTTCACGTGTTTTTTTTTTTAATTCAAAAACGGCTTTAACTATTTTGATCAAACTGGGTATTTGATGTATTCATATGCCAAAGATGTGATAGCCAACATTTCATCAAAATTGATTAACCGGAGAGGGGTCTTTACTTAATAAATGTTGTATAATTTTCACGTGTTTTTTTTATTTACTCAAAAACGGCTTTAACGATTTTGATCAAACTGGATATTCGATGTATGTATATGCCAAAGATGCGATAGCCAACATTTCCTCAAAATTGGTCTCGTGGAGGGGACCACAACAACGCATTAATTTCTAATCTAAGTAAGTTGGTAAGTGAAAGTTGTGTGTTGCGCGCACGCACCAGATTTTTTTGTTAATGATCTGACATTTTTCATAATATACTGCATTTTTATTCGTTTCAAATTAAACGTTATTTTATAATAGCCATGACTATGTAGTCAATAAATAAATCGGTTACCATTTTTTACGAGTACATTAATTCATAGCAAAATATATCTCAAACATAACATGAATTTTTCACGTCGAAAAACCGCGCGTATTGTTGGTGATTTTTACTTTCACTTACCTATATATGAAATATATAGTAAGTGGAAGTATTGCGATCGTGAAAATTTTCGACTTCCGGTTTTCAACGGAAATACACGTTTTGGGGTCCCCTGAGTCCAAATAACCAAGTCCCGCGAAATGGTCTGTGTGTGTGTCTGTGTGTCTGTGTGTCTGTGTGTGAACAGACTAGCTCAAAAACTATAAACCGTGCGAACCTGAAATTGGGAGTATGTATATGCCCGCGATGTGACAGCAAAAGGGGGGGACTTTACTTAATAAATTTTGTAACATTTTCACGGGGTTTTTTGATTTTCTCAAAAACGGCTCAAACGATTTTGATTAAACTTAGTATTTGATCTATTGATATGCCCGAGATATGACTGTAAAAATTTCATCAAAATTGATCAACCGGAGGGGGGACTTTACTTAATAAATTTTGTATCATTTTCACGTGTTTTTTTTATTTACTCAAAAACGGTTTTAACGATTTTGATCAAACTTGGTATTTGATGTATTTATATGCCCGAGATATGAGTGTAAAATTTTTATCAAAATTGATCAACAGGAGGGGGGGACTTTACTTAATAAATTTTGTCCAATTTTTACCTTTTTGATCGATTATCTCAAAAACGGCTTTAACGATTTTTATCAAATTCGTTATGTTTAATGAAAATTAGTTGTTATTTAATATCAGGTAAGCTTTATCATTATTAAAATGTTCTGAGGGGCGTAAATGGGGAAGGGGCCTTTTTTGTTTTTCTATAAAGTACCTTTGTTTTAGTTTATATTGAGAAATTAACTGTCTCTCATCATGCCTAAAAATAAGAAATGGCTAAATATGATATATGAAGAAAATCAAGTAAACATATACAGGAGAAAAAAAGAAAAATATTCCGTCAACTCATATAACACCTTGAGCTCACGCATGCGCCGTACGCCTTTAATGACAAACCAATGCGTTATAATTAAAGCTGTTCATTTGAGAAGTGGCAATTAACAAAACGCATTAATTTCTAATCTAAGTAAGTTGGTAAGTGAAAGTTGTGTGTTGCGTCCACGCACCAGATTTTTTTTTATCATTTCAAGCGTATGGTATTCGAATACATTCAGAAAAAAAATTTAAATTATTTCTTCACCATTAATTAAATTAATTTATAATTATACTAGCTGTATATCCCGGTTTCACCCGGGGAATTTCATTTTTCTAATAAACGTGAACAAATTTAAAGTGAAATCATATCGATTTTTATAACAATAAAGAATATACCCAGAGACTGGCTTAAGTTATGAAATTTTAATATGGACAGGTGTTCGCACCTAGTAAGAAAGATCCACTGAGCGAAATTTGAGGAATTTAGGACAAACGGCATGGAGTTTTATTAAGAAAAAACAAACTAACAGAAATTCATCTTTGAGCTGTATAACCCGGTTTGATCGGGGAATTTCATTTTTCTAATGAAACGGTTGATTTCGTAAAAAACCATTGTAAAGTGAGTTCATTACGATTTCTATAACAATAAAGACTATCAGCTGAAGTTATGCAATTTTAATATGGACAGGTGTTCGCACCTGGTATAAAAGAACTACTGGCGAAATTTGGAGAATTTAGGATAAACGGTATGGATTTCTATAAAAAACAAACAAACAAACAGAAATATTGGCCTGCAGTTTCATCTTCTCGCAAATCGGCTTGCCTAAGCCTTTGTGGCGCAAAGCGGGCCTCGTATTCCTGGGCAGACTCAGTTTCCCGCGATTCTGCCAGTCTAAGCCTCAGTTGTTCAATCCTAATTTGATGTTCGTCGAGAGTTTCAGCTGCTCGTATTTGACGTTGTTTTTAGCTTTTGAGCTCACTACTTCTATTGAAGCTCGCTTCTTAGGAGGCATTTATAAAAAATAAATTCACCATACATGTAAATAAACGTATTGTAATTTTAAAAAAAAAAAAAAACATATGGTTTAAAAATCCCAGAACTCGACGCCTACCAAGGGACGGTCTTACCGGGCCTTGTTGGCCTCTTCAAAATGTATAAAATGATATTTTAGGCTGTTTTTCGACTCAAACGGTCGATTTCGTAAAAAAAAAAACCATTGTAAAGCGAGATCATGACGATTTTTTTAACAATAAAGAATATACCATGAGATTGGCTGAAGTTATGCAATTTTAATATGGACAGGTGTTCGCACCTGGTATCAAAGAACCACTAAGCGAAATTTGGAGAATTTAGGACAAACGGTATGGATTTCTATAAAGAACAAACAAACAGAATTTCAACTTTATTTATAAGATATACACACTCACACACACATATATATATATATATATATATATATATATATATATATACATATATATATATATATATATTTTAAAGTTGAACTTTTTTGGCCGTAAAAGTGATGAATAAATAAATACTTTAATAACTGAAAGTTAATTATTAATTAAAATCCAAATACAGACAGTTTCGATTATTAATGGCTTCAATCGTGAACGGTGTAAAATTATATAATGTGAATATGAAAAGACTTTAGGAAAGTGGAGCGGGAGTGGAGCGAGAGTGGAGCGGGAGCAGAGCGAGGCCGGACCTGGGCCAATATTGTGATTAACCTCTCTCTATTCCTCTTTAGAATATTTTGCCAGTGAGACCGGACCTGGAGCGGAGCGCTAGTGTGAATGGGGTAGAGTGAGAGCGGACCGGGAGTGGAGCGAGACCGGAGCGGTACCGATTGTGGAATTCTCTGTCTATTTCTCTTTAGAATATTTGAGCGGACCGGGAGTGGAGCGGGAGCGGAGCGATAGTGTGAATCCGCCCTAATACTTTTTGGGGGGAATCCAGCCTCGCATTCTCACATTAGTGGTGTTGCTAGTAGTGATCAGTGAATTCAACAAATATGGCTAGATTTACCAACGCTAAATACGTGGATATAGTCTACGTCTAAGGATTCTGCGGTGGCAATGCACGTCAGGCAGTTCAGGGAATATCGCAGACGATTTCCTGACCGAGAAACCCCACGTAGAGGTGTTTTTACCCGAAACCGTATGCATGCTCCGATGGATGCCGACCTGAGGCGGAGGGAGAGGATACTGCAGGCATGCTTTTACCATGTACAAAATTTAATACCGACTGATTATCCCCGTCGATTAAATTTTTCTAAATGGTACAAAGAACAATTGCAAAACGATGTAAACTTATGTAAATGTATGAATCAAATACTTTGTATCAGATACTGAAAAGTATCTGATACAAGGAGTTGATCCAGCCAAAATGAACTGGGTACTGATACTTACTGATCCATTGATACTCTGATACTCACTGATCCATTGATACTCTGATACTCACTGATCCATTGATACTCTGATAACTCACTGATCCATTGATACTTGATGATCCCTATCAGTTGAGTGTGAGGCACTAATTCAATGAATACTTGGAATAGCTAACCCCGGACTATGATCCAGATACTGGCTACTACTGATACAGTTGAATTCATTTAGTACTTAAAGTATTCCTTGCAAACTACTTAATACCTGATTCCTTCATTCAGCAACAGGCTCTTTGGTAATTTTATTCATTTATTTTATACGGTAATAATAATGAGATAATAAATAGAAAGTAATAACCTCAATAAAATAATAAACTTGAATTATTTTTTATCAAACAAAATTATTGATTGATACTCATACGATTTTCATACCTAATGTTTTTAATAATTGAATAGTTATAACAAGAACAAGTTAATATTTTTCGATCTTTCATTTTTATTTAAACAAAACATGGTTTAAATTTTACAATATATATAGAGGAATATATTTAATTTAAAAAATAAAAATATGTTTACTTAGTTAAAAATTCGTTTATAAAGTTTCGTTGAACCGTAGTTCATTTATTCAATTACGAGTATAATGCAACGGTCATTCATTCAATTACAATTGAAAGGTCATTCAAAAAAAGTATCAGTATCACAATATATCACAAAAAAGTATCAGTATCATTTGTATCAGATACAAGAATTTCAAGTATCAACCCATGTCTAATTTATACCCAATTATAGCCAGAAGGATTTAGAGGATGCCTTGAAGGCCATAGAGGATGGCTTTTCCATTAAATCAGCATACAAATGATTTAGGGTTCCTCGGGCAACTTCAGATTAAGTGATAAATTTGTAAAATCATTGTTTGGACCACGGCCGATTCTTTCAGATAAAGACGAACTTTTTCTAGCTGCTTGGATAAAGAAATGTGCAAAAAATGGATTCCAACATCTTACAATCAGTAAAAGAATTTATTGAATTAAAAAATATGAGCACACCCTTTAAAGATAATTGTCCTGGTGGTATAAGGCTTTCTTAGGAAGGCACCCCTCTATAGCAGAAAGGACATCCTAGGGTGTACCAGTCTGATACCAGCACTTGTGTTTCTGAAGCCAATGTTAGAAAGTGGTTCAAGAACGTCCAACATATATTAGAAGAAGAGTATTAATTTATAAATGCTTGCAAGTATTACTTCATCCTAAAAGCATTTTCATCCTACAATAAGAATTATGCAATAAGGCCTACCACAAAAAATGTTTAAAAGGATACGACCATGTCCCTGAAAGTGACAAGTCTGATGAATTTGTTTGTCTGGAATCTGATCCAGATATAAATGAATATGAAGATATGAATGAGGATGATGCCATCTAAATTAATTATATTATTTTACGTTACATATACCTACCGAAATTTATTATCTATTTTTTTTTTTTGTGTTATTTAAAATAGTTTTATTTATCCTTATATATATAAAAATCTCGTGTCCCGATGTTTGTCTCTCTATTTCTCAGAAACTACTCAACCGATTTTAATGAAATTCGGCTCAATGTATATAGTTTTGGCCAACTTAACGGACCGGATAGTTTTTAACTTGATTAGTGATCAAAATAACTCTTATATAGCGAATTATTGCAAATACAGTAGGTCGTGTTTCGATTTATTAACATGGCGTCATATGTCGATTTCATAATGTTTTTGTTTATAAGCATGCTATTGTAATACAGGTTATCATTATTATAATTTTGTATTGCGTTATGTGAGTGCAGTTATTTGTTCCTATATTATTATTTTCCACAGACAAATAGTAATACAAATTTGTATATATTGTTAATTTTCATTAAAGAATATATAAATCAAGAAAAGGTTACAATAAATTCTCAAATATGTAGGTACTTTTTCTTCCTTTTCCTTTTTTATTTGTATTTAAATTAAATTACTAGCTAAGCGCTGAAACGCTTTGCTGTGGCCCACCCTGATATCAACTTTTAGTAAAGTAAATACATTTTAATAATTTACATTAGGCTATTATTTGAAATAATCTATATATATAAGAGGCTTTGTCCTGACTGACAGAATCAACGCAGAGCAAAAACTACTAATGATAGAAACTTGAAGTTCGGAATTTAAATTATAAACGTGATGTAGGTAACCACTAAGAAAGGAATTTCAAAAATGTAACTTCTAAGGGGATTAAAAAGCGAAATTGTCGTGTAACTCTAACGGAAATCTATTTTTGAGATTTTAAACCATATGTTTTTTATTTGAATGTCGATTTAACGTTCTATTGATATGCCCGAGATATGACTGTAAAAATTTCATCAAAATTGATCAACCGGAGGGGGGACTTTACTTAATAAATTTTGTATCATTTTCACGTGTTTTTTTTATTTACTCAAAAACGGTTTTAACGATTTTGATCAAACTTGGTATTTGATGTATTTATATGCCCGAGATATGACTGTAAAAATTTCATCAAAATTGATCAACAGGAGGGGAGACTTTACTTAATAAATTTTGTATCATTTTCACGTGTTTTTTTTATTTACTCAAAAACGGTTTTAACGATTTTGATCAAACTTGGTATTTGATGTATTTATATGCCCGAGATATGAGTGTAAAATTTTTATCAAAATTGATCAACAGGAGGGGGGGACTTTACTTAATAAATTTTGTCCAATTTTTACCTTTTTGATAAATACATATACCTACCGAAATTTATAATCTATTTTTTTTTTTGTGTTATTTAAAATAGTTTTATTTATCCTTATATATATAAAAATCTCGTGTCCCGATGTTTGTCTCTCTATTTCTCAGAAACTACTCAACCGATTTTAATGAAATTCGGCTCAATGTATATAGTTTTGGCCAACTTAACGGACCGGATAGTTTTTAACTTGATTAGTGATCAAAATAACTCTTATATAGCGAATTATTGCAAATACAGTAGGTCGTGTTTCGATTTATTAACATGGCGTCATATGTCGATTTCATAATGTTTTTGTTTATAAGCATGCTATTGTAATACAGGTTATCATTATTATAATTTTGTATTGCGTTATGTGAGTGCAGTTATTTGTTCCTATATTATTATTTTCCACAGACAAATAGTAATACAAATTTGTATATATTGTTAATTTTCATTAAAGAATAAATAAATCAAGAAAAGGTTACAATAAATTCTCAAATGTGTAGGTACTTTTTCTTCCTTTTCCTTTTTTATTTGTATTTAAATTAAATTACTAGCTAAGCGCTGAAACGCTTTGCTGTGGCCCACCCTGATATCAACTTTTAGTAAAGTAAATACATTTTAATAATTTACATTAGGCTATTATTTGAAATAATCTATATATATATAAGAGGCTTTGTCCTGACTGACAGAATCAACGCAGAGCAAAAACTACTAATGATAGAAACTTGAAGTTCGGAATTTAAATTATAAACGTGATGTAGGTAACCACTAAGAAAGGAATTTCAAAAATGTAACTTCTAAGGGGATTAAAAAGCGAAATTGTCGTGTAACTCTAACGGAAATCTATTTTTGAGATTTTAAACCATATGTTTTTTATTTGAATGTCGATTTAACGTTCCAAAATTATTAAAATAGACATTCACATAAAATATGGCTACTGATTATTTAAATATTAGTGGTAATCAAATTATGCACCCTGTATTTCCCATGATTGGGGATGGTGCGTGTTTATTTCGATCTCTATCATCTCTATATATATAAGAGGCTAAAACCATGTTTTAAAGACGAAAAATGAAGCGTTTACGACGAGTAAGCAATTTTTTGTTTCGGCGGTTTTAGTAACTCTCTTCATTGCGCGTCTCCCTCTCTTCTACCGAGCCGGCAGCTCCCCCCTCCAACATTCCACCTACCGGAAGCTCCGATTCTACTAAATCTCCTTAACATTAGTTAACATATTATATTAAATCAATACCATGATAATGATCACAGAATTTATTTTAAAGGCTCGCGGGCAAAGCCGCGACGGGGAATGCTAGTACTCTATAAATGTTGTAACAGCACCTACTGTCATAGGTGTAACCTAATAGAAATCTGACTTGGGGAGTCAGTGTTGCCAAAAATTAGTGAAAATTAGTAAGCTGGCTACACTGCGGGTAAACCAGTAAAAACTCCCTCACAAAAAGAGTATGTTTTGATTAGGTGTTGTGGGATACTTTGTGATTTGCTAAAGAACTGCATAATTAAGACTTTAATATTATATTTTCAGTTGATTTATTTAACAGAAGTTTCTTTATTTTCATTATTCGTTTTGTTATTATTATTTAAATACAGTGTTTTTTTTATTTTACCAAACCTTTTTATCATTTTTATCCCGAGATCTAAAATGTAAAATTTTAAAAATGTCAGTGAAGATTTGTAATTCTTCCTTTATCAACAATAATTTAAAGTTGAGAAAATTTAATCCCAATCGAATAGAGGCTGTTACTTCCTGTTCAGCAGAGTTGTAATTATCTTTAAATGTAAAATTTAAGAAATTTTAGCGAAGATTTTAATCCTTTCTTTAATTTAAAGTAGGCTATTATTGGGAATGATATTTCGTTGTTCATTTCACCAGAATACAATTTTTTACTTATCTTTAAATGATTGTTGATTAAGAAAGGATTACAAATTGCGGCATTTTTTAAATTTTACATTAAATGATTATTACACCTCTACTGAACAGGAATAATTGTTATTTGGGTAATCTCAAGTTTCAGATTTATCCGCCATAAATATGAGAGCACTACTGCAAAATAATCCATCGGCAGATATATTTTTTAAACAATTGCTCTATATTGGAAACGGTGAAATAGAGCTGCATCGAAATTCAAAATTTATTAAATTACCAGAAAATTTCTGAACTGTTGTAGAGACGAAAAATGAACTGTCTACGAAATATAAAGTGTCTTTCCTGATATTTTGAACAATTATTTGGACTATAAGTGGCTGGGTAGTCCTGCTATTTTGGCAGCAAAAAATGTTGATTTCGATGAAATAAACTTCCAAAATAAATTGACAATGTTCTAGATGTAAACGAAGCCGTAAATTTCCCATCTGAATTTTTTAATTCCCTGGATATACACCCAAATAATCTCCAGTTGAAGATTGGCTCACCGATCATTCTTCTTCGTAACTTAAATCCACCTCAATTGTGCAACGGTACACGTTTGGTCATTAAAAGGATCACAGGAAATGTTATTGAAGGAAAAATGTTGCCTGGAAGGTTTACAGGAGATATCGCCCTGTTGCCACCTATTCCCCTGGAACCGACAGAATTTTCAATAAAATTTAAAAGGCTTCAATATCCTATTCGTTTGGCTTTTGCCATGACCATAAACAAATCCCAAGGGCAAACAATGTCCACTTGGACTTTGAAAATCCGTGTTTTTCCCTTGGGCAATGGCATAACTCACTTGGGAAATGGGTATCGCCTGCTCACTTGTGTGGAAACCATCAAATCTTTGGTTTGTGTTAAAAAAAAAACAGGTTAACCCAAAACATTTTGAACAAATTAGTACTTGAATAAATAAAAATTCTTAATTGTATTATGTAAAACCCTCTTTAAGAAGAGATTTATTATCACTCAAATATATTGCTAAATTAAAAGCTTCAACACACCACCCTCCTACCGAACACTTATTAGCCGAAGGGTTGGGAAATCGAGGTCTCAAAGAAATTGAGAAAAACGCCTATCAAAAGGACATATATGACGCGTTAACCAAGATTGGCATGACCCTGAGCAAAATTAAACCCGCTGCTAAACTAACAATACCAGTTGAAATA
This sequence comes from Aelia acuminata, assembly GCA_911387785.2. Taxonomy (NCBI): domain Eukaryota; kingdom Metazoa; phylum Arthropoda; class Insecta; order Hemiptera; family Pentatomidae; genus Aelia; species Aelia acuminata. The sequence continues at coordinate 138,405,968 of OU426979.1, forward strand.
GTGTTAGGCTAATAATCAATAGATCAATGGCTGAGGTTATCAAAACTTACTTCAGTCATCCTTTTTAAAATTAGTGGAAAAATATAGCCATTTCGAGTTAGTTTATACCGATCCATAAAAAAAGGGCGATAGTGTTGGCAGCTGTGAGTCGTAAACACAACCAGCTCCTTTTTAATCAAACTACATTGAAGTATGAGATGTAATAAAAAACATTTTATAAAAAAAATTAAACCGACTTCGAAAACTAGGGTCCAGTAAAAATAAATGCACAGAAAAGTATGAAATAATTACCTTCTGATTTTTATGAATACGCAGCAAAATTGAAAATGGTATGAAAAGCGGAAAAATGCATTAAAACGGATAATTTTATTTTGATTAGTACGAATACATACTAACTGTTAAAAAAATTATTAAATTAAAATATTAAATACCATGTTCAATACATCAGTATCTTTTCGGAGGCGGCGCGAAATAGAAAATCTATAGAGAATTTTAAGATCTTCCTAATTTTTAGTGTAAACAATTTTAAATTTTGCGCCGCCTCCGAAAAGATTGTTAAGTATTGAACATGGTATTTAATATTTTAATTTAACAATTTTTATTAACAGTTAGTATGTTTTCGTACTAATCAAAATAAAATTATCCGTTTTAATGCATTTTTCCGCTTTTCATACGATTTTCAATTTTGCTGCGTATTCATAAAAATCAGAAGGTAATTATTTCATACTTTTCTGTGCATTTATTTTCACTGGTCCCTAGTTTTCGAAGTCGGTTTAATTTTTTTTATAAAATGTTTTTTATTTCATACTTTTTAGTGGCGGAAGATAATTTCTAATATAAGGCGGAAGGAAGCAATGTGTTGATTTCTAAAACAAATTCTGTATGCTTTTTTACTTTCACTTACCTATATATGAAATATATAGTAAGTGGAAGTATTGCGATCGTGAAAATTTTCGACTTCCGGTTTTCAACGGAAATACACGTTTTGGGACCCCCTGAGTCGAAATAACTAAGTCCCGCGAAATGGTCTGTGTGTGTGTGTGTCTGTGTGTGTGTGTGTGTGTGTGTGTGTATGTGAACAGACTAGCTCAAAAACTATAAACCATGGAAACCTGAAATTGGGTATTTAGTGTAGGTATATGCCCGCGATGTGACAGCAAAAATTTCATCAAAATTGCTCAAAGGGAGGGGGTACTTTATTTAATAACTTTTTACGTTTTTTTCGATTTTCTCAAAAACGGCTCTAACGATTTTGATTAAACTGAGTATTTGATCGATTTATATGCCCGAAATATGACTGTAAAAATTTCATCAAAATTGATTAACCGGAGGGGGGACTTTACTTAATAAATTTTGTACCATTTTCACGTGTTTTTTTTATTTACTCAAAAACGGTTTTAACGATTTTGATCAAACTTGGTATTTGATGTATTTATATGCCCGAGATGTGACTGTAAAAATTTCATCAAAATTGATCTACGGGAGGGGGGACTTTACTTAATAAATTTTGTACCATTTTCACATGTTTTTTTTATTTACTCAAAAACGGTTTTAACGATTTTGATCAAACTTGGTATTTGATGTATTTATATGCCCGAGATATGACTGTAAAAATTTCATCAAAATTGATCTACGGGAGGGGGGACTTTACTTAATTAATTTTGTATCATTTTCACGGGTTTTTTTATTTACTCAAAAACGGCTTTAACGATTAACAAAAATAAGATATGAATGTAGAAAAATGTGTGACTTTGGGAAATGATAATTAGCAAAACACGTCAATTTCTAATCTAAGTAAGTTGGTAAGTGAAAGTTGTGTGTTGCGCGCACGCACCAGATTTTTTTATACAGATTTTAAGTGCATTTTGAACTGATTTCGGGTTTTCGAAGTGTTTTTTTTTTTTTTTTTTTTTTTTTATTCGGTACCCCTCTTTAGATACTACAAGTGAGTTTGGTTCATTAGTTGGTTGTTCTATCCATGGTGGGAAGGACGAGATCTATTCCGTTGGTAAAAGTCAGCCAACCCAGGTAGCACTATACCACGTTCGTCTATCCGGGTCTTTATATTATAATTATATCAATTTCAATCAACTTTGTATTATAATAGTAGCATTATCAATTTTATGAATATGCACAGAAAATTGAAAATCGTTTGCGTTAGGTGCAGTACACACCTTTCAACGCCCTGTCTACTTTGATTTTTTGTAAAGACCGATGTTCCATTGGGAAGACACATAAAACTTTTTTTCCACAATGACAATCTTTTTCCTTTGCGAAATATTGTCTTCGCTACTTGTTTATTACATACATACATCTGTGTTCCGAGAGGAGGTGTTCAGTTTTGCTCGGCTGTGACATGAATCTGGCAACTTCAAGATGTCGAAGGCATAGGAACAGTTGGGATTTTGGTCGTTTTTCGACCAATTTTATTGGTAAATATAATAAACAACATATACGTTTGTTATTTCGGTATCTGAGAATATGACTGCCTCGAAATGGAAACAATTCTTGACAAATGACTATCTTTAAGATTTTCGTCTCTAGACTTTCTTATCGAGTGCCACCCTAGGGACGTTATCGTAACTTAAAGAAAAAAAATTAGACAATTCACCATCATAGATGGAATTGGAGATGGAAGAAAATAATATTGAAATTTTTTAGCGGGACGTTTTTATTTCATGACTATAATAATCAAAGTCCATAATATGGACATATCCAGAATATTTATCTTAATTTTCAAACCGAATTTAAGCTTAGTTAATAGTTATTTGTTATCTCAAAATCAATAATTTGGCACTTACAGCAATTTTCATCTAAACACCTCAATAGTTGCAGAAACATAATTAAAAACCGATAATCGTAATCTGGATAACATAACAAAAGTGTCACTCCAGAGTGAAGAATCCGCACAAGATTTTATGATTAGATTGTATATTAATATCCGACAGAGATCGAGTGTATCCGGAAGCTGACAGAGGTGCCTGAATCTTTTGTTAAGGCCTCTAAATCAAATGAAAAAGAGCTTTTCCAGGAAGCGTTGAATTCCTTTTTAATGTGCATAAAGAGTAGAAGTTGGAAATCAAAATCCAATTTAAAACAATAATGGCTATGATTTTACGAATCTCTTTTAAAAAGGGTTATTAATGCTCGGCCTTTCTTTAAATTCTATGAATTTTGTGGTTTTATGATTATGCTGTCCATCCGTCGTTCAGACATTCATTTAGGATTTTTAACTGTTATCGGTGCTTAATGTGCTTTAACCTTCTTAAATCTATAAAAAAATTCTTTCAAGCGACCCAAAAAAATGTTCTTGAGTTTTATTTCTTGGCAAAATTTTCCAGGAACAGGGTCGAAAAACCAGTAGCTTTGCCGGAACCATAATGAAGTGTTTCATTTTTCAGAAAACGACAGCGATATTCCACTGATATTATATATCATTATTAAAATCTATTGTTGAAAATTTATTTAAGGTTATGTATAAGGTTTGTTCCAACAAGCACTTAAACCACGTCAATAACTAACACACTTCACATGTTCTCCCCCACTCTTTTAATTCTGAATTTGATTGGTTTGTTTTCCCAACCGATTCATCGACCATTAAAACATTATTGAGCATTGCTTGAAATCAACCAATCAAATTTATAATAAAAAAAACGGGGATAGTACATGATCAGTTTGTTATTTATCAACGTGTTTTAATAGTTTGTTGGAGCATACCTTATGATATAAATGCCATATGTTTTTGAAATAAGTAAATATTTTGAGCGATAATTAAATAATTATTTTCATGTTTTTCCCAATAACTTCTTTAATAAATTAAGAACCCAAAAAAGGTTTTAATGGGACCACATTGGGAAAATACTCTACAAGATGCAAAAGGTTTCTTTCCAATTGGTCCACCCATCTCGGAGTAATCGGTGGACATACATAGAAAAAAAAAAAAAAAAGGCACATACATATCGAATTGAGTAACCTCCTCTTTCGAAGTCGGTTAAAAAATAAAAACTTTAACTTTCCTATATTCTTTACCAAATACTTTTAAATGGTGTAATGCTCTATTCTCAATCACGTTGGATTTTGATTAGCTGAAAGGTTTTCATCTTTATCAATGAATATTGGTATTACTGTATTTGTTACTTTCACTTACCTATATATGTAATATATAGTAGGTGGAAGTATTGCGATCGTGAAAAATTTCGACTTCCGGTTTTCAACGGAAATACACGTTTTGGGGTCCCCTGAGTCGAAATGACCAAGTCCCGCGAAATGGTCTGTGTGTGTGTGTGTCTGTGTGTGTGTGTGTGTGTGTGTGTGTGTGTGTGTGTGTGTGTGTGTATGTGAACAGACTAGCTCAAGAACTATAAACCGTGCGAACCTGAAATTGGGTATTTAGTGTAGGTATATGCCCGCGATGTGACAGCAAAAATTTCATCAAAATTGCTCAAAGGGAGGGGGTACTTTATTTAATAACTTTTTAGGTTTTTTTCGATTTTCTCAAAAACGGCTCTAACGATTTTGATTAAACTAAGTATTTCATCTATTTATATGCCCGAGATATGACTGTAAAAATTTCATCGAAATTGATTAACCGGAGGGGGGACTTTACTTAATAAATTTTGTAACATTTTCACGTGTTTTTTTTATTTACTCTAAATCGGCTTTAACGATTTTGATCAAACTGGGTATTTGATGTATTTATATGCCCGAGATATGTCTGTAAAAATTTCATCAAAATTGATCAACCGCAGGGGGCACTTTACTTAATAAATTTTGTATCATTTTTACGTGCTCTTTTTATTTACTCAAAAACGGCTTTCACGATTGTGACCAATCTGGGTATTTGATGTATGTATATGCCAAATATGTGATAGCCAACATTTCATCAAAATTGATCAACCGAAGGGGGGACTTTAGTTAATAAATTTTGTATCATTTTCACGGGTATTTTTATTTACTCCAAAACGGCTTTAACGATTAATAAAAATAAGATATGAATGTAGAAAAATCTGGTGCGTTCGCGCAACACACAACTTTCACTTACCAACTTACTTAGATAAGAAATTAATGCGTTTTGTTAATGCCACTTCTCAAAGTTACACATTTTCCACATTCATTTCTTATTTTTGTTTTCATTTGCTCTATAAACCCCTCAGAAAATTTTAATAAACGCTTACCTGATATTAAATAACACTCAATTTTCATTAAACATGACGAATATGAAGAAAATCGTTAAAGCCGTTTTTGAGATAATCTAAAAATTAGAAAAAAAGTTATGAAATAAAGTGTCCGCTTCGGTTGATCAATCTTGATGAAATGTTGGCTATCACATCTTTGGCATATACATACATCAAATACCCAGTTTGATCAAAATCGTGAAAACTGTTTTTGAGTAAATAAAAAAAAACACGTGAAAATGATACAAAATTTATTAAGTAAAATCCCCCCTCCGGTTGATCAATTTTGATGAAATGTTGGCTATCACATCATTGGCATATACATACATCAAATACCCAGTTTGATCAAAATCGTGAAAGCCGTTTTTGAGTAAATAAAAAAAAACACGTGAAAATGATACAAAATTTATTAAGTAAAGTCCCCCCTCCGGTTGATCATTTTTGATGAAATTTTTACAGTCATATCTCGGGCATATAAATAGATCAAATACTCAGTTTAATCAAAATCGTTAGAGCCGTTTTTGAGAAAATCGAAAAAAATGTAAAAAGTTATTAAATAAAGTACCCCCTCCCTTTGAGCAATTTTGATGAAATTTTTGCTGTCACATCGCGGGCATATACATACACTAAATACCCAATCTCAGATTCGCACGGTTTATAGTTTTTGAGCTAGTCTGTTCACACACACACACACACACACACACACACACACACACAGACACACACACACACACACAGACCATTTCGCGGGACTTGGTTAATTGGACTCAGGGGACCCCAAAACGTGTATTTCCGTTGAAAACCGGAAGTCGAAATTTTTCACGATCGCAATACTTCCACTTACTATATATTTCATATATAGGTAAGTGAAAGTAAAAATGTGTGATTTTGGGAAATGATATCTCACAAAACACGTCAATTTCTTATCTAAGTAAGTTGGTAAGTGAAAGTTGTGTGTTGTGCGCACGCACCAGATTTTTTAAAAATATTAGGAAATAACTAATGAGCCACAGCAACGCGTGGCCGGGTCTGCTAGTAATCAATATCAATATATATTATAAAGCAAAGTGTACAATGTGCGTGCCGATAAGGCTCAAAAACCACTCAACGTATATTTAATAAAGTTATGTCAGTGTGTTGCTATGCAACCCCTAACGGAGAAGAAGGTTTCCGTTTTTCTCTTAAGGGTGTAAAATTGAAGAGAAAATGACTGGAATTTCATGCCTCTCGCACCATTTAATTAGCCTATCTAAGAATGACGTACGAGTTTATGAATGAAAAATTTAGTTCGAGCTCCAGGCTACCAGGAAGCGCTAGGGTGCTTTTCACTCAATGTTTATTGTTCATTCATTCCGTTCGTATTGTAAAGGTTATATATTTTACAGCTGTTCTTTTTAAATTACTAAAACATCAAGCGAAAATAATTAATTTCACCTTTGCGTTCAAAATAAAAAAATGATTTTACATCTCTGCAATCAATTAGAAAACCGCCTGGATATCTTACAAAATTAATTTTCTCATAAGAAGGTTAATTGATTAACGGATTACATTTAATCAATATATAACATATATTTAAGTAAATTTAATGCAATATGAGTGAACATTTTTTAGTAGTACAGTACAGCGAATAAAAACAGACATAAAACAAAAAATAATTGCTGAATTGACTGATTATAAATCGAAAAAAAAAAAGTTTGAAGTGTTCTTATTGTATGTAATTTTGAAAAATGGTTTTATTACTATGTATGATTAGCATTCCTGTTGACAAAATGACTAACTCCAATTACAGCATTTTTTCAATAAGATTTTTTCACCCCTCATAGTTCAGGATAAAAAGAAATATGTTGAAAAAATTGTGCCCTCATGATATTTAGGTTTTCACTTTCTAATAGTAGTAAGATTGGAGAGGTGCAGAGTCCGACCAAATTACGGGGTGGGGGGGGGGGGATATCTTAAGGGAGGTTGAACTGGAAGAAGGGTCTTAAAAAAAAAGTTTCTATGAATCTTCGGTAGTTTCTATACTTCTGGATCTAATAGGACCATCACAGTAGTCGGTGCTTAATTTGTACTCGAAATATAGTTTTTTTACTAATAGATTTTTCAACAATAAGCTAATAACTTCTTATCTGCTGACTGCTTGGAATGGGCTTATACGATTCAGAATCATAGAAACCATCAAAAACGATGCATAACTCGACAAAGTTGCATTAAAATTAATTAATTGTTCATTCACCATTTTCAACCCCCCTTTAAAGTATATAGGGTTCCGGACTCTGCAGATCTCGAATCTTAATATTGATACCATGTTAAAAGTTTCAAGAAAGTGCTAATTTTGTTCTATATTTCCTTTAATTTTAAAGTTTTTCTGTTATTGAAACTACCACACAACTACCGGAGCGAAGCCGGGCACCTTAGCTAGTGTTAAATAAAGAGGTTGAATATTTTAATTGCTTTTTATATTAATCTAATCTTAATCTGTGGGTGACCTCCTTTTTTAAATTATTTAAAAATAAATGCTTTTTATATTAGATTAAAGTTTAATGTGTGTATGTGGTGTTATTTTATGGTTAAGGGGACAGGGAGTGTCAATAACTAGTTTTTGCACTTTTTACCATAAATATTGTCCCATGGTAAAACTATTGACCTTTTCACCCAAAAAAAAAAACCTCGAGTTTTTATAAGGATAAATAAAGATGAGCTTTAAGAAGTTTCAATTTGATACCTTCATAAACAGTATTTCTGTTTAATTTCACTACAGAAGTTTGGTCTTAACGGTGTCAATAACTGTCCGGTTTACCCTAATTAAATGAAGTTTTCAACAAGTAAAAAGAGAATTACAAAATAGGACACAATGGAGTATTATGCTTGCATTACCGTATTATGACAAATAAAAACTTTTATTCATCAATAAAAAAAATTAAGCTTGCCTTAGGTAGTAAATCGTGATGCTAAAATTATTTAAAGCATTAAAGGTATGAAAAAAAATATGATGTAAGATAATCTTTATTAAATGATATTTTGCTTTACAAACTTTAGTTCCTTGATGGATTTTAAAATGCAATGTAAAGAGATTTTAGAGGAACAGTAATGGTTCTTGGTTTCCAGAAAGGCATAGGAGACAAACTTTACTACGAGATGTAAATACACCTTCAATCAATTCACCTTCCAAATATATTAACACAAAGCAACTCGCAGTCAAAACAAGCAAGCAGTAAAAAAAAAACTCGACTGTTGATGAAATTAGGTCCCTAAAAAAAGAAATAATCAATAATGAATCGAAAAGTACTGAGAACTTTCAAGTTTTGCAATACAAATACTCATACTCAATAACTTATGGAGACAAACAAATATAAGCATATAAATATGGAAAAATTATGTTGAGGAATGGCATTTACATATGAAGAGTCCACGGAAGAAAGGGGGAGTCAATTTTTTCCGAATTTTAGTTATATACATATAATTGTTCGTCTAGATGAGTAGAATATGTTGGTGAAAAGAAATAGTCAGAAAAAATGACAGTCGGTTGGTTACAAGCGATGGAAAGAACCACGTACTCGGAAGAAAGGGGGAATGTTCTCGCGGAAAAACCTAGAATGGGGGAGACTCATATTAGAAGTTATATGGGTTGTGTATTAATATCATCAATAAAACAGGGAAGAAAGGGGGGGGCGTCAAGGACTATCCCCCTTTCTGTTATGTTTAAATTGTTTTTTTTTTTTTTTTTTTACTAAAACATTTTTTTTTAGAGCGTTATATATCTGTTTTGGGCAAATTTATTATTTTGACACGCAAAACAAAAAGGAAAAGGACATATAAAAAAATTGAAGAAAAATGATAAAAGATACTTAAGTAATTAAAGATCCAAACCTAAAAACTCGATTTTCTCGGAAAGCACTCCAAATGACATTCCCCCTTTCTTCCGTGGACTCTTCATATTATCCAAGCAAGTCTATTTTCTAATCTAAGTTTGTAAGTGATATGCGCGCCATGTTGTGATATCACACCAGATTTTATTAAATAAGCAATTTATAAAGGTTTTATATATATATATGTTTATATATATATATGTAGGGGAAAGTGCCCCATTATGGGATGGTTGCCTAATATGGGATATGTGGTTTCTGGATATAGTTTGTACTGCAACCTCGCTTTTATTCAATTAAATTGAAGAAATATGTCACATTGGCACATAACCTTGTCATATTGTTATACATTCTCATCCTGTTGGATTATTTTTTAGTGAAGTGTTGTTTTAGGGTTCAAAAACTTTTTTTGTGATTATTTTGACTTGATATTTCAGGGCCTCAAGGTAAGTCGAACTCCCTTAATCATTGTTTTATCTTAAATTTTGAACAGTTTATTACAATATTTGCTAACTGCTTTTTTTTTTTTATTACATACTGAAGCACAATAACCTCCAAAGAAAAAGAAGCCACATCCCCTATTACGGGATATCCCATATTGAGGCACATTTTTATCACTGAAATAAAAATAGTTATTAATAGATTAAAATAATTTTAATGAAATATTACTTTAAACACTGAGTTTTTAGAGAGAGATTTTTGTGTGATGAAAATGAATAAACTAAAATTCAATGTTTCTACTGTGGAGTGTCCTGCCATGAGAGCTGCGTTGCTGTTTAAATTGGCAAAGAAGTAAATAAAACCATTTCAATTATGATCCTTTATTGTTCATGCTATAGATTTTACAACATTTTTAATCTGTAGCACATAAGTAAATTAAATAAATTTTAACAGGTCTTAAAAGATTATTATTATATCTTAAAATCTTAAAGCTGCATATTTATTTCAAATTTACAAATTTTTCTATAAGCTTACAAGACATTAACATTAATAGAGAGTATTGTATAAATTTAATCAAATCACCTTATTAATTAATGTATAAATAGTAACAACCTTGTATCTTAAAGTTAATTACAACACATTAATTTTTAACTTAAGTTGGCCATACAAAAATAAAGTGCATATAATCTCTTAATCATCAATAAATATTAATTAAAATTACAGGACTTGTGAAACATAATTAAAATTCTTCAACTACAAAAAATACCATATATATACATATGTATATATATATATATATAAATTTATCTCATAGTTGCATCTAGGGTATTTTTCTATTACTATAAAAAAATTTAAACTAAATAAAACAGCTTAAAGAAAGTCCAAGACATTTAAAAATAAATATACTTATAAAAGTATCACAATATAAAATTTTCAGATCTCTTAAGTCTTTTTTTAAATTGTTTCCACTACTAATCACTTGTTATTTAAATAGATGGAATGTATATACCTTGCTTTTAAGATATTACTTTTAAAAAGAGGATTTGTCTACCTTATTAACTAAAGAAAACAAAAACAAATAGCCCACTAGAATTTCATTATTCAGTTTAATAATACAATTAAAAAAATAAAATCTAAAAACTTAATAGTGTAATAGCATTTGGTTATGATTCTCCTTCATACAAAGCTAAGAGCCCCTCAGAAATAACAAATATTCAAATAAAGCTCATTTGGCAAAATTTAAAGCAAAACAGTGCGTAAAAAGTGCACAATTAATAACTTTTAATACTTAATAAAAAATAAAGATCACAATCCTCAAAGAAATTGAGGTTTGAAATCATTCAAAGACGTGATAACTTATATTTGAATGTTTCTAGAAATGAATCATCTATATATGATAGAAATAATATGAAATTCAAATTTTAGAGATGATTCAAAGAAAACTAGACATATACAAAAATTCTTAACAAAAAATAAAACAAAAACTTTTATATAAAACAACTTTATCAATAAATAAGAACCAAAATAACTAAGAGATATAATAATAAATATTGATTACATTACTTAAGCAATAAAAATTAAAAAATAAAAGCAAACAAAAATTTAAGTAATGTTAAGCAAATTACAATAGAAAATGATCAATGCTGCAATGATTGCAATCATCGGTAACTCATCAAAGTATCTAATTCTTAGTTTCATTAGAAATTTTACCATAAAATATTAATAAAATATAACAAGTTAGTGGCTCAACTATTATTGGATGACTGATGCCATAGAGATCTTGGATAACTAAATAAAATTCTCATTATAGAAACTCTTTGGCTATATGAAAATTATTTCAAAACTGAGTTAAATATAATGCCCAAGAATAAATATAAATAAAGTTTCTTACTATCATCAGAGAAAATTTGATAACATCATCTTGATAAAATTATTTCTTAAAACAAGAAAAAAAAAAGTTAGAGAATGAACTTGAAGAATAATTATATGTCCACTAATTAAAGATAGTTTCATTTTGAAACATATGAGTTGTGGAGTTTTTATTACCACTTTTTTTATTAAATATGTTATGAATAGTTTTCAAGAAACTTAAATTCGACAAAATGTGTCATTGGCATTAATACTTGAGATAATAAATTAACAAAAAAAAAAGAAATATTTCTCTATAAAAAAAAAGAAATAAAATTAAATAGGTAAATGCTTAAAGAATAAGAAAAATCAACATAAAAGTCAGAAATATTAGCTACTATGGAAGAGAAAGGTGGCACATAAAGAAGTTCCTGCCTTCAACACATCAGTCTTTATAGAGAGCGAATGTGCTTTGATTTGCGCAAAAGTAAGCAACAGGAGCTTAGGTGAGCCATAGGGTCTTTGCACAAATGGGAGACTGCTAAGCATTTACGGTTGAAATCTATCTTTTCGGTGAAAATCTGTAACAAAAATTAATATACAGAATGACCATATTATTATCTCTATATTAATATGTAAAGCTGAAGATTTATTCGTTTGAATGTGCTGATGTCAAGAAATACCAATTTGATTCGCTAAATTCTTAATGCATTAGAAGACCCATTTTTTATAGAGAAAAGATTATATATCACACTACAAAACGTAGGAATGAAGCAGTGACCCTTTAAGAGGATTGATGCAATAATGCTAGCAAAAGTTCCTACATCGTTAGCAATCTCAACAGTATGGTGCCTGTGAGTGAAGTAGAAGCGCCTTAACCATTATCTTACCGAGAGCATACCTATGCACTCATAAAAATGCTTCTCCTAAATTTAAGTGTGGTATTGTAAATTATTAATGAAAATAATAGGTGCATCATGAAACATGTGAATATGAATCAAACAATCTTTACCATCACCAAACATATTACCTTTGCAGCCTGTGGTATTTCCTCAGAAGCTCTATGTATTAAGGTTCCATTGATATACATGACATTTGCAGCATCTTCCTCAGGAACAGTCAGAGTTTGGTAAATGAAAGTAGCTTCTCTTTCAATTCTCTACAATAATTATTACTCAATTAAAATAAATATCATGGCTATACTTGAATTATTAAATTGAATGGGGCTCTATCAATTTCAAAAATGGATAAACTAGATTTTGGTCTCTATTGTCTCATAAAACAGAATGATTAAATAAGACACACTTTTAGTTTTTACTTGTAAAGTCGCAATACTTAGAAAACAATATCATTTATTATTGAAAACAAACAAAACAATCGTGAATAACAATAACAGTCAATGACATTAATTTCTTTAAATGATAATGCAACATAAATAAATTATTTTATAGTGTGAAACTGTAATTAACATAAATTATAATGCAACATAAATGATTTTATAATATGTTATTTTTATTGTGACAGTGAGATTTTTTTTTTTTACTTTGTGATTGGTGTTTAACATTAAAATAATATCTCATCTTTTATTTCAAATGATTTCCCTTACAAATCCAAGACCTTGTATTAGGAGCTAATACAAATCATAGTGGCAATAGAAAGGACCAAACAAGTAAATCATTAATGTGCAACTTCCTTTTTTTCTTCTGAATGGCAAGATGGTATTATCCAATTGACAATTTCCTCTTCACATACAAAATTATTTATAAAGCATTCATGTAGTATCCAATTGAAGTGTAATCATTGAGTTAGTGTACAGACTGTTAAGAGTTGAAACAATAGTTAAAAAACAGGGATTGAACCTGTGATAATAGTTATTTATTATACAAGTGATGAAAGTAGATCATTTTACAACTCGAGTGAAACGTTTACCCACACGAGCGAAGCGAGTATGTTGTTGGTAGGTTATAAGCATGGTTTTCATGATTGTGAAGTAGTGCAGTTATAAACAAGTGCAGGTTATAAACAAGGAAGGTAATTATTATTATATTTAAATTTTAAAATATATTGATTATTTCCACCAATAATTCATTCACATTTCAATTTATTTTGTTAAAATAAATTCTTACAATGTTAAGAAACATTTAAAAGCATTTAATTTCCAACTTTAAATTATTTTTTAATTTATACTTATTACTAATTAAGAAGGCAATTCACTTTCTTCACTTGTGAAGAAAGTAATCACTTTCTTCACTCTATTGCAAAATGTTTCACTTTCTTCACTCATTTCAGTTTAGTAATGTTACCATTATTCAACGATTACAGAAAAAAAATATAAATAAAATTATTGTTTTACAACAAATGCTAATAATGTAATAATAATTATTACCTTCAAGACATCTTGAGAAGACTTTTCAGAACTAATACATAAAACCTCGGGACCAGCCATAGAAACATATGCTTTCAAATGTTTTTTTCCAGGTACCTACAGACACAATCAAATACTAAATAAATACTTCAAATTGAACACAATATAAAATGGTTCGTTAGAGCCGTTTTTGAGAAAGTCGTAACGAACATAAACATGTGATAAAATTCATTTATTCACTCAGTTTTGATGAAATTCTTGCTTTCACATCATAGGCATATACCTAATGGCAGTTTCATGAAGTTATTTTTTTGAGCTAGTCAGTTCACACACTTGCAGACCATTTCGTGAGACTTGGTTATTTGAACTTAGGGGACCCTAAGGTGTATTCCCATTTAAAACCGAAGTTGAAATTCTTCATGATCGTTATATTACTATAAGTGCATTATTGTATACCAATCTTGAAGAATTTCGACTTCCTGTTTTAAACAGGAATACACCTTTGGGAACCCAAGTCCAAATAACCAAGTCCACGAATGGTGTGTGAAGAGACTAGCTCAAAAACAATAAACTTCATGAAACTGACATTAGGTATATGCCTATGATGTGAAAGCAAGAATTTCGTCAAAACTGAGTGAATAAATGAATTTTATCACATACTAGCTTTGGGGCCCGGCTTCGCTCAGGGAGTTGTGGAATAGGTGGAATGAAACAATAATTTTAAAATGTAATAGTCCAGAAAAATAGACCAAAATTAATCATGATTAAAACAAAATTTGTACCATCCTGAAACTTCAGCTTATTATAACCTCTAATACCTAATAATTTCGAAACCTCAGAGTCCGCCCATATATGGTTTGGATATAAGAGACCCCATTAATGCGGTTCTCTCAATGCGTTTTCTTCCCTTTTCTTGATTAAGAAAAATTATTTTGGCAGCAAATATGTCCTGGTATGTACCAGGACCATTTTTTATGGTTTCTATGTTCTGATTCCATTGAGACCATTCTCATGACGGTACTGCATCCCTATCAAGTTGAGTAACGAACAGAACTATTAAACTGAAATATTATATGAACACTTTATTTTCAGTATATACAGTCGATTCCGCTTAATTGGGACACATCGGGACCGAGGCGTTTTGTCCCAATTAAGCGGCTGTCCCAATTAAACGAATTTCACTTTTTTTTTGGAAATTCATTTGATTGGTTTAGGAACAATGTCATTAACCAGTATCACACAAAATTAAACAATGCATATTTTTTTAAATAATTTTACTTTATAAACTCTGGAAAACTTTACATAGGTACATAATATAAATAACAAATATGTAATTCCTCACGCAGTTGTTTTTCTTGTCGTAAGACACGCGATATGGTAGATTTTGGTACACCAGTTACCTCAGCGAGCCGACGATAACCTGTATTAAGTGGCTGGCTTTTTATTTTATCAAGCAAAGCAATTTTACTGGTAAGTGTCAAATCGTTTCTTGGCATTTTGGCAAGGGTAAAATTTTTGAAAAATACAATTGACAAAAAATAAGTTCACGCACTGTTCACGCGCGAGGTGTATCGGTGAGCGAACAAACACACAATAATGACAATAACCTCACGTGCAAGGTGTATGTATGGTGAGTGAATGAACGCGCAAGAATTAAGACAGTTGTCACAGCGAAGTCTATCGGTAACTGAATAGGAAAAGACTGAAGCAAATGTCGATGTGAGGCTGCCGTGGGTTTTTTAAACACGGGTGTCAGGATCAGAGAGAAGCCGCCTCTCCGGCTTTCCCGGAATTTGGAAGGGGTGTGGGGTGTTTGTTTTGCCGCTGCACTGGCTCGGATGGAAAAGATTGCAAATGTGAACATGAGGCAGCCGCGGATTTTTAAAACACGGGTATCGGGTTCAGAAAAAAGCCGCCTTTCTGGCTTTCCCGGGATTTAGGAGGGGGTGGTGTTTGTTTTGCCGCTGCACCGGCTCGGTTAAACCGGAACTCAGTTAAAACATACTCGGTTAATCAGGACTCTACTGTACTAAAATCTTAAATTTACTGTCCCAATTAAGCGGAATGTTGTCCCAATTAAACATACAAATTTACTATTGGTTTCATGGTTTGGTTTCCGTTCTTTGAGATTCGTCTCAAATAAGCGGCTGTCCCAATTAAGCGGTGTCCCAATTAAGCGGAATCGACTGTATTCCATTAGGTTATATCTTTTATTCATATTATCTATAGGTTATCTATTCAGTGTTAGTTTTTATTCGCTCACTACACTAATAAGCAATTTTTTTTTTGTTGTAAATTTACTCTTATATTGTATATTTATTAAAGGCGATGTTTCAACCAATTCTTTCCTCTTCTGCAAAACTTAATTCGCTTAGGAATCCAGTTGGTTTTGTTTAATTTTAATTTCACTTCTTTGCAGAGATGTAATGACCTTATTGAAAAATAAAAAGGAAAAAATAATTATTTATACATAATCTCGTGTGACTTAAAGAAAACTGTTGAAGCTAAAACCATAAAAAAGCGAACTAATGAACGATAACCTTATGAATTGAGCTTAGCTAGCGCTCCTGGCTTCCAAATGTCGAACTAATTTTTTTCATTCATTAACTCGCCTTGGCTTATTAGAGGGGCTAATTAAATGTAGCGAGAGACTTAAAATTACAGCCCTTGTCCCTTCAACATTACACACTTAAAATGAAAACTGAAAACTTCTTCATCGTTAGGGGCAATAGGGCAATATGACAACATAACATTCTTGATAGTAGGTGTAGTCGTTTTTGAGTCTTTTCGGCACGCACATTGTACACTTTGCTTTATAATATATATTGATTTATGTTCGTTGCGACTTTCTCAAAAACGGCTCTTACATTTTTTATCAAACTCGTCATGTTTAATGAGAATCAAATATTCTAAAATATCAGGTAGGTTTTATCATCATTAAAATGTTCTGTTCGTTTTCCTATATAGTACCTTTTATTTATATGGAGAAATTAACTGTCTCGTTATGCCAAAAACAAGAAATGGATAAATATAAAATATGAAAAAAATCAAACTTAACATCGAAAATAAACATATACCTCAGAAAAATAGAAAAATATTCTGACAACTCAAACCATGTTGAACCCACACAAGCACAGTATACCTTTACTGACAGACCAGTGTTTAATAGTAAAGACATTCTGTTCATTGGAAAGAATTGTCAACGTGTTTTGAAACATTCATATTTAATGGAAATTATTCGAATTTGTTTCCATGGTAACTGAATGAAGTTTTTAATGTCCAAATAGAGAATTATAAAATCAGACGAGATGGAGAATTCCCTTATTACCACAATTAAAAACTTTTATTTAACAATAAAAATTTTGGGTGTACCTTAGAGAGCAAATACATGATACTAAAATTATTTAAAGCAGTTTACAATGTGAAAAAAATATGGTGCAACAAAATCTTTGATTTATTATGTTTTTGTTTATAAACTTTAGTTCCAGAATAGAGAGAGTTTTGAATGCAATATAAAGAGGTTTTAGAGGAACAGTAACCGTTCTCGGTTTCCAGAAAGGCATGAGACAAATATTTTAAAATTAATTTTTAATTTAAATTAAAACTCAACTGGCGATGAGTTTTTTTTAGAATTTTTAGGCCCCTAAAACAAAGAAATAAGCAATAATGAATCGAAAGTACTGAGAACTTCTAAGTTTTTCAATACAAATGAAAATACTCTGTACTTATAGAGACATACCAAAATAAAATTTCATACAAAATGTATAAAGTTGCTGAATGGCATTTGCTTATTTATCAAAACATGTCAATTTCTAATCTAAGTAAGTTGGTGAGTGTAAGTTAAGTGTTGTGGGCATAGCACCACATTTTTTTTATATAGCATTATCAATAATTAATTATCCTTAACAAATTGTTAAAAAAAAACACTAATATTAAAAAAAGAGAGAGGATCCCCCAAAGAGAGAGGATCCCCCAAGCTGCAATAGATGTGATGTGACCTGTAAACTAAATAAATAAAAATCTGGTGCGTGCGCGCAACACACAACTTTCACTTACCAACTTACTTATATAAGAAATTAATGCGTTTTGTTAATGCCACTTCTCAAAGTTACACATTTTCCACATTCATTTCTTATTTTTGTTTTCATTTGTTCTATAAACCCCTCAGAACATTTTAATAATGATAACGCTTACCTGATATTAAATAACACTCAATTTTCATTAAACATGACGAATATGAAGAAAATCGTTAAAGCCGTTTTTTAGATAATCTAAAAATTAGAAAAAAAGTTATGAAATAAAGTGTCCCCTTCGGTTGATCAGACTTGATAAAATGTTGGCTATCACATCTTTGGCATATACATACATAAATACCCAGTTTGATCAAAATCGTGAAAGCCGTTTTTGAGTAAATTAAAAAAACACGTGAAATTGATACAAAATTTATTAAGTAAAGTCCCCCCTCCGGTTGATCAATTTTGATGAAATGTTGGCTATCATATCTTTGGCATATACATACATCAAATACCCAGTTTGATCAAAATCGTGAAAACCGTTTTTGAGTAAATAAAAAAAAACACGTGAAAATGATACAAAATTTATTAAGTAAAGTCCCCCCTCCGGTTGATCAATTTTGATGAAATGTTGGCTATCATATCTTTGGCATATACATACATAAAATATACAGTTTGATCAAAATCGTGAAAGCCGTTTTTGAGTAAATAAAAAAAAACACGTGAAAATAATACAAAATTTATTAAGTAAAGTCCCCCCTCCGGTTAATCAATTTTGATGAAATTTTTACAGTCATATCTCGGGCATATAAATAGATCAAATACTCAGTTTAATCAAAATCGTTAGAGCCGTTTTTGAGAAAATCAAAAAAAACTTAAAAAGTTATTAAACAAAGTACCCCCTCCCTTTGAGCAATTTTGATGAAATTTTTGCTGTCACATCGCGGGCATATACATACACTAAATACCCAATCTCAGGTTCGCACGGTTTATAGTTTTTGAGCTAGTCTGTTCACACACACACACACACACACACACACACACACACACACACACACACACACACACACACACACACACACACACACACACACACACACACACACACACACACACACACACACACACACACACACACACACACACACACACACACACACACACACACACACACACACACACACACACACACACACACACACACACACACACACACACACACACACACACACACACACACACACACACACACACACACACACACACACACACACACACACACACACACACACACACACACACACACACACACACACACACACACACACACACACACACACACACACACACACACACACACACACACACACACACACACACACACACACACACACACACACACACACACACACACACACACACACACACACACACACACACACACACACACACACACACACACACACACACACACACACACACACACACACACACACACACACACACACACACACACACACACACACACACACACACACACACACACACACACACACACACACACACACACACACACACACACACACACACACACACACACACACACACACACACACACACACACACACACACACACACACACACACACACACACACACACACACACACACACACACACACACACACACACACACACACACACACACACACACACACACACACACACACACACACACACACACACACACACACACACACACACACACACACACACACACACACACACACACACACACACACACACACACACACACACACACACACACACACACACACACACACACACACACACACACACACACACACACACACACACACACACACACACACACACACACACACACACACACACACACACACACACACACACACACACACACACACACACACACACACACACACACACACACACACACACACACACACACACACACACACACACACACACACACACACACACACACACACACACACACACACACACACACACACACACACACACACACACACAAACACACACACACACAAACACACACACACACACACACACACACACACACACACACACACACACACACACACACACACACACACACACACACACACACACAGACCATTTCGCGGGACTTGGTTAATTGGACTCAGGGGACCCCAAAACGTGTATTTTCGTTGAAAACCGGAAGTCGAAATTTTTCACGATCGCAATACTTCCACTTACTATATATTTCATATATAGGTAAGTGAAAGTAAAAACTCTACTTAGAGTGGTCATAACACATCGATTCATGTTGGACGATCAGCCATCATCTTAGGCTCACCATCGACATACCTCTAATTTTTGTTTGCATTTAAATTAGAATGGAGAGAGTTCATTGGTCCTCATGCATTCACTCAATTATTTTAACGATTTAATGCACTTAAAATAAAAACACGTGACTGTTATATTGGTATAAATGTTAAATTAAAAGACAATCTTTCAAGATCATAAAAACACATTTTATTCAATAGACAAAACTTAACTAACTAGAAACAAAGAAGTATTGGCATATATGGTTGTTGCCATGGCAACCATTATTATAACACGCTTTTTTACATTTACTTAGCTATAAATGAAATATATAGTAAGGGAAGGTATTATTTATATAATATAGGGTAGGCGATCGTGAAAAATTTTGACTTCCAGTTTTCAACAGAAATACACGTTTTGGGGGTCCCCTGAGTACAAATAACCAAGTCCTGCGAAATGGTCTCTGTGTGTGTGTGTGTGTGTGTGTGTGTGTGTGTGTGTGTGTGTGTGTGTGTGTGTGTGTGTGTGTGTGTGTGTGTGTGTGCGCGTGCGTGCGTGCGCGCGTGTGCCTGTACAAAGAAGCTCAAAAAATATAAACCGTACGAACCTGAAATTGGGTATTTGGTGCATGTAAATGGCCGTGATGCCAAATCAAATATCAAAACTGGATATTTGATGTATGCCCATGATGCGACAGCCGAAATTTCATCAAAATAGGTTAAACAGAGGGGAGACTTTATTAAGTAAATTTTATCTCATTTTTAGGTGTTTTTTTTTTTTATTTACTCAAAAGCGGGTGTAAATGTTTTGATCAAACTTAGTTTTTGATGGTTTTATGTGCCAGTGATGTGACAGCCAAAATTG
Organism: Aelia acuminata; assembly: GCA_911387785.2. NCBI lineage: Eukaryota > Metazoa > Arthropoda > Insecta > Hemiptera > Pentatomidae > Aelia > Aelia acuminata. The sequence continues at coordinate 138,426,883 of OU426979.1, forward strand.
GTCAAACAGAGGGGGCACTTTAATTAATAAATTTTGTCTCATTTTCGCATTTTATTTTATTTTCTCAAAACCGGCTGTAACTATTTTGATCAAACTGGATATTTGATGAGTAGACCCCGGATTTATATGCATTAAAAACTCCTCAAATATATAAACAAAATATGCAATTAAATTTCCTTTAATTTCAAGTATAATTGATAAGAATAAGTTTTTATATACATTACAAGAACGAAAAAAGGTAATTCATAAACAGTATGTCGTCCATCTCTTCTCTGTAAATAATTTTACAGAACTTTCAAAAACATTTTCTTGCCGTTGCTTATCAGCTCATTAACGTCTGAAAATGTTTCTCTTATTTTTTCAGTGAAATGATTTAGTGCGTGTGCCACACAGGTGACGTGTATCATGTTACTGTAAAACACACTTAGGTTTTTTGCAGCTTTGTTCATATATGGTGCTGCGTCAGTCACTAGAAGTAGTATTCTCATCTCAAACCCAGCATCTGACCTTTTGTCAGTTTCAGACTGTCATTAACGAAACGATTAATTGTTTCAGCGTTAGTTTTTTCTTTGATGCCAGTAAAAATAGCGGTCCTGGACCGCCTGTACTTAAAACACCCACTAATAAATTTGCCTTGATATAAATGCCTCTTGCATCAGTGGTTTCATCAACTACAAGGTATATGTAATTTTGCTGAACAGTATTCTTTATGTTTTCCATGGTCTTATTATAGCATTCTGACAGATAATTTTTACGCAATGTACTCTCATCGGGAATTTGACGTGAAGTGTATTTTTCCAAAAAGCGTTTAAAAGGCAGGTGATTTCATTTATTAAAAGGTATTGCGAAACACAAATTTTTAAAAAAAAAAAGTATCTTTTGTGGGTTTAGAAGTAGCCGGCAATAAAATTTGTGTAGAACATTTTGGCTTTACAGCATTTACATGGGAACCTGAAACCCCATTCAGATTAATTAATATTTTTTAGAATAACGAATTAAATTTAAAAAAAGAAATAAATACCTGTATTAGCATGCTGAACTATTTGAAATTTTTTTTCACACATAATTTGCTTTCCACAGGCGTTACAAAACACAATTTTTCCGTCTGATGTGAACACTTGCCTTTCAGAGTTAAATGGTGCGATCCATTAACTTAATTTTTGCTTCAAAGAAGATGAAACTTTTGGCATGGTAATAATGACGTTCTCCCTAGGCTAAACGGGACTGTACTGACTTGTTTTTCAATGTAGAAGGATAATCAAATTTATACTGTAGGAAAAGGTTTCCCAGAACTCCCAAGTCTTCCATCAAAAGACCAACAACTCATCAGATACTAAGAAAACAAAAGCCCTCGCTTTCTAGTTTTGACAAATATCACTGCAATATTAAAGTTTTTGAAAACGTAATTTATAAAATAAGTAAAATTTCCCAAATTACGATTTTTATTAAAATATGCAAATATATGCATTTATCTCCCAAATATGCAAAAATATGCAAAATAAAATTTGGAATATATGTCACATTTGACATGGTTCGTGTAGATCTGCGATCAAACATTGAAAAACTTCAAGCAGAAAAAACATGCAATTGCATACAAATCCGGGGTCTATTGATGAGTGTATATGCCCGTGATGTGACAGCCATAATTTCATATCCCGTATTATCACTGATGAATTGGGTCCTTTAAAAAAAAAAATAAGCAATATATCAATATCTAATCTAATTAAGTTCTTCATAATAAGTTCTAAATAAGGTATTATGAAAATAAAAACTTTTATTTATTAATAAAAAGATTAATGTTACTTAAGAGAGTAAATACGTGATGCTCAAATTTTTGAAGCATTGCAGGTGTGTAAAAATATGGTATAAGATAATAGTCTATAATTAATACAGGTATAATTAGTCTAGAAACTTTTGTTCCATAATAAATTTTTGAAAACAATAAAAAGCGATTTTAGAGGAACAGTAATCGTTCTTGATTTCCAGAAAGGCATAAGAGAGGTAAATACACATATCGATTCACCTTCACGATGTGTTTGCAAAAAGCAACTCGTAGTAAAAAACAAGCAAGCAGTAAAAAAAAAAACTCGACTGTTGATGAAATTAGTCCCTTCATAAATAAATAATGAATCGAAAAGTACTGAGAACTTTCAAGTTTTGCAATGCAAATACTCCATAACTTATGGAGCTATACAAATATACTTTTATGTGGAATACACATATATACTTAAATGTGGAAAAATGTGTGAATTTGGGAATAGCTTTTACATACAATCGAAATACGTCAATATCTAATCTGATTAAGTTCGTATGTGAAAGTTGTGTGTTGCGCGCATTGCACCAGTTTTTTTTTTTTCAATTATTTCTCTATCAACATACATAGGTAAAACAAAAAAAAAAACCATGCTTATTCATAGTCCGAGAATGTGAATCATTGTGGTTTTTTTGTCCTGCATCCTCTTCCAAGTCTGACCTTTTCTGTTGAAGATCCTGCACTTGGTTATGGCTACTATGTAGTTTCTGCAATATGCTTCTGCGCAAGACTGATGGTACTGTTATACTAGATTTCCTGAAGACCATTCTATCATGATAACATATATTTCTTCTTGAAAGTTCCAATAGGGCTTAATGATGTTACATTTTGACAGTGGCCAACCTTCTGACAGTATTTTTGCTATAATAATTCTTCGTCTGACTGACTTCCTTATCTAATCTCCTCTTGTGTTGCCGGAGACACCGCTAACGTAGATTTAACCATGTTCACATGCACCGCGATTTCTTTGTCTACAAAGTGGTAGACGACAGGCAATGGAGCACAAGACAAAGCATCAGCTACGTGCATGTGCTTTCCTGGCTTATAAACCACATCAATATAATAGGCCTATAACTGAAGCATCATCCTTTGAAGTCTAGCAGGGACGTCTGCTAATGATCTTTTCGTAATGGTCACTAATGGTGAATAGTATGTTTCCCCTGTAATATGCTGACCATAGACGTACTGCCTAAATTTAGTACAAGCGAACATAACTGCATACAATTCTTTTTCTATTTGGGCATAGTTTTGTTGACACGCTGTCTGTTAGAGTTTTCGAAGCATATTCTAACGGCTTTCCATTTTGTAATAGAACAGCTCCTACTGCAAATTTGGAAGAATCGACCAAAAGTATGATTGGACAATTAACGTCAAAATGAGAAAGTAATGGAGCAAGCGTTACAAGTTGTTTTAAATTTTCAAATTCTGTCTAATGACACTTTTGCCATGACCATTCAGTATCGCTTCATATGAGCTTTCTCAGTTCGGTTGTCTTTTCTGCCAAGCAAGGTACAGTCAGTGCAGAAAGTATTCTAACACTCTGAGTAATATTTAATTTTGAATCGTTTTTATAGATTATGTTCTGAATATTTTTAATTTAACTTATTATATATTACCTTTAGTTATGCCTAAATAGGTGAAAAATGGATTTATCCCCCTCTCCCACAAAAAAAATCAAATGGGAATTAGAGTAAGATATCAAGGAATTCTATGGGTATAGTTGCTGTTAACAGTATTGGAGCAATCCTCCAGCTCCAATACTGTTAACAGCAACTATACCCATATAATAATAATATCCCAGGAGGTTAAGGAACCAATTATATATTGGATATAATTATATAGGAATTCTGTCTGAGACGAAAAAGCAAAAATTATACGAACAGTAGTAGTATTTGAACCAAAACCTACTTGTTTATCTCGATAATCCTTTCTGTATCACTAGTATAGGTTTAGTATATTACAAAGTCTCCTTTGCATCAGTCAGTGTTAGTTCGCTCAAGATGGGACGTAAATCAAGAGAGACGACCCCCGAACAAAGGAAACTTATAGTAAATTTGCATAACCAGAGTAAATCATTGCGCGAAATCACCAAACTAGTAAATAGGAGCCATGTAACAGTGTCAGACATTATTAACTAAGTCATATTAATCTCAACCTCACAGTGGTCGACCTAAGCTCCTCATAGAAGTGAACTAAAGATGGAGGGCCAGGCAAATTCAGGTAAATCCTAGATTAAGTGCTTCGAAATTGGCAATGGACTTAGCTCAAACAAAGAATATTAATATTTAGGCCAGTAGAGTGCGAAGTTATTTAAGGGATTAAGGCTTTCATTTTTAATTTTTTCAGAGGGAAATTTATGCAAAAGAACAGTGCAACCAACCTCCGAAACGAGGCATTTTTACTGACAAATGCAAATTCGAAGTGTTTTCTAAAAGAAATCACCAAAAAAATATGGAGGAAAAAACTGTTCAATGGATCCAAAAAATTTAGTTCCAACCGTTAAGTACGGAGTTGGTTCCCTTATGGATTGGGGCTGCAAGAGTGCCAGTGGAGTGGGTAAATTAGGGTTCATAGATGGTATAAAGGACCACGTCAAGTTTGTTAACATTTTAAAGGAAAATTTAGCACCAAGTGTCGAGAAAATGGGTTTGGGAAATAATTACATAATAATTACCCAGGACAATGACCCCAAGCATACCGCTTGGAAAACCAGGTTGTGGGTACTTTACAACATTCCAAGATACATGGTGGCACCTCCCAAAGTCCGGACTTGAATCCTATCGAACATTTTTGGGACTACCTAAAAAGAAGAATGGCAGGATGGAAACCTTCCAGACTACAAGACTTAAAAACTTTCCTGCAGGAAGAGTGGGAAGTGATACCAATTTTGTTTTTTGAAAAAAAACCTGGTGTTATCTTCAGTAAGACGTTTAAAAGCTGTTATTAACGCAAAAGGGGCACCGACAAAGTATTAAGCTCTGAAATAATAATTATTTCTCGACTGTTCGAATACTTTGTGTGTGAAGTTTTTCCACATGTTTTTCAAGTTTTATAAAAATGATTATGTTAACCCTTTAACTGCTGGTGACTAATATATAAGCCAGCCGCGCACTGGTCCCAGGGTGCTGATGGCTAATATATTAGCCACCCATTTTCTGTCGGGTAACTAGAGCTTTCTTTCGACAATTTTTGGAATCTATAAAGTTTACCCATACCGCTAGAGAGCATTTGATTATTCATTTCCTTACTAACCATGCCTTGATGCACCTTTGCTTCTGTGAATAACATAACTTTTTTCCCAGAATTCACACCGACATATTTGTCTAATGTCCAGTTCATTTGCATCTCCTGTGGCATTAACTTGTGTAGTGAAATTGTTGTGTTGTGATGGCAAAAAGATTAATTAATTAAACTCACAAAATATGTAAGATGCAAGAGCTTGAATGCTGTAAAAGTCTCCGCACAGCAGGACCACTGTGTGGCTAACGCGCACCGGCGGACCATCTCATGCCCCGCTACCTCCGCAGTTAAAGGGTTAACGTGTTAATAAAAAAAAATGTTACTCTGTTATTGCATTCTACAGTGTTTAATTGAATGTTTTTTTTTGCAGTCAGTTATATTTTTCCCACAAATTAACCATTTTAAAGTCACAATTACAGATACAAAAATAATTTTCACTAGTTTTAAAATACTTTCTGCACTGACTGTATATATATCCGGCTAAGTACGTTATCATACCTAAATATCTTTGCAGTGCCTTCTTATATGTTGGAATGGGGATTTCTTGATTTGCCTTAACCTTATTTGGATCAGGACGCATACCTTCATGTGAAAATACATGTCCCAAATACATCACTTGCTTCATTCCAAATTTGCACATTCTAAAACTTTTTTAAGTATCTTGCCATGAGTGGAGATATCTTTGGCATGCACTAATAGGTCATCTAAAAAGAAACATACACCTGGAATATCACCAAAACATTCCGTCATAGTACGATGGAAGATTTCTGGGACTACATTGATCCCGAATGGCAATCTCAGGAATTTATATCGCCCAAATTGAGTTCTGATGGTCAACAGATTTGTACTCTCTGAGTCCATTGGAATGTTCCAAAACCCTGAGTTTGCATCCAGAGTAAAAAAAATCACAGATTGGTTTAGTTTTGACCTTATTACATCTAAAGTTGGCAGCTGATAGTGATTTCTTAATAAATTCAAATTCAAATTTCTAGGATCTAGACAAATTCGTGTCCGTTTTCCGCTCAGTTACAACCATCGAACTAATCCAATCTGTCGGCTCTGTTACAGCTTGAATTATACCCTCTTTTACCATTCTGTCCAACTGCCTGTCCTTCAAAAACAGTTTTGTATTTATTGAGCAACGCTGAGTAGGATTTGTTCGCCTATTCAGTTATTGAATCAATTTTTGAGATCAGTTTCAGTGCTCTACAGATAGGGAAGTCTAATATTGTGGGACAAGGCTTTTCAATAATATAGAATATCAAATCATAATTTCGGTTTTTAACCTCACATAGTATTGTAAAAGTCCCCAAATTCGGAATTCGATTTCTGCAAAAAGAAACAAGTTTTGAATTATTCGGTCTTATTTGTTGCTTATTTAAATTTAATTGCTCAAATGTATTAATTGACATACAATTAGCTTGTGCACTGGTGTCTAATTATGCTGTGACATTTTTTTCATTGAATATTAAGAACTAAGGACCAAATTTCACTACTAGCAAGATCATCTGATTCCACATTACCAATAAAAAATTCCTGCTCTTCTTCCGAGAAATTTTCTTGATTAACTATTTGACTACCTGGACGATCTCTTGGATTGGACCTTTGACGAGACTGACGGCTACTACACTTCTCTTTCGCTGGAACTTCCTTTGTTGACACTGCCGCAATCATTGAGAAAAACTCACAAGATGAGATTTCTTGAGTTGCTAATTGGGTTAGCTCGACCATTTTGCAAATTTTTAACGTTTTTTCCAAAGTTAATTCATCCTCCTATTAGAGTTTTTGTTTTATATTTAAATTTGAATCGTTTAACTCACATATCATATTGCCTCTGATTAGATCTTCACGCATAGTGTTAAAATCACAGGTTAAGCTCTAAATTTTGATGAGTTGTGTGACATAATAGTCAATAGTCTCATCTTCCTTTTGCACCCTCGTAAAGAATTTCTATCTCTCAACTGTAATGTTTTTCTTTGGTTAAAAATAAGTATCAAATCGGTCGGCCAATTCTTTCAGAGTTGTCTTTTAAATATCCATATCAAATGAGTAAAAAATTTACATTGCCTGCGGCCCTATCATTGATAATAACAGTGCAACTTTCCTTTTTTCTACTTCCCCATCTAAATTTGCCGCGATCAGATAAAGTTAAACTTGCTGCAGGAATCCCATCTGCTCGACAATGCCATCGGGGAGAAGTCCTCGATTTCTAAGACAGGTATATTAGGTTTAATTGAGACATTTTTCTTGACTTACCGACTCTTAAGTAATTACTTGTGTTAACACTTCATGACTTAATGACATCCTCACACACCTGACACCATGTTATATTGGTATAAATGTTAAATTAAAAGACAATCTTTCAAGATAATAAAAACACATTTTATTCAATAGGCAAAACTTAACTAGAAATAAAGAAGTATTGGCACATATGGTTGTTGCCATGACAACCATTATCATAACAGTGACAAATCAATATCAATATCCTTATATGTATAAAAATCTCGTGTCCTGATGTTTGTCTCTCTATTTCTCAGAAACTACTCAACCGATTTTAATGAAATTTGGCTCAATGTATATAGTTTTGGCCAACTTAACGGACCGGATAGTTTTTAACTTGATTAGTGATCAAAATAATTCTTTATAGCGAATTATTGCAAATACTGTAGGTCGTGTTTCGATTTATTAACATGGCGTCATATGTCGATTTCATAATGTTTTTGTTTATAAGCATGCTATTGTAATACAGGTTATCATTATTATAATTTTGTATTGCGTTATGTGAGAGCAGTTATTTGTTCCTATATTATTATTTTCCACAGACAAATAGTAATACCAATTTGTATTTATTGTTAATTTTCATTAAAGAATAAATAAATCAAGAAAAGGTTACAATAAATTCTCAAATGTGTAGGTACTTTTTCTTCCTTTTCCTTTTTTATTTGTATTTAAATTAAATTACTAGCTAAGCGCTGAAACGCTTTGCTGTGGCCCACCCTGATATCAACTTTTAGTAAAGGAAATACATTCTAATAATTTAAATTAGGCTATTATTTGAAATAATACTCTATAGTTGTTGTAACAGCACCTACTGTCATAGGTGTAACCTAATAGAAACCTGACTTGGGGAGTCAGTGTTGCCAAAAATTAGTGAAAATTAGTAAGCTGGCTACACTGCGGGTAAACCAGTAAAGACTCCCTCACAAAAAGAGTGTGTTTTGATTAGGTGTTGTGGGATACTTTGTGATTTGCTAAATAACTGCATAATTAAGACTTTAATATTATAATTTCAGTTGATTTATTTAACAGAAGTTTCTTTATTTTCATTATTCGTTTTTTTATTATTATTTGAATACAATGTTTTTTTATTTTACCAAACCTTTTTAATATTTTTATCCCGAGCTCTAAAATCTAAAATTTAAAAAATGTCAGTGGAGATTTGTAATTCCTCCTTTATCAACAATAATTTAAAGTTGAGAAAATTTAATCCCAATCGAATAGAGGCTGTTTCTTCCTGTTCAGCAGAGTTGTAATTATCTTTATATGTAAAATTTAAGAAATGTCAGCGAAGATTTTAATCCTTTCTTTAATTTAAAGTATGCTATTATTGGGAATGATATTTCGGTGTTAATTTCACTAGATTACATTTTTTTATTTATTTTTAAATTATTGTTGATTAAGAAAGGATTACAAATATCCACGGCATTTTTTAAATTTTACATATAATGATTATTACACCTCTACTGAACAGGAATAACTGTTATTTGGATAAACCGCAAGTTTCAGATTTATCCACCATAAATATGAAAGTACTACTGCAAAATGATCCATCGGCAGATATATTTCCTAAACAATTGCTGTATATTGGAAATGGTGAAATAGAGCTGCATCGAAATCTTCCTGTTCAGCAGAGTTGTAATTATCTTTATATGTAAAATTTAAGAAATGTACATAATTGTATTATGTAAAACCCTCTTTAAGAAGAGATTTATTATCACTCAAATATATTGCTAAATTAAAAGCTTCAACACACCACCCTCCTACCGAACACTTATTAGCCGAAGGGTTGGGAAATCGAGGTCTCAAAGAAATTGAGAAAAACGCCTATCAAAAGGACATATATGACGCGTTAACCAAGATTGGCATGACCCTGAGCAAAATTAAACCCGTTATTAAACTAACAATACCAAGTTGAAGTAGTGTTAGGCCAATAATCAATAGATCAATGGCTGAGGTTATCAAAACTTACTTCAATCATCCTTTTTAAAATTAGTGGAAAAATATAGCCATTTCGAGTTAGTTTATACCGATCCATAAAAAAAGGGGGATAGTGTTGGCAGCTCTGTGAGTCGTAAACACAACCAGCTCCTTTTTAATCAAACTACATTGAAGTATGAGATATAAAAAATAAAAACTTTAACTTTCCTATATTCTTTACCAAATACTTTTAAATGGTGTAATGCTCTATTCCCAATCACGTTGGATTTTGATTAGCTGAAAGGTTTTCATCTTTATCAATGAATATTGGTATTACTGTATTTGTTTAAAAATATTAGGATATAATTACTGAGCCACAGCAACGCGTAGCCGGGTCTGCTAGTATATTATAAAGCTAAGTGTACAATGTGCGTGCCAAAAGGCTCAAAAACAACTCCATGTACAATCAAGAAATTTGTCGTCGTGTACCCAAATAGCCTATAATGGTGAAGAAGGTTTCCGTTTTTATATTTTGGGTGTAAAATTGAAGGGAAAAAGGGTGAGAATTTTAAGCCTCTCGCACTATGTAATTAACCTATCTTTTCGGGTTGGTGAATGAAAAATTTAGTTTGAGCTGCAGACTACCAGGAAGCGCAAGGGTGCGTTTCACTCAATGTTTATTGTCCATTCATTCAGTTTGTAATGGTTATATCGTCGTCACCATGCTGAAGTAACGAATGTGCAACTAAAAACCTATGCATATTCGTTACTTTAGCATGGTGACAATATATTTTTCTGCTGTTCTTTTTAAATTACTAAAAAAAAATAAGCGAAAATAATTACTTTCTCCTATAAAATAATGATTTTATATCTCTGCAATCAATTAGAAAACCAATTGGATTCCTTAACAAATTAATTTTTACATAAGAAGGCTAATTGATCAACAAATTACATTTAATAAATATATAATATATTATAATTTACTAAAGTAAAAGGTCTCTTGGCCACCTTCGTTTCAGTCGACGTCGAGGCTGACCAGGTAACAGGGAGGAGGAAAGAGAATGGATGAGTGGGTTAGGGTGATGTAGTGTTGAAGAGTGGAATGTTTGATATTTGTCGTGTATGAAAGATTTTACTGTCGGTATGTTCATGTCATTGTGCAGTGTGTTATTCGAAACAAACCAAGGTGCATTTGTGATGTACCTGAGAATTTTGGATTGTGATGTTTGTATTTTGTTGATGTGGATGTCTTTCGCGGAACCCCAAAGTTCTGCTCCGTATGTCCAAATAGGTCTTAAAATAGTCGTGTAAATTATTCGCTTGTTTCTTAAGGTGAGTGTTGATCTGTAGTCCAGGAGATGTGAAAGCTGCTTGTACCGTCTGTTGAGTTCCAGTTTTTTAATTTTGGTATGTATGTTCCACGTGAGTCGTTTGTCTAAGTACAGTCCAAGGTATCGTACGAAATTCTTTGAAGGAACTGGGTCATTGTTAATTGTCACAGGTGGGCATGTCGATTTTCGTAGAGAAAAACTTACGTGACTTGACTTGGAGGAGTTAATTTTTATTTTCCATTTTTTGAACCATTTTTCTATTTCAAATAGATGACTTTGAAGGGCGAAGGATGCGATAGTAGGGTTTTGGTGTGTTGAAACGATAGCTGTGTCATCAGCGAAACTAAAGATAGTGGTGTGAGGGTGCTCAGGGATATCTGATGTGTAGACGGAATAGAGTAAAGGACTTAAAACACTACCTTGTGGTACACCCGCAAGTTGAGGAAAGAAGGGAGAAAGAGAAGAGTCAACTGAAACACAGAAATACCGGTTAAGAAAGAAAGATTGAAGAATCAGGAAGTAAGTAGAAGGAATGTGCGGTTTGATTTTCCAGAGCAAGCCCTTGTGCCATACACTGTCAAAAGCTTTCTCAATGTCGAGGAAAACAGCAGAGCAGTATTCTTTTTTCTCGAAAGCGACAGAGATTGCATCTACTATTCTGTGACACTGTTGAATAGTTGAGTGATAAGACCGAAAGCCAAATTGATGGTTCGGAATCACTTCACAACTTTCCAGGATTGGCTTTAATCTATTCAGAAAAAGTTTTTCAAATATTTTCCCCATGATTGGAAGAAGTGCAATAGGACGATAGGATGAAGGATTAGTGGTGGGTTTGGAAGGTTTAGGAATCATTTTGATAGTGGAAAGCTTCCAAAGAAGAGGAAAGTAGGTTGTGCGCAAGATTGCATTATAGATGTAAGTTAGAAAGATGACAGCTTTTCGTGGTAAGTGGCGAAGGATGAAGGGCGTGATTAGATCATAGCCAGGAGCTTTCTTATTTGGCAGTCTGTTTAATTCTTTGTACACTTCTTTAGGATGAAATGCTGGAGGAGGTGGTGACAGCGGTAGTGGTGTGGCAAGGTCGTCTTCTATTTCGTGAGTGATTCTATTGTCGTGGGTTTTGTCTGTCGCAAACACCTGGGATAAGAATACAGCGAATTCATTGGCTTTCTCTTCGCCCGTTATTGCCCAGGTGTTGTCTGTACGTCGTAGAGGATATTGGATGTCTTTCGTCTTCAGTATTCGTCTTGTTGCTTTCCATATTGATCCATTGTGTTTGTTCATGGAGTCTATGTAGTCTCTGTAGTTATTATTTTTCAATGCTATTAGTTCGTCGTGGAGTGTTCGGGTAAGTTTATTAAGTTTTGTCTTGTATGATGGATATCTGGTCCTTTGCCATTGAGCCCTGATTCTACGTTTTTCTTTTATGAGATTACGTATTTTCTGGGGGAGGTAAGGATCAGATTTAGTGTATGATTTCTTTGGTATGGTTGAATGCCAAACAGCGTTTTGTATGGTCTCTGTTAAGTAGTTTACTGCGTTGTCAAGGTCGTCAGCCGTGGTAATAGAGGTCGTCAATATAATTTTGCTGTTAATGTAATTTTTAAAATTTTCCCAGTTAATGTAGCCATTGATTAATGTTGGTGGTTTTGGTTTTGTGAAAGGGTGGTTTGACAGTTCAAGGAAAACTGGGCTATGATCGGAAGAAAGTTCATGAAGAGAGGAAACGTTAGAGTGTGCGAGTGGCAGAGAGGTAGTGATAAAGAAGTCAAGAAGATCGGGAGATTTTGATAGTGAAGTAGGCCAATAGGTAGGTTGTGATGGGGAAAGAACAGACAGCTTGAGATCGTCGATACATTTTTGTAGCCTTTTTCCTCGAGTACTTGATAATCGAGAGCCCCATCTTGTGTTTTTAGCGTTGAAGTCTCCACCAATTAGGAATGGTTTTCCCATTGCTGAGAAAAGATTTTTAAACTCATTTAATGATACTTTTTTGTTGGGGGCAATATAAACTGAGGCTACCGAAAGCTGGAATTTTGGAGAGTTTAGAGAAATGTTGGTATATTGGATAGAATTTGTTGGAGCAGCTGTTAACAAATGATGATTCAACAATTTGTCCACTATGATTGCCGTGCCTCCATGAGCTTTATTATCGGGGTGGTCTGTTCTATATATTTCGTAACCGTTTAGTTTAATTGTTTGTTTGTCCGTTAGGTGAGTTTCTGTTATCAGTGCGATGTTTATGTCCTGTTTTTTTAGAAGAATTTCCAGTTCGTTTTTATGTTGGAGCAGACCATTGGAATTCCACAGGAGTATTCTAAGAGAAGCTATAATATATAAGTAAATTTAATGCAATACGAGTGACTATTTCTTAGTAGTACAGTGAGCGTATAAAAAAAAGAGAACGACTGAATATAAATCGAAAATAAAAAGTTTAAAGTGTTCTAATTGTAGTTATGAAAAAGAAGTTGGTTCGATTACTATGTATGATGAGCCTTCCAGTTGACAAAATAAATAACTCCAATTTCAGCATTTATTTAATTTTATCATCCCTCATAGCTCAGGATAAAAAGAAATATGGTAAAAAAATTGTGCCCTCATCAAATTTTTGTTTTGACTTGGTAATAGTAGTAAGTATTGAGATCTGCAAAATTAAGGGGGATATTTTAATGGAGGTTGAAACGGAAGGAATAAAAAACAGTTGCTTTGAATATTTGGTAGTTTTTATACTTCTGATATCTATGTAACTATTATTTCAAAAATCTTGAGCTAAATATGAGTAAAATGTAATAAGATAACACAAAACCTAGAAGAAAGTTAACAAATATTATGAATCAATAGACAGGTTTTAATTTGTTAGAAACTTCATATATACATCATTCAATCAATAAATACTATCATAGATACATGATTAATTTGAAGTTAATAGCCATATTGTCTGTCCAGGGATTTTTAAAGTAATCTTTTGAATAAATTTTTACTTTCACTTACCTATATATAAAATATAAAGTAAGGAAAGTATTGCTAGTTTTGGAGAAAATCGCAAAAAAAGAAACAAAACAAAAATGTTATAGGTAGCTTTTATCACCTTTCAATGTTCGTCAGGCTAGGCAGTGAGATTTGTAAACACTAAATGTTATCCTTTACATTCTTTTATTTGTTTACATTTTGGCTTCCTTCTAGGATTATAATTCCTAAATCAGTCTTCAGTCAGTTACTCAGATATTTTTGTGTGAATAGCATCAGCCACAATGCCACGTACATATTCTAATGTTGAATATGCTGATATGATTTTTGTGTATGGTTTCTGTAACGGTAATGCGTTAGAAGCGGTGCGGGAGTATGCACGCGGATTTCCAAATAGAAGAGTGCCTAATCAACAAGTGTTTTCGTTAACTATTAATAGACTACAAGAGACTGGGTCATTCTTAATACATAATGAAGGCGACCAATTCCAGGCAGCAATAAGAGCAGATTATCGGAGAAGAAATTGTGTCCAACGCCACTTCGAGAACAATCCTGAGACTAGCATCTGAAGAGCATCTGCTGCATTAGGAATATCGCCGTATAAAAGCAATATGGCGAACTGTGAAAGGTGATAATCGCTAGCCAAAAAGTTCAGAATTTATTACCTCAAGATTATGTCAAGAGATTGAATTTTAGTAACTGGTTTCTTGAAAAAATTCGCGATGATAATTTACTTCCATTAAAAATTATATGGACCGATGAAGCTACCTTTACAAGAGGAGGAATTGTTAATCAAAGAAATTATCATGTATGGGCTCCTGAAAATCCCAGAGCTATTAGAGAGAATAGGTTTCAGCATGACTTTGCTATTAACGTTCGGCTTGGAATTTGGAACAGATTACTGGTGGGGCCATATTTTTTACCTGAAAGATTGAATGGAATCACATTTACACATTTTTTGGAGAATGACTTTTCTAATTATTTAGATGACATTCCCTTACAACTGCGGATTGAAATGTGGTTCCAACTTGATGGATGTCCAGCTCATTATAGTAGAGCTGCTCGAGCTTGGCTGGATATAAATTAACCACAACGATGGATTGGACGTGGAGGAGTAGTACCTTGGCCACCCAGATCACCTGATATGACACCCATGGATTTCTTCATATGGGGAACCTTGAAGCAGGAAGTTTATTCGGTGTCAATCAACTCAAGAGAGCAATTAAGAGACCGAATCATAGATGCAGTGCACCAAATATCATAAGAACAATGTTTTGCTGCAATTTATCAAGTGAATGCTAGATGTAATGCTTGCATTGGTGCAAGAGGACAACATTTTGAGCAATATTTACATTAAAAATAACATAACATAAATATAAATGTAAATAAATAAGTATAAAAATGAAAACTTGTTTTGTTTCTTTTTTTGCGATTTTCTCTAAACCTGGTTTAGCAAGCAAAAACGAGCAAATCTCTAAAGGACTTTTTGTCTTAGTTTTTCGGTCCCCTATAAGTTCCTGAAGTTTTGCCATTTAAATTCGGGACACCCTGTATAATAATACACAAGTGTATTTAGTAAATCAACCAGAGCACAAAAATTTTTTAACACACATAACAATGTCAATAAGCAACTGGAAATAAGGGATGAAATTTGACTGTTTTCCTTATTACTTGAGAAAAAGAGACAAGTTAATGGCAGAACCAAGATTGATTCTTCTTGTAGGACAATCAAGTCTGCAGAAAACCAAATTTGTAAATAATCGGCTACATTTATGGGTAACTAAATTAACCCCATAAGTGGTTTAAGGAAAAAGTACAGTTTTTAATCAAAGTTTCATGGGATGTTTTGACTTTTTCATTAGTGAATAACCAATTCTAAATAAGTACATATTTTAGACTAAATCTGCTGCTATGGCCATTTTTCTTTCAAATAGTTCCAATTAATTCTCTCAACTTAACTTCAATTGACTTTTAGGGCCTTCCAGTTCACATGATCAACAAATCCATTGTGCTGCCAAGATGGAACCCAATTTTATTGTGCTAATACCTGTAGCAGTAATACCTAGTATTCACAGTAATACAGTAGTATACAACAACCTAGTATTACAGTAGTACCTCTATTCACATGAGCGGTAAAGCAATCTCACAGCAAAGTAGCGGGTCCTGACAACATTTCAGTCAGGATGCTATATCATTTCAATCTAGTCTCTTTGATTCTTCTTGGGAAATTTTCTATTTTGTCTGTCTTCAAGGTAATGTCGTTTCTCCAGCAAGGTGGGTCAAAAAAAAGATGAAATTTGAAAAAAAGTTTGCTTTTCCATACTTGGTGGAATATAATACATTTGTGAAAGCGGATGTAAAAAAATGATATAATATGTTCATCTATACAACAATGCAGGTTTTTAAAAGGTGCATTCAACATTATTTTATTGATTTGAGGGAGGATGAACAAAAATTCCTTAATTATTTTCGGATATCTATCCAATCATAGATGAATTAAATAAAATATATTAACAGGAAAAATTGGGAATCACATGCGCGGACAAAGTTGACATACCTTACTTTGTTGATAGTTTATACTTAGGCTATATTTCAAAAGTTTTTTTTGTTAGTGTATTTTTACTTTCACTTACCTATATGAAATATATAGTAAGTGGAAGTATTGCGATCGTGAAAAATTTCGACTTCCGGTTTTCAACGGAAATACACGTTTTGGGGTCCCCTGAGTCCAATTAACCAAGTCCCGCGAAATGGTCTGTGTGTGTGTGTGTGTGTGTGTGTGTGTGTGTGTGTGTGTGTGTGTGTGTGTGTGTGTGTGTGTGTGTGTGTGTGTGTGTGTGTGTGTGTGTGTGTGTGTGTGTGTGTGAACAGACTAGCTCAAAAACTATAAACCGTGCGAACCTGAAATTGGGTATTTAGTGTATGTATATGCCCGCGATGTGACAGCAAAAATTTCATCAAAATTACTCAAAGGGAGAGGGTACTTTATTTAATAACTTTTTAAGTTTTTTTCGATTTTCTCAAAAACGGCTCTAACGATTTTGATTAAACTGAGTATTTGATCTATTTATATGCCCGAGATATGGTTGTAAAAATTTCATCAAAATTGATCAACCGGAGGGGGGACTTTACTTAATAAATTTTGTATCATTTTCACTTTTTTTTTTTTTTATTTACTCAAAAACGGTTTTTACGATTTTGATCAAACTGGGTATTTGATGTATGTATATGCCAGAGATGTGATAGCCAACATTTCATCAAAATTGGTCAAACGGAGCGGGTACTTTATTTCACAATTTTTTTCCAATTTTTACCTTTTTTTCGATGATCTCAAAAACGGCTTTAACGATTTTTATCAAATTCGTCATGTTTAATGAAACTTAGGTGTTCTTTAATATCAGGTAAGCTTTATCAATATTAAAAGGTTCAGAGGGGGCTTTTTTTTGGGGGGGGGCCTTTTTTGTTTGATTGTTTCCTATAAAGTACCTTTGTTTTTCTTTATATGCAGAAATTAAGTGTCTCTCGTTACGCCTAAAAATAAGAAATGGCTAAATATGAGATATGATAAAAATAAAGAGGAGAAAAAAAGAAAAATATTCAGTCAACTCATTAAACACGTTGAGCCCACGCATGCGGAGTACGCCTTTAATGACAGACGATTGTTCATAATTAAAGCCGTTCTGTTCATTTGAGAAGTGGCAATTAACAAAACGCTTTAATTCCTAATCTAAGTAAGTTGGTAAGTGAAAGTTGTGTGTTGCGCGCACGCACCAGATTTTTTTTTGTATTAGTTAGATTGATTTTTGTGACCTGAACAGCAATCAACACATTCCAAGCTCCTTAAAATAAGTGCCAGGAAAATAAACTAAAGTGAATAGAAGTCAAGCTGCAGATATTGTTTTATGTATTCACGATTGTCTAAAACAAAACAAAGAGATAGATACAACAGATTACAATGTTTTAGATGCTGTTTGTAAAATATCCAGTAATTTCATTGTTTTTTTGTTTAACGTCCGTAATATTAGTAGCATAAAGTACTAAGGCTAATTGGACGATGCTACATTGGGAGTACTAAATTTTGCCTATCCAGGTATAATTAGGATAGGGATCTTTAACGAGTACCTGACATCATACAGGTTTGGGACTGCCATTTTACGTCCTATCTGAGGGACGGCATAGCTAAGGATTTTTTTGGACGCGAACCCGCGATCTTTAGTATTGTAGGTTGCCATGCTAACCACTACACCACAGGTGACCCCCATTCATTTCATTTCCAGAAAGAAAATAATTTTTTTTTTTTTTTTTTTTTTTTTATAGAAATATTATTAAAATTGTATTTTAACCATTAAATGTATTTTTTTTAATTTTTGATTGCATTGGGATTTATTTTTTGAGTGTATTGTCTTGCATTTAAGACTTGATTTGTTAATAGATCTATTAAAAAAGGTTTTGTATTTTTACACTTCAATTTTTTGAGTTTATAAACATTAACTATTTTTATTAGAAATTTTTTTTAATTGATTTAAACACTAAATATTTATATAATAATAATAATTTTGTTTTTTTACATTTCAATTTTTTATTAATCTAATCTTAATTTGTGGGTGACCTCCTTTTTTAAATTATTTTAAATAATTTATTTTTTGAAGAGAAAAGATTTGGCTCTGCCGGGAGTTGAACCCGGGTCTCCCGCGTGACATGAGCGGATGCTAACCACTGCAGCACAGAGCTTGTCTCCAAGCAGAGCCAACCAATCCTTCCTCTTCACTGATACCTACTCCCCCGATCTCGCAAATTTTGCGAGTATTAACGGGAGGTGGAAATTTTTGTACGATTTTGGGCTTCTCTTGACGATCGTCAATTTTCGAAGAGCACAGATCTGTATTCAATTCGAAGAAGATGTATTCAATTTTATGTTGGTGTCATCTGACCTATACATCAGTCACTTGAGGCCTAATTTGGAAAAAAAAGAAGACCTCTGGATGTCGATGCGACAGCTTTAAGTTTAGAAGAGTAATATCACATCATAAATATGTATATAAATGAATGATTTACTGAAATATTAATCTTATATTGTACTGAAGATGGTCAATAACCGGATTGGCTCCGCTAGTAGGTATCAGTGAAGAGGAAGAATTGGCTCTGCTTGGAGCCAAGCTCTGTGGTGCAGTGGTAAGCATCCGCGCATGTCATGCGGGAGACCCGGGTTCGACTCCCGGCAGAACCTAATCTTTTCTCTTCAAAAAATAAATTATTTAAAAATATTTCAATTTTTTGAGTTTATAACATTAAATATTTTTTATTAGAAAATTTTTTTTATATCTTGATATTGATGGTAAATTTATATCTGAACCAAAATTTTTAATTGATTTAGCCACTAAATATTTATATATAATAATACTAATAATAATAATGCTTTTTTCACTAAATTCCTAGGTGAACAAGGTATCTTTCAATCTATATAAAGATACAATCTATGAAGTACTTTTATATAAAACATTTAAAATTGCATTAATTGGATATCTTATTATTATGGTTTGTTTTTATATTGCAACTGATAATTATTTTGTGAAATATAGAATCCTAGGATTGATTTCAATGTCCTCTCCATCTGTTTGTCATTGACAACATAACCTGACATACTACAAATTTAGCCCTAAAGCAGAAGTAGGCATGGCTTTTTAAGCTCCGCCCTCAGGTAAAGTTCTTATGTTATCAAGCTGTATGTACAATAAAGTTCTTATCTTATCTTTATTTTCGCTGCTGCATTTTTGCAACAGGGCTTATCTTATTTATGTATCACATTTTAGAATGTCATTTCAAATATGAAAACTTATTTTCATCATTTTCCTTGCCAAAAATGTTCTGGGAACAAATAGTTAAAATTTAATCATACCTAAATATTTTTTCTTTCCACAAGAATGAAAGGAAAACAAAAACTAAATCGAACAACTATTTCTATATGTTCTATAATAATTTTTGAAATAATCATATGATCAAATAAAACTGTTTACCTTAATAGGAGCACAAGGAAATTCTGGAAATGCTCCAGCCAATGCTCTTGCTCCAGCTTCATTTGTAAAGTCGGATATTCCAACAAAGAATTCTTGCCCTGCAAAGTTGATAAATAAATAATTCTACAGTAAAAAAAATAAGGGTGTAAAAATGTACTAATATGTGTATGCAAGAGTTGTAAGGAGAACAGATGTAATCCTCATACACATCAATTGGCTCAATATAAATATATATATATATATATATATATATATATAATTTTAAAAGTTAGATAAACTATAGGGTTGGCAACTAAGTACGAAATTGCATATTTTTAAGGAACATTATTATTATACTGTATTTTTTTCTATGAGTTAAAGAATATTTATTAAACAAAAATATACAATTATAAATGCCAACAAATTAATACAACTCAAATATTCTGTTCCGACCAATAGTTGTTCCAACAAAAGGTTTGGGATTTTAAACCATATGTTTTTATTAGATTATCGATTTAACGTTACAATTTAAAATAATAATTTATCCTTATATATATAAAAATCTCGTGTCCTGATGTTTGTCTTTCTATTACTCAGAAACTACTCAACCGATTTTAGTAAAATTTGGCTCAATGTTTATAGTTTTGGCCAACTTAAGAGATATGATAGTTTTTAACTTGATTAGTGACCTAAATAATTCTTATATAGCGAATTATTGCAAATACAATAGGTCGTGTTTCAATTTATTAACATGGCGTCATATGTCAATTTCATAAAGTTTTTGTTTATAAGCATGCTATTGTAATACAGGTTATCATTATTATACTTTTGTATTGTGTTGTGGTGCTTTGCAAGTCATATGACTTTTTTAACATGTGTTGTTAATATTACATTCTAAATATTGTGTTATTGTGAAAATAAAAATGTTCTGAGATAATTCTCATTATTAAAAGGTTCAATTATTTTTACAATATTGTGGTTTAAGACCATACATCAACCACAGTGGTGACCACCGATTTGGACAGCTACAATCTGTAAGTTGAGAACTTTAGATATTTTCATTTATAATGTGTGATTCCGAGAACATGGAGACAAGGCCCCAAGGTAGCAGTTATGAAGAAATCAGCCGGGTATCAATCAAAATTCCACCTATTTGGCGAAAAAACATCAAGATCTGGAAACTGCAGGTGGAAGCTCAATTTTACAATTATAAAATAACCTCCGAATTAACTAAATTTAATTATGTTTTAGCTTCATTGGATTCAGATGTCGCGGAGCTAATCGCAGATTTTTTAGGTAAGGAACTTTCTACAACCCCATATACTCATCTTATGGAAAGGCTGCAACGCGAATTCGAAGAATCTGAAGGATGGAATGTAACCAAATTACTTACTGAAATAGATCTTGGAGACAAACGGCCCAGTCAGTTGTTACGCGAAATGCGTACCCTTGCTGGTTCGCAAGTCAATGATGATTTTCTAAAAACTATTTTCATGCAACGTCTCCCAGTTAATTTGAGATCAATATTAGCCTCTAGCAATGACACACTAGACAACACTGCCATTATGGCTGACAGGATTCTCGATTACACACATTCCTTGCCTAACATAACCTCTATAAATAATAATCCTTCCCCTAGTTCATCTTCTAACATCTTACCCACTGATAGGCTATCGCGTTTAGAATCACAAATTGCCGAATTAACCGCTGCTATTAGTAGCTTATCTGCTGCAGGTCGTTCACGTTCGAGCTCTCGTTCACGATCCCGCCCTTCCTCTAGTGGTCCTCTTTGTTGGTATCACCGTAAATTTCGTGAAAAAGCCACAAAATGTAACCAACCTTGCTCTTATAAACAAACATCTCCTTCTAAATCGGAAAACGAGTAGGCCACTCTCTTGAGATGGCGCAGGAGAGCACAGGCCAAATACTTACACGCCGTCTGTTCGTCACGGATATTCCTACTGGAACAAAATACCTTGTGGATTCCGGGGCAGATATTTCTGTCGTTCCTTCCTCTCCCCAAATGCGACCAACCAAACGGGTACTCTTTGCGGCTAATGGAACGCCTATAAACACTTATGGTGAGCGTCTAATTAACCTTAATATAGGTACGAGACGTTCTTATTGTTGGCCTTTCACAATCGCTAAAGTTCAGACTCCTATTATTGGAGCTGATTTTTTAAATCATTTTGGACTATTAATTGATCTAAAAAATAGGCGGCTTATTGACAATACAACACAGCTATCTACTTCTACATTGACTACGGTTAACTCACCCGAGAGTGAAATTCACTTATTAGATCCGCTTAGCAAATACACTGAACTACTTCAAAAGTTCCCAACATTACTGCGCGAAGATCCAAATTTCTGTGCCACGGATATAAAATATTTTCATAGCATTAAGACAACCGGTCCACCCGTTGTTGCTAGGCCCAGACGTCTACCTCGCACAAAATTGGAACAGGCTAAATTAGAATTTCAAAAAATGATCGACTTGGGAATATGTAGGCCCTCCAAAAGTCCATGGTCGAGTTCCTTACATATGGTAGCCAAAAAAGATGGTTCATGGAGGCCTTGCGGCGATTATAGGGCACTTAATGCCATAACAGTTCCCGACCGCTACCCTATACCATATTTAAACGATTTTAACTCCAGACTCGCCGGTAAGACTTTCTTTTCTAAAATCGATTTAGTTCGCGCCTACCACCATATTCCGATTGCACCAGAAGATGTACATAAAACAGCTGTGATTACCCCTTTCGGATTATTTGAGTTTCTAAAGATGCCTTTTGGATTGAGAAATGCCGCTCAATCTTTCCAGAGATACATCGATAGCATTTTACGAGATTTAGATTTTGTTTTTTGTTATTTAGATGACATTCTCGTGTTTTCAAATAATGAAGAACAACATATTTGTCATCTCACCTCACTATTCAGGCGCTTGAACGAATACCGCATAAACATTAATATAGCAAAATGTGAATTCGGGATAACAAAAATTTCGTTTTTAGGTTACTCTGTATCTGTCGAGGGTATTGAGCCGTTACCTGATCGAGTTGACAAGATCGTCTCGTACAAACAACCTAAAACCATTGCCGATCTCAGACGTTTTCTTGGGTTGATAAATTTCTACAGAAGATCGTTGCCTGCAACCGCCGAAACGCAACAGCTGTTATTTAACCTTTGCAAAGATACGCGCAAAAATGATAAACGCAACGTGGAATGGACTCCTGAGGCTTTGTGTGCTTTTGAGAAACTTAAAACTCAAATCACAAACGCAACACTCTTAGCCCACCCATCAGACGACTTACCATTAGCGCTTCTCGTTGATGCTTCAGATTATGCAGTTGGATCGTCGCTCAACCAACTTCGTAACGGTGTTTTAGAACCACTTGGGTTCTTTTCAAAATCATTGACAGACACTCAAAAGCGGTATAGTACGTATGATAGAGAGTTACTCGCCGCTTATATGTCCGTTAAACACTTTCGTTACATATTAGAAGGTAGGGATTTTGTATTATACACGGATCATAGGCCTCTGACATACGCGTTTAAGCAACGGCTCGACAAGGCTTCCCCACGCCAATTACGACAATTGGATTTCATAGGGCAGTTCACCACAAACCTCCAGTACCTTCCTGGCAAATCCAACACTCCGGCCGACTTCTTTTCTCGCCTATCCGCTATATCTGTCCCATCCGTGATTTCCTTTGACGACGTAGCGAAACTACAAAGTACGGACGAGGAACTACAACAGCTAAAGGCTAATAAAAATTGTTCCCTTAAATTTGCACCAATCGCATTAACATCAGGAGCAGAATTGATAGTAGACACGTCTACAAGTCGTTTGAGGCCTTACTTACCGCTGGCATTCCGGAAACCAACTTTCGACTCTCTCCATAACATGGCACACCCTGGAATAAAAGCGTCCATCGAGCTCGTCAAGCAACGATATGTGTGGCCTTCCCTTAAAAAAGATGTCAGACTATGGGCTAAAACATGTATGGGTTGTCAACGTTCAAAAGTTACCAAACATATTTTTAGCGAAATAGGTGCCTACGAACCAGCCAGTAGTAGATTTTCTCACCTAAATCTGGATATTGTTGGTCCTCTGCCACCTTCCGATGGGTATATCTATTTACTAACAATCATTGACCGTTTTTCTAGCTGGACGGAGGCAATACCTTTAAAGGACATTTCAGCGGAATCAGTCGCACGGTCTCTCTTATTTTCATGGATCGCCAGGTTTGGAGTTCCATCTAAGATTACGACAGATCGTGGCAGACAATTTGATTGCTCACTCTTCGCCCACCTAACCAATCTTCTGGGCATCCAACATTGTAAAACTACGGCATATCATCCTGCGTCTAATGGCAAAATAGAAAGATGGCATCGGCAGCTTAAGGCATCCCTACGTGCTCAGCTGGTAAATGACTGGATTACCAAACTACCCACAGTTCTTCTTGGTCTACGTTCCCTCTTGGTACCTCACCTCCAAGCGACGCCAGCGTCAATAGTGTACGGAGAACCTTTGAGACTACCAGCAGACTTCTTCGAAGATGGAGCCACATCAAATGACCTACCTATGCTGGTACATAAATTAAAGAAACACATCCAAGGGCAAAGACCGGTAATTACAAGCCATCACTCAGCTCAGCGACCCTAAATTCACCAGGATATTAAAAAAACCTCCCATGTTTTCGTGCGACAAGACGCTGTGAGAAAACCCTTACAACCTATTTATGAAGGACCATTTAAGGTAATTTCACGAACAGACAAATTCTTTGATCTAGAAACTCCGAGGGGCACGAAAAGGATCTCTATTGACCGCCTTAAACCGGCATATTTGTTATCGGAGGACGGAACATCGCACCACCAGCAGCAACAGAATTCAACAACAGAAGGATCGCAACAGAATTCATCTAGTGCTCCCGTTGTTAAAGCAACTTCACCTCCCATGAACAACCGAACACGTTCAGGACGCCGAGTAACATTTCCTTCGAAGTACCTCTCCGTTATCACTGGGGAGGGAGTATGTGGTGCTTTGCAAGTCATATGACTTTTTTAACATGTGTTGTTAATATTACATTCTAAATATTGTGTTATTGTGAAAATAAAAATGTTCTGAGTTAATTCTCATTATTAAAATGAATTTATATATTAAAGATTTAGTTTAATAAACCTAAAACATTAACTTGTCAAGTTAAATATGCTCAATTTTGAGTAATCTTTAGTGCCACAAATAGCACCTCTATGATGAGAACTACTATTTATAGTATTTTTTATTACTTATATTTTAGTTAATACATTAATTTATTTTTCAATAATAAAAACCCCTAACAAAAATATATCTAACAAAAAGATTAGAGATCAAATTAAATGAAGATGATAACAAACTTATTCTCAACATTTGACCCAGCAACATCAATTAGTTATTCCACAAAATGTAATTATTTTTACAATATTGTGGTTTAAGACCATACATCAACCACAGTGTTATGTGAGTGAAGTTATTGGTTCCTATTTTATTATTTTCCACAGACAAATAGTAATATAAATCTTTGTATTTATTGTTAATTTTCATTAAAGAATAAATAAATCAAGAAAAGGTTACAATAAATTCTCAAAAGTGTAGGTAATTTTTCTTCCTTTTCCTTTTTTATTTGTGTTTCAATTAAATTACTAGCTAAGCGCTGAAACGCTTTGCTATGGCCCACCCTGGTATCAACTTTTAGTAAAGTAAATACATTCTAATAATTTAAATTAGGCTATTATTTGAAATAATAGTCTATACATGTTGTAACAGCACCTACTGTCACAGGTGTAACCTAATAGAAACCTGACTTGGGGAGTCAGTGTTGCCAAAAAGCTGTGAAAATTAGTGGCTACACTGCCGGTAACCAGACATGCAACCTCCCTGAGTGTGTTTTGATTAGGTGTTGTGGGATACTTTGTGATTTGCTAAATAACTGCATAATTAAGACTTTAATATTATAATTTCAGTTGATTTATTTAACAGAAGTTTCTTTATTTTCATTATTCGTTTTTTTATTATTATTTGAATACAGTGTTTTTTTATTTTACCAAAACTTTTTAATATTTTTATCCCGTGCTCTAAAATCTAAAATTTAAAAAATGCCAGTGGAGATTTGTAATTCCTCCTTTATCAACAATAATTTAAAGTTAAGAAAATTTAATCCCAATCGAATAGAGGCTGTTCCTTCCTGTTCAGCAGAGTTGTAATAATCTTTATATGTAAAATTTAAGAAATGTCAGCGAAGATTTTAATCCTTTCTTTAATTTAAAGTAGGCTATTATTGGGAATGATATTTCGGTGTTAATTTCACTAGAATACATTTTTTTACTTATCTTTAAATGATTGTTGATTAAGAAAGGATTACAAATATCCACGGCATTTTTTAAATTTTACATATAATGATTATTACACCTCTACTGAACAGGAATAACTGTTATTTGGATAAACCGCAAGTTTCAGATTTATCCACCATAAATATGAAAGTACTACTGCAAAATGATCCATCGGCAGATATATTTCCTAAACAATTGCTGTATATTGGAAATGGTGAAATAGAGCTGCATCGAAATTCAAAATTTATCAAATTACCAGAAAATTTCTCCACTGTTGTAGAGACAAAAAAAACTATTATTAAGTGTCTTTCCTGATATTTTGAACAATTATTTGAACTATAATTGGCTGGGTAGTCGTGCTATTTTGGCAACAAAAAATGTTTATTTCGATGAAATAAACTTCCAAAATCAATTGACAATGTTCTAGATGTAAACGAACCTGCAAATTTTCCATCTGAATTTTTGAATTCCCTGGGTATACCTGGGATATACACCCAAACAATCTCCAGTTGAAGATAGGCTGACCGATCATTCTTCTTCGTAACTTAAATCCACCTCAATTGTGCAACGGTACACGTTTGGTCATTAAAAGGATCACAGGAAATGTTATTGAAGCAAAAATGTTGCCTGGAAGGTTTATAGGAGATATCGTCCTGTCGCCACCTATTCCCCTGGAACCGTCAGAATTTTCAATAAAATTTAAAAGGCTTCAATATCCTATTTGTTTGGCTTTTGCCATGACCAAAAACAAATCCCAAGGGCAAACAATGTCCACTTGGACTTTGAAAATCCGTGTTTTTCCCAGGGGAAATGGCATACCTCACGTGGGTATCGCCTGCTCACGTGTGTGGAAACCATCAAATCTTTTGTTTGTGTTAAAAAAAAAAAAACAGGTTACCCCAAAACATTTTGAACAAATTAGTACTTGAATAAATAAAAATTCTTAATTGTATTGTGTAAAAACCTCTTTAAAAAGAGATTTCTTATCACTCAAATATATTGCTAAATTAAAAGCTTCAACACACCACCCTCCTTTACACTTATTTGCCGAAGGGTCGGGAAATCGAGGTCTCAAAGAAATTGAGAAAAACGTCAATCAAAAGGACATATATGACGCGTTAACCAAAATTGGAATGACCCTGAGAAATATTAAACCCGTTGCTAAACTAACAATACCAAGTTGAGGTAGTGTTAGGCCAATAATCAATAGATCAATGGCTGAGGTTACCAAAACTTACCCGGTAGAAGTTCAGTCATCCTTTTTAAAATTTAAATAGCAATTTCGAGTTAGTTTATACCGATGCATCAAGAAAGGGCGATAGTGTAGGCAGCGCTGTGAGTCGTAAACACAATCAGCTGTTTTTTAATCAAACTAAATTGAAATATGAGATGAAAAAAAAAAAAACATTTACTTTCCTATATTCCTTACCAAATACTTTTAAATGGTGTAATGCTCTATTCTCAATCACGTTGGATTTTGATTAGCTGAAAGGTTTTCATCTTTATTAATGAATATTGGTACGACTATATTTGTTTAAAAATATTAGGATATAACTACTGAGCCACAGCAACGCGTGGTCGGGTCTGCTAGTTATATAATAATATTTATTAGATCTATTATGTATTGTCCATTATTAGTGACTTTTGCCAATGACGTTATTTGTGACAATGACTTTTGCCAACTTTCAGGCAAAACATGATTTCATGGTCGAACTGTTTGATCTTTAACTTCGAAAAATTTATCGAAGAGTGCTTTAATCTCATCAACATTGTTAAATTGTTCAACATTTAAAAAAATTTTCACTGTACAAAACAAATAAAAATGTGATGGTACTAGGTCTAGGCTATAAGGAGGGTGTGGCAACACATCCCAACCTAGCTTCAATACCTTGTGTCAGACAAAGATGTGCGTAGCCTTGCACAGTCGTGGTGGAACACTACAGCTTTCCGGTAGGCCAACTCTGGACATTTTTCTTGAATTGAATGGTTCAGAGTGGTTAATTGTCAAATGTATAGTTCTGAATGGATCATCTGGTTGTGTAGTAAAATAAATAAACATCATTGTAATACCACCAATATTGCAGCAATACCTTTCGGTGGTGAACACCAGCTTTGGATATTGTTTGTATGTGTTCCATTTCCAAACCACAGGATCTTTTGCAACACCACTCATTTTTCATAGCTTGTGATCAGCTTTTTCAAAAAGGCTGACCTTCATCTCATTTGATCAACATATCACAGAAACTAACACATTGTGTCAAGTGAAGTTCCTGTAGCAGATAAAATCTCTCACACAAAATTTCATGAACCAATGCCGACACTGTGCGAAAGGCACAATTGTTTCGTACGATTTATCATTGGGATCCCAAGAGACATCTCACCTTTATACAACATGTTAAAGTGGTTATACCTATCCGTTCCCGCCGTCCTTCAAATATCACCGAACTTCTTCAGTTCAAATCCTCTTTCCATTCCCACAATACCCGTTCTAGGTCTTCAGATCTTTATACTCCTTTCCTGAACAATTGTAAATAATCTCTACAAATTCTCAATTTTAATTTTAAAATGGTATATGCCGTTATTATTTATTTATTTTTTAAATATAAGTTCCATTTATTTTATTTGTAAATAAGTAATATATTTGTATGTATTATAAGCTGCACACACTTAGTTACTTTCATTTTAAGTCAATTCTTATTCATTTATTTCCACCACTATGGGGGCATAGGGCCGAATCGAATTTTCGCCTTCTATCCCAATCCCAGGAGAGCCAATGCTGTCTGGCTATGCTCCATAGTTCCTTGTTTTCAACCCTATCCTGCCACATCATGCCAAGGATACGTCTTAGGCATCAGTTGAGGAAAACTTGGAACTGTTTCATTATTTTAACCCTTTAACGGTCTTGGGCCTCTCTGGAGGCCTGAACTCAGAAATATTCAAACCGGGAGGGAAGACCGCGGTGATAGTTCCTATGGGTTCCGTTAGATTTCAGGAGTTTCACGATGAGAAATCGGGAGTCTCCGGCTTAGAGAGGCAATAATAACTTAATAATGCCCATAACTTCCGGCAAACATTTTTTTTCTTCGAAATGATATCAGAACTGATCATTTGAGGTACCCTGGTAATTATATACAACACCAATTTGCTTCCAAATATAATAGCGAAATGTGCCCGTTAAGGGGTTAACCATGCTTTTCCAGGTTCCACAACCGTAGAGTAAGACAGTCTTTAAATTTGACTTGAAGATTTTGGTCTTGGCGGATCAGGTAATATTTTTGTTTTTCCACACGGCTTACAGTTGAACGAAGGCCGCACTTGCTTTCCTCAATTGTGTTTTCAACTCTTCTTCTGAATTCAACCATCTTCTGTTTCAACAATGCTCCCAAGGTATATGTACGCTCTAACCTGCTCCACAACGCGACCACCCCCTTGAAGAACCTCTTGGGACAACGCATTAAGCCTCATTTCTTTGGTTTTCTCGGCGTTTATTTTGAGCCCTGTTTGCTTTACTACTGCTTACAGGTTCTCCAACTTGGCTTTTATGTCTGTGTAGTGGTATGAAAGGAGACAGACGTCATCAGAAAATTGAGGTCTCCTAATCTGTTATTTAAACCACACTGTATTCCCCTTTTTCTTCCACTCGGAGTCGTGCGCATGATGCAAACCAATACTAGGATAAAAAGGGTGGACGAAAGTACGAATCCCTGCCTTACACCTTTGTCTACTGTGAACTCCTTTGACACCCGACCATTATGTAGAACCCAATGTATCCATTATACAGGGTGTCCCGAATTTAAATGGCAAAACTTCAGCAACTTATAGGGGACCGAAAAACTAAGACAAAAAGTCCTTTAGAGATTCGCTCGTTTTTGCTTAGTTTTAGAGAAAATTACAAAAAAAGAAACAAAACAAGTTTTCATTTTTATACTTATTTATTTACATTTATATTTGTTATGTTATTTTTAATGTAAATATTGCTCAAAATGTTGTCCTCTTGCACCAATGCAAGCATTACATCTAGCACTCGCTTGATAAATAGCAGCTAAACATTGTTCTGATGATATTTGGTGCACTGCATCTATGATTCGGTCTCTTAATTGCTCTCTTGAGTTGATTGACACCGAATAAACTTCCTGCTTCAAGCTTCCCCATACGAAGAAATCCATGGGTGTCATATCAGGTGATCTGGGTGGCCAAGGTACTACTCCTCCACGTCCAATCCATCGTTGTGGTTAATTTATATCCAGCCAAGCTCGAGCAGCTCTACTATAATGAGCTGGACATCCATCGAGTTGGAACCACATTTCAATCCGGAGTTGTAAGGGAATGTCATCTAAATAAATAGAAAAGTCGTTCTCCAAAAAATGTGTAAATGTGATTCCATTCAATCTTTCAGGTAAAAAATATGGCCCCACCAGTAATCTGTTCCAAATTCCAAGCGGAACATTAATAGCAAATTCATGCTGAAACCTACTCTCTATAATAGCTCTGGGATTTTCAAGAGCCCATACATGATAATTTCTTTGATTAACAATTCCTCCTCTTGTAAAGGTAGCTTCATCGGTCCATATAATGTTTAATGGAAGTAAATTATCATCGCGAATTTTTTCAAGAAACCAGTTACTAAAATTCAATCTCTTGACATAATCTTGAGGTAATAAATTCTGAACTTTTTGAAGATGGTATGGGTAGCGATTATCACCTTTCAAAGTTCCCCATATTGCTTGCCGCGATATTCCTAATGAAGCAGATGCTTTTCGGATGCTAGTCTAAGGATTGTTCTCGAAGTGGCGTTGGACACAATTTCTTCTCCGATAATCTGCTCTTATTGCTGCCTGGAATTGGTCGCCTTCATTATGTATTAAGAATGACCCAGTCTCTTGTAGTCTATTAATAGTTAACGAAAACACTCGTTGATTAGGCACTCTTCTATTTGGAAATCGGCGTGCATACTCCCGCACCGCTTCTAAAGCATTACCGTTACAGAAACCATACACAAAAATCATATCAGCGTATTCAACATTAGAATACGTATGCGGCATTGTGGCTGATGCTATTCACACAAAAATATCTGAGTAACTGATTGAAGACTGATTTAGGAATTATAATCCTAGAAGGAAGCCAAAATGTAAACAAATATAAGAATGTAAAGGATAACATTAAGTGTTTACATATCTCACTGCCTAGCCTGACGAACTTTGCTCTCTAAAACTAAGCAAAAACGAGCAAATCTCTAAAGGATTTTTTGTCTTAGTTTTTCGATCCCCTATAAGTTCCTGAGGTTTTGCCATTTAAATTCGGGACACCCTGTATAGGCTCCTGATTATGTTTATTATTTTATTAGGCACTCCTTACATTCTTGAAGTTTCCCAAATAAACTCTTGGTTAACCGAATCTAGAATGCCTTTTCGAAGTCGACAAATGTTATTTAGAGAGGACTCCTCCACTCCGTGCTTTATTCGATTATAATACCCAGGGTATTTATGAGGTTGACACAACTTCTATTCCATCTGAACCCAGCTTGTTCTTTACGAAACTTCATTTCCACATTCCCTGCAATTCTGTCTAATATAACCCTACAAAATACCTTGGAAGGCCCTGACAGGAGCGTAATTCCTCTTCAATTATTGCATAGAGTTCTGTCTCCTTTCTTGTGCAATTTAACTATCAGTCCTCGCTTCCAATCTTGGGGAACAACTTCTGTTTTCCACACCTTAGCGAACAGTCCAGACAGAAGTCCTGCCGAAGTATGCACATCTGTCTTCAGAAGTTCTGGTGCAATATTGTCAAGTCCTGTGGGTTCCCCATTCTCGAGTCGAGAGATAGCTCAGAGATCTCATTAATGGTTGGTTTGCCGGTCAGCAGAACAAAATTTGGGTCATCTCTGCAGGAAGAGCAGATCGATTTCTGATCAGGATCCTGTTTGGGCTTTCTACAACTGCAGCTGGGCATTTTGGAATAGTTCTGAGAAGTAGTGCTGCCATCTAGCCAGTTGTTTTTCTTGCATTATCAGCATTCTTCCATCCTTACTTCTCACTTGTTTGCTAGGTACTCAGTTTTTCTAATGATAATAACTTCTTAAGGCCACCTCTCTCTGCAGCCTCTTGGGCCTGATTTGCAAGATCTTCGGCCCATTTCCGTTTCCCATTTCCCATTTCCTTTTATCTCTGTGAGCACTCCGTTTGACAAGTTTATTAAGCCGAGAATATTCTGTGTGTCTTTTGGCCATTTCCGTTTGAGAGCAGCACTGGTTGCATTTCTTCTTGGCCTCTTTTCTCATTTCTACCAGGTGCCATGTTTCATCTTACATCCACTCCTTCTTGTCCTTCTTTCGAAATCCAAGAACCTTCTCATTTTCTTCGGTAAAGACGTCCTTTACTTTCTTCCATTTGTCTTCGGCAGTCTCTTCATCCTGCATAGGGAGAGATTCAAAACGATTTCTTAGAGAATTGATAGAATTGAAATTCTATTTTTTTTTAATATAAGTTTCATTGATTTTATTTGTAAATAAGTGTATATGAGTATATATTATAAGCTGCACACAGTTATTTTGATTTTAAGTCAATAAGGATATTCAATTTATTTATTTCTTTTTTTTTCATCACAAGAAGATTACTTCATTATTTTTTTTTTCTCAGGTTTCTTTTTGTTTCATTTTTTTACAATACTCTAAGGCACTGAAGCCTATTATATGTTTCTGTATAATTTGTTCCTAAGGGACTAGTTCGCGGGACAATTAAAAAAAGAGTTTATTATTATTATTACCTGGGAACCAGGATTGGAAGGAATTTCAACGTGACCCCTCACTTGGACTATTTGAAAAGTAGGGCGAGACTAGCCCTTAATGGACTGAATCGTATCAGGGGCCTCAGATATCCTACAAATATGGTCAATTATAAAAGATGTGGTTGCTGTTATACCCAGATATGCATCTCCTGCCTGGAACTGAGATCTTTTGCGACAAGAGATGAGCAGGTTGGCAACAATCTACTGACAGCCCTGCTTCAAGTAACCAGTTCATACAGGACGGTGTCTCATGAGGTGGTCTTAGTTCTTAGAAGGAGCAATTTCTCTCGAACTCCTTGAAGGGATGGCTATCCCATATATCCAGCAAATCTATGGGAAAGAATCTGAGTAGAACACAGCAAATGGAAGAAGATCCTCTGGAAGGACACATTAAAAAAATGGGATCTGTGGTGTGCGATGACACCGAAAGGGGCTACACTAAGGAAGTGATTCCCCACTGTCAGAACAGGCCTATAGAAGACAAGGTTCCTCTCAGTCTATCAAATTTCTCAGATTCTAATGGGATATGGAGGTTTTCTGGCAAAGATTATTAACCCTTTAATGGCTCTGGACGATATATCTCGGAAAAAAAAGATGGTCCCCACAAGCAGACAATGAGACTACTCCTGACGGGCCCCCGGTTCCTAGTAGCGGAAGACAGTATATCTCGCAACCGGTTTCTCACTTATTTAACGTCCCCAGCTTCACATGAGATAACTTTTCATGACTGAGGCAAATCCTAGTGGATTCTCGGAGACTTAATAAGTACATCTAGGTGGTTATCTCTATTGGGGAAATATTTGTTCAACCATTATTCATTTAGAGTTCTAGATGCTCTGAGCAATAGTCCTCTGCGTAGAGCCCTCTCTTATTTGGCGGTATTCACTGTTTTATTTTGTTAGTATTTCTCCAGTTTGGTGTTGCTTTCATCATGTCACAAAAGTTGTTTACTGAGCAGTAATAAAATTATTATAATCTCTTTCATTATTACCTTTATTAATCGCATAATCCTTCATTACAATTGATTATCTAGCATTTTAATTTATTGAAATAATGATAAAGTTATTATAGAATCATAAAAAGTAAATAAAACTAATAAGAAATAGTCAGTAAAGTTAATGAGGAGTTGAAGAAGTTGAGGAAGTAGGCGGCAGATGGTGGTCTGCACGCCTTAGCTTGGGGAGGGTAAAAGCCGGCAGACAGTGCAACTTTCGTCCAGAGTCCTTAGCTGCTAAAGGTTTAAGCATGGAAAAAGCACCAATCTCTATGCAGGATCCCAGAAAACGCTGAGCACATCGTTGTAGCCTGTACTTCCTACAAGACAAAAAGGGCTAAGCTGCTGAGGGAAACAGCTCAACTTTATGTTGGAGAGGGACCTCTTTCAGCTCATGACATGAACAAGGACCGTTTTTTACATAATGATACCTTCTATTTTACTTACACGTATTTGTTTTGTTTTAGCTCTGATAAAGATCCACGTGTTTGGGTCGAAATGTAGGCTGTTAAAATAAGAAAAACATTTTTTAACTTAAATTCTGGATTATGAATAATCCTAAAGAAACTATTGTATTGATAAGTCATTTTAATGTTCCTAAGTGTAATTATAAAGATATTATTCTAGGCAATCCGCTCTGAGATTTAGTAATGATGAATAACAATGTTTCTACCAATAGAAATGTAACCCTCTGAGCTTGGCGGTTTGGCTTATGATGTATGAAAACTAAAATTGAAAAGGCCTCATGTTGGAAACTATAAGGGCAAGAAACTTAACAATATGTGTATTAAATGCAGATTAGTACTTGTAGCAGACCAACTTCAAACACAATTTTAGATGGTGGTAAAAAACTCTGCAAATGGGGTCACCTGTGGTATTGTGGTTAGCATGGCAACCTACAATACTAAAGATCGCGGGTTCAATTCCAGCGGTGGCCCTAGGATTTTTTAATGGGAGTAAAAAATCCTTAGCTATGCCATCCCTCGGATAGGACGTAAAATGGAGGTCCCGAGCCTGTACGATGTCAGGTACTCGTTAAAGATCCCTATCCTAATTATACCTGGATAGCCAAAATTTAGGACTCCCACTGTAGCATCGTCCGATTAGCCTTAGTAGCATAAAAATGGACGTAAAACAAACAAACAAACAAACAACTCTGCAAATATAATAAATAAACTATTTTATTTAATCCCAAGTTACCCATTTATGCCTATAAGAAGCCAAGCTGGAATAAATAAAGATTAATATAATCCCAAGTTAAGACCAAGCAATGGAGGTCTTTATCTGGGCATGTAACCCAATGAATGACACCACAATAGTGATTCTTGTGTTTCATCTTCTGGAATTTCAGATTATTTTTCCCTAATTATAGATATTGTATATCTTTAAACAATTATCATCTTAGTTATTCAATACACAGTTAACAAGGTATAGTTAACGATAAATTATGATCATTGGACAAATTATGAATAATTATTTTTTACTTTCGCTAACCCATATCGTTATATATATAAGAATCTCATGGATCGATGTTTGCCAGAGGTAAAATCAGAAACTACTGAACCGATTTTGATGAAATTTGGCTCATTATGTGTAGTATCGTCCAACTTAAAAGATAGGATAGTTTTTATCTTGATTATTGACCCAATATTTCTTTTATTACAAATTAAATGCTTATTATAAATAAATAACTCTTTATTTAATTGTCCCGGGAACTAGTCCTTTAAGAACACATTATACAGAAACATATAATAGGCTTCAGCACCTTAGATTATTATAAAAGGAATGAAGCAAATTAAGCTGAATGAAACAAAAAAAGCTGAGAAAAAATGACAAATGATAAAGTAATCTTCTTGTGATGAAAAAATTAAAAATAAATTGAATATCCTTACTGACTTAAAACAAAAATAAGTAAGTGTGTGCAGCTTGTAATATATACAAATAAAATAAATGGAACTTATATTAAAAAAAAAAAAAAATAATAAAGGCATATACCATTTTAAAATTAAAATTGAGAATTTGTAGAGATTATTTACAATTGTTCGGGAAACTGGGTGGATAGGAGGTGATTGAAAAGGCGGGATTTAAAGGTAGGGAGAGTGTTGGAGTGACGGATAAAAGGGAGAACAGAGTTCCATAGGGATGAGGACCGATAATGATAGATCTTTCGAAAGCTGACGTTCGGTGAGCCAGAGTATATAGATCTGAAGACCTAGAACGGGTATTACGGGAATGGACAAAGAATTTGAACTGAAGAAGTTCAGTGATGAATGAAGGACAGCAGGATCTGATAACTAGGAAAAGGAAGGAGGCCAGGAAATATTTACAGCGGTAGGATGTGTATAACCACTTTAAACATTTGTATAAATGTGAGATGGAGATGTCTCTTGGGACCCCAAAGATAAATCGTACGAAACAATTAAATAAACATTTTAGTTTTGCTTTGAGATCCCCAGAGATACCCCCATACATGGCACAACAATAGTCAAAGTAGGGAAACTGACCAGGAAAGTGACCAGCACCCTAAGTGTTTCAAATAGAAAAAGGCTTCAGGGGTGATTTAATTGCTTTAAGGTAGTAAAGGTGCGGCGGGAAATATTGGAGATGTGGTTTTTCCAGGAAAGGGTTTGGTCGAAGGTTACTCCGAGGTTTTTGACAGTTGGATACAATTTAATGAGATTATTATTTAAGAGCAGGGTAGGGATGTTAGGGATGGTTTTAAGGAGGTAATCAGAGCCTATTAAAATTGCTTTCGTTTTCTCTGCATTCAGCATCAACTTGTTAACCTCTGCCCAGAGACTGATTCGATATAAATCATCCTGAAGCTTTTTTGTCCTTCCTATGAAGTACCTTTGATTTTGTTTATATGGGGAAATGAACTGTCTCTCATTAAGGCCAGTAATAAAATGGCAAAATATGAAATATGAAAGTATAATCTTATAATAATATATAAACATATAAAGGAGAAATACAGAAAGTGATTACTTGTACAACCACAACCCATACAGGTTATGGTGGTACTGGTAAACACTTGTCTTGGAGTGAATATTAAAGATATTCTGCACAAAGCCAGATTCGAACTCAGGACCGTGAGCACAGCAACTCTATGCCTTTCCAATGAGATACCCCACTCCTAAAAAGTGTTTATACAACATGAAAAGTTCAATATCCATTAATAAGTGAAGTTATATATATATATATATATATATATATATATATATATATATATATATATATGTATGTATGTATGTATGTATAATATATCATTGGAAAGCTAAGAATCTCAGAAAGAATAATATTTAGCTTATAAAGTCGTAAAATATCTCTATGCACGAAAAATTAATGCTTTCTACTAAATAATATGAAAACTTTCATTTAACAATAAAACATGTTATTGCTCTTTAGAGAGTAAATATGTATAAAAATAGAAACATGTGGTTTCTCCGAAGATAATTTTTAATAAATATGTTTGCTTACAAACTTTTGTACCATAATAGGTTTCAGAACGAAATATAATGCGGTTTTAGTCGAACAGTAATCATCCGTTTCTGGAAAGGCATGAGAGACAAAAGTTTACTGCAAGCCATAAATACCCCTTCTATTGATCCTGAAATATATGTTCACAAAAAGTTGTAAAAAAAACTTCACCTGTTGATGAATTAATGATTTTTTTATAAAACCTTATTATAAATAAATAAACAATAATGAACCGAAAAGTACTGAGAACTTTCAAGTTTAGCAATAATTATAATGCTCAATACCTTATATTTATAATTAATAATAAATATTATAATAAATTATATAAAACAAAAAGTAAATAAATGTGGAAAAAGCTATTTCCTGTGAAGATGCAACGGAGTTGAACATTTATCAAAATAACGTCACCTTCTGCTCTAAGAAGGTTGATCAGTGAAAGTTGTGTGTTGCATGTATAATTTTGTATAATCAAAAATTAATGCATGAAAGTTTTAAATACTACTATATTCTTTTAGAAAAATTAAAATGATTATCATATTAGAAATAAAGCATTAAATAACCAAACCCAACCTGTAAACAAGACATCTCCTCCTTCCAGGTAAGCATTTTCATCAAGAACTTCAACAACTGGAAGTTCTAATTCTTTTTTTAATACTGCTCGAACAATATCAACCTAGAAACACACAAATATAAAACAATGATAAGAATAAGTTAGCAGAAATTCAATGCATCCAAAACTTCTAATCCAATGCACTCTCATATGCATTGTGATACCGAAGGAAGCCCTAAACTTAATGAAGATGATGAAATGAAAAACAAAGATGATCAATAATAAAAAAAAGGTCTGAACTGAGAGCACTGACATTGGAGGACTAATATATTACAAATTACAGTACATTATCAATAATTAATCGTCAATTATTCATAAAACAGCATTAATACATGATATTTTCATAAAAACAAATCTTTAAGCATCGATGTTAGTTAGAAATATTTTGATGAAAAAGGAAAAAAATGTTAAAAACTAAGCACGCAATCAAAATAACTTCTTTTAAGTTAACAAAATCTTACTCCTATAAAACAAATAGTTAACAACGATGCCTCAATAATATTGGTTACTTAAAATAATATGTTGTAGACCTAATACAGGAAAAACTGAAGGGGATATACCAAAACTTAATATTTACTATGACAAAATGAGGATGCAACTGTCAATAGTTGGAGGGTGATCAATATTCAATCACTGTGATAAAAATTAATACTTCTTACATTTCAGGTATTTAATTACATAACTTGATTTAATATAATTAATTTCATATAATATAATGAAATTAGAATTGTTCAGTTTGCATGTTACATGTCAATAAACTGCAACATAGTTATATTTTATCTAATAAATAAGCCTCATATGTAGCAAATAATTACCTCTCTGAGTCTTTTCTCATCCTTAGGTTTGGCAATAAGGGCTATTCCATTACAAATGATAGCGGTGTCTTCTATGTAAACACAGTTGGGGAGGGTCTCATCAGGTGGCATTTCTATAACATCTAGGCCCAGATCACGGAGGGACCTCACATAGGCTTCGTGTTGTAGTTTGGCCTGTTCAGCAGAATCTTCCTTAGAGAAGGAAGAAGAAACACGACAAACCAGAGCATGGGAATAGCGGAGCGGTGCCATGGCTAGTGTATTCCCCTAAATGGGACAATTGTTGCCCTTACAAGACTTATATTAGAGATGACGTCAGCCCGGCTCCCCTCATTATTGACTAAACACAAAAACCTACCCGGGCCTGCTGAGAACCCCGCAACTTTTGTGATAACCTTTCGAGTTTCACACTCCCCCGCTCAGAGGTTAAAAGGCCTCACTTTCCACTGACCAGCCCCGGGGTCGTTGATCCAATCTTGTTTCCAATTCATTTGTTTAACCAATAACTGAAAATATTCAGGTAAACAGTAAATATTAGCCAATAAAGATACTTTAATAATTATTTTTTTAAAGTAAAAAATAAAAAACTCTCACCTAAATAATTCTTTAACAACGATAACAACGCTTGATTAAGGTACTTAAAATAGTGAATAACTAAGGTAAGGAAATTAATTATTTAATTTCGCCTACATATTTCAATTTATCTAAATAATTCCTTTAACATGGTTTGTTTATTTATTTAAAACCACAACTAAGGCTAATCAGACGATGCTACTTTTTTGGGTGGGTCACACCAGGGGTGTGACGATATGGCCGAGCGCACATTGAGACACTCGCGACGCAGAGCAGAGCTGTTTTTGTGTAAAGTTAATTAGATAGGAACCGCGCACATTGGGACGCAGAGCAGAGCAGAGCAGGCCGATGTGGCACTCGTGGATCTGCCACCGAAAACTGTGCCGATGCGACGCAGCTTTCAATATTTGATTATTTTAATTCCTATTGTTTGTGAAATTCTACTTCTTTCTTAATAGGTTAATGAAACTATGCAGGTCTTCTGTATATAT
This sequence comes from Aelia acuminata, assembly GCA_911387785.2. Lineage (NCBI taxonomy): Eukaryota > Metazoa > Arthropoda > Insecta > Hemiptera > Pentatomidae > Aelia > Aelia acuminata. The sequence goes on from OU426979.1 coordinate 138,466,539, forward strand.
AGGGTGTTCTAGATAAGTACAACACGTACAAAAAACTGTTTTAAAAATACTATAATTTTTAAAAAGATATATTCTGTAATTTTAGATTTCAAAATCGAAATATAATTTTGAAAATTTTCGCTACTCCAAATGTTGTGCATGATACGAGTGTTTTGAGTTTCTAAAACTAAACAATTTCAGGATGAAAAATAATTGTAAAATTATTTTTTAAAAATATATACATATATTAAAATTTAGATGAGGGCCTTTCTGAAGTTCGAAAAGTAGATACGTTTGCTTAAACAGTTTTAATATTGTGATTTTATTTGTAATACCTTATTCCAGTTTTTGTTATTTTTTATTCCTCTTACCATGACACGTTAAAAAATATAAATACAAGTTGTACTCTAATACATACTAGAAGCTCATTAAACGATTCAACAAGTTATGATCTCAGGAAAATTTGACTGATTTTGTTTCACCAAAAAAAAAGATAGGCTTTATGGAAATTTAGTTAATGGAAATGTTGATCGAAGTATATTTCTTCTTTTTTTTAAATATATTTTAGTAAAAAGAAAATTGCTATTCAAAAAATCAAAAACAGCGATTAATCAAAAAGGGTGGGAAACAGACCATGTCTCGACAGGAACTTTTTTAATAAGAAATTTGATGTAAATATAACTTATCGTTGATTTATATCCTCACACAGAATGGATAAGAAGAAAAAATAAAATTTATTCCGAGACGAGATACTTTAGGAATTAACTGACTAGAACGAAAAATAAAACTGGCCAAATTATTAAAGTATTGGTGGATAATGAAAGATAAGATTTACATAAAAAACAAAAGTAAATGTTTATAAAAAATCAAAAGTATACAAAATAGTGAATAATATATCCATTAATCAAATAAATAAAATCGGAAATAAATTTATAATAAAAATAAGGAAAAAATTAATGAAAATTTATTACAAAATGATATGTTGTTAAAATCGTATAAGAGGATTTTAAGAGGCATTGCACACGCAGATTTTGAGCGTTATATGATATAAGAAAAAAGCTTCTACAAACTTAGAGCTTAGCCAGACCTCTCATCAATTACATGATTTTAAACATCACGATAAGTTTTTATTTTAAGCATTGGATCTCTCAGACTAAATATTAACTTCAATGTAATTATGAGCTTCTCCAGACTCAGACGGAAATATGTAGTTATTTTAAGAAAATTCTGTGCGCAAATTCTTTCGTGACCTGGTCTTTTCTCCATATACGCATTTTATCACAATCTTTTTTACCATCACTTTTGATATAGAAGTTTTTTTTTTTTTTTCCAACTTTATCCGAATCAGGTTCTGAGCTTAAATCCAAGAAATCTGACATACTTTCACAAAATAAGCCCCTGCCTTTGGAAAACTGCGGCACAGAAACTACTCTCCAATGTGCGCGGTCAACTGTGCGACGCAGTTTTTTTTTCGTGCCGCCTGCTCTGCGTCGCCTGCGTGGCACACTGAATAAATAAAAAAATATTTAAATATGGAAATAAATCCAAAATAAGAACAAAACGGGAGCCACACTATTTGTTAATGGAAAATAGCGAAATCCACGAAATATAAAAAAATAAATGGAATAAAATAGATAAACAATTAAATATACACTGAAAGAGGAAAAGAAAAAAAGAATGAAAATATTGATAGAATTAAATTTAAAAAAATAAAATAATTTAGTGCAATCAAACCAAAGTATCACAGAAATCAAAGTGTACTATTGAGTGAGCTAATTGATGAAAAGAAAATTAATCTATAATTAAAAAGGAAATTAATGATAAAATTAAATTAATCTCGTTAAGGTTTATTGATATATTTATTATTTATGTAATAATTATTATTAATATGAATATTAAAATTAATTTAATTAATATAAACGTTACGCAACAACACAAAAAAATCTGGTGCGTGCTCGCAACACACAACTTTCACTTACCAACTTACTTAGATCAGAAATTAATGCGTTTTGTTAATTGCCACTTCTCAAATGAACAGAACGGCTTTAATTATGAACAATGGTCTGTCATTAAAGGCGTACTCCGCACGCGTGGGCTCAACGAGTTTTATGAGTTGACTGAATATTTTTCTTTTTTTCTCCTCTTTATGTTTTCTTTATTTTTATCATATCTCATATTTAGCCATTTCTTATTTTTAGGCGTAACGAGACACAGTTAATTTCTCCATGTAAACAAAAACAATGGTACTTTATAAGAAAGAAACAAACAAACAAAAAAGGCCCCCCCAAAAAAGCCCCCACAGAACATTTTAATAACGATAAAGCTTACCTGATATTAAAGAAAATCTAATTTTCATTAAACATGACGAATTTGATAAAAATCGTTAAAGCCGTTTTTGAGATAATCGAAATAAAGGTAAAAATTGGAAAAAAAAGTCATGAAATAAAGTGCCCCCTCAGTTGGACCAATTTTGATGAAATGTTGGCTTCTACATATTTGGTATATACATACATCAAATACCCAGTTTCTTCAAAATCCTTAAAGCCGTTTTTGAGTAAATAAAAAAAACACGTGAAAATGATACAACATTTATTAAGTAAAGTCCCCCCTCCGGTTAATCAATTTTGATGAAATTTTTACAGTCACATCTCGGGCATATAAATAGATCAAATACTCAGTTTAATCAAAATCGTTAGAGCCGTTTTTGAGAAAATCGAAAAAAACCTAAAAAGTTATTAAGTAAAGTACCCCCTCCCTTTAAGTAATTTTGATGAAATTTATGCTGTCACATCGCGGGCATATACCTGCACTAAATACCCAATTTCAGGATCGCACGGTTTATAGTTTTTGAGCTAGTCTGTTCACACACACACACACACACACACACACACACACACACACACACACACACACACACACACACACACACACACACACACACACACACACACACACACACACACACACACACACACACACACAAACACACACACAAACACACACACACACACACACACACACACACACACACACACACACACACACACACACACACACACACACACACACACAAACACAAACACACACACAAACACACAAACACACAAACACACAAACACAAACACACAAACACACAAACACACAAACACAAACACAAACACAAACACAAACACAAACACAAACACAAACACAAACACAAACACAAACACAAACACAAACACAAACACACACACACACACACACACACACACACACACACACACACACACACACACACACACACACACACACACACACACACACACACACACACACAAACACACAAACACACAAACACACAAACACACACACACACACACACACACACAGACAGACACACACACACACAGACCATTTCGCGGGACTTGGTCATTTCGACTCAGGGGACCCCAAAACGTGTATTTCCGTTGAAAACCGGAAGTCGAATTTTTTCACGATCGCAATACTTCCACTTACTATATATTTCATATATAGGTAAGTGAAAGTAAAAATCTGGTGCGTGCTCGCAACACACAACTTTCACACAAATGAACAGAACAGCTTTAATCATGAACAATGGTCTGTCATTAAAGGCGTTCTCCGCATGCGTGGGCTCAAAAAGTTTTATGAGTTGACTTTATATTATTAATATTTTTCTTTTTTTCTCCTCTATATGTTTTCTTTATTTTTATCATACCTCATATTTAGCCATTTCTCATTTTTAGGCGTAACGAGAGACAGTTAATTTCTCCATATAAACAAAAACAAAGGTACATTGTAGGAAACAAAAAAGGCCACTACCCCATTTAAGCCCCCTCAGAACATTTTAATAATGATAAAGCTTACCTGATATTAAAGAACACCTAATTTTCATTAAACTCGACGAATTTGATAAAAATCATTAAAGACGTTTTTGAGATCATCGAAAAAAAGGTAAAAATTGGAAAAAAAGTTATGAAATAAAGGGCCCCTTCCGTTGGATCAATTTTGATGAAATGTTGGGTATCACATCTTTAGCATATACCTACATCAAATACCCAGTTTGATCAAAATCGTTAAAACCGTTTTTGAGGAAATAAAAAATAACACGTAAAAATGATACAAAATTTATTCAGTGAAGTCCCCCTCCGGTTGATCAATTTTGATGAAATTTTTACAGTCATATCTCGGGCATATTAATACATCAAATACTCAGTTTAATCAAAATCGTTAGAGCCGTTTTTGAGAAAATCGAAAAAAACTTCAAAAGTTATTAAATAAAGTACCCCCTCCCTTTGAACAATTTTGATGAAATTTTTGCTGTCACACCGCGGGCATATACATACACTAAATACCCAATTTCAGGTTCGCACGGTTTATAGTTTTTGAGCTAGTCTGTTCACACACACACACAGACACACACACACACACAGACACACACACACACAGACAGACACACACACACACACACACACACACACACACACACACACAGACACACACACACACACACACACACACACACACAGACCATTTCGCGGGACTTGGTTAATTGGACTCAGGGGACCCCAAAACGTGTATTTCCGTTGAAAACCGGAAGTCGAAATTTTTCACGATCGCAATACTTCCACTTACTATATATTTCATATATAGGTAAGTGAAAGTAAAAACGAAATCGATGAGGAAATTAAGGCTAGATTAAAAGCGGGTAATGCTTGCTACTTTTCAGTCGCGAAATTGCTTAGCTCACGCCTTCTGTCCCGAAACTTAAAAATTAGGATTTACAAAACTATTATTCTTCCAACGGTCCTTTACGGATGCGAAACTTGGCCGCTGACATTGAGGGATGAGCAAAGGCTTAGAGTTTGAAAATAAAGTATTGCGCAGAATATTCGGACCGAAGAGGGATGAACTAACCGGAGAATTTAGACGCTTACATAACGCCGAACTGAGCGAGCTTTACCCAGTAAATATAATTGACGTGATTGCAGCAAGACGAATAAAATGGGCGTGTAAAATTGCGAAACTTGGCTGTGAACGAATTCCGAAAAGATTAATAAGCGCAGTGCCAAATGGGAAACGTCCGAGAGGGAAGGCCGAGACGGAGGTGGGAGGATTGTGTTAGGGCGGATCTATCGGTCTGGAAGACGGTCGATGGATCGAGGTGTGCAGGGAGCGAGTGGTGGTGTCGGCATCGAACCTTCGGGTTCGTTAAGTCTTTATTATTATTATTATTATTATATATATATATATATATATATATATATATATGTATATATATACACAGGGTGTCCCAAATTTAAATGGCAAAACTTCAGGAACTTATACGGGATCAAAAAACTAAGACAAAAAGTCCTTTAGAGATTTGCTCGTTTTTGCTTAGTTTTGGAGAAAATCGCAAAAAGAGTAACAAAACAAAAATGTTATTGGTAGCGATTATCACCTTTCAAAGTTCGTCAGGCTAGTCAGTGAGATATGTAAACACTTAATGTTATCCTTTACATTCTTTTATTTGTTTACATTTTGGCTTCCTTCTAGGATTATAATTCCTAAATCAGTCTTCAGTTAGTTACTCAGATATTTTTGTGTGAATAGTATCAGCCACAATGCCGCGTACATATTCTAACGTTAAATACCCTGATATGATTTTTGTGTATGGTTTCTGTAACGGTAATGCTTTAGAAGCGGTGCGGGAGTATGCGCGCCGTTTTCCAAATAGAAGAGTGCCTAATCGACTAGTGTTTTCGTCAACTTTTAATAGACTACGAGAGACTGGGTCATTCTTAATACGTAATGAAGGCGACCAATTCCAGGCAGCAATAAGGGCAGAATATCGGAGAAGAAATTGTGTCCAACGCCACTTCGATAACTATCCTGAGACTAGCATCTGAAGAGCATCTGCTGCATTAGGAATATCGCCGCAAGCAATATGGCGAACTTTGAAAGGTGATAATCGCTACCCATACCATCTTCAAAAAGTTTAGAATTTATTACCTCAAGATTATGTCAAGAGATTGAATTTTAGTAACTGGTTTCTTGAAAAAATTCGCGATGATAATTTATTTCCATTAAAAATTATATGGACCGATGAAGCTACCTTTACAAGAGGAGGAATTGTTAATCAAAGAAATTATCATGTATGGGCTCTTGAAAATCCCAGAGCTATTAGAGAGAATAGGTTTCAGCATGAATTTGCTATTAACGTTCGGCTTGGAATTTGGAACAGATTACTGGTGGGACCATATTTTTTACCTGAAAGATTGAATGGAATCACATTTACACATTTTTTGGAGATCGACTTATCTAATTATTTAGATGACATTCCCTTACAACTCCGGATTGAAATGTGGTTCCAACTCGATGGATGTCCAGCTCATTATAGTAGAGCTGCTTGAGCTTGGCTGGATATAAATTAACCACAAAGATGGATTGGACGTGGAGGAGTAGTACCTTGGCCACCCAGATCACCTGATATGACACCCATGGATTTCTTCGTATGGGGAAGCTTGAAGCAGGAAGTTTATTCGGTGTCAATCAACTCAAGAGAGCAATTAAGAGACCGAATCATAGATGCAGTGCACCAAATATCATCAGAACAATGTTTAGCTGCTATTTATCAAGTGAATGCTAGATGTAATGCTTGCATTGGTGCAAGAGGACAACATTTTGAGCAATATTTACATTAAAAAGAACATAACATAAACATAAATGTAAATAAATAAGTATAAAAATGAAAACTTGTTTGTTTCTTTTTTGCGATTTTCTCTAAAACTAAGCAAAAACGAGCAAATCTCTAAAGGACTTTTTGTCTTAGTTTTTCGGTCCCCTATAAGTTGCTGAAGTTTTGCCATTTAAATTCGGGGCACCCTGTATATTCTGTTACCTTAGATTTCGAAATCGAAATATAATTTTGAAATTTCTCGCTATTCCAAATGTGCATGACATGATGTTTTGAATTTCTAAAACTAAAGAATTTCAGGATAAAAAATGTAGTTGTAAAATTATTTAAATATACCTATATATACGCAGCAGCATAGCAACATATGTTTTGAAATAATTGTGTACAGTAGCCTACAGACATTCAAGCCTTACAGTCCTTGTTCCAACATTTATCTTTAGTGAAATATACAATAGTATGTTGCCGGCTAGCCAATCTAATCGTTACAGGTAGGGTGCAATAGAAAATGCCCTATAGAAAATGTTATTGTTATTGTAAGTAATTCACAATTGATATATTTATTATATGTTCCATAATTAAGGAGATGGAATTTATTTCTGTATTAGTTAGGTCGTAATTATATTGTTTATGTTTTCATTCATTTTCTGTAACCATTCAATTAATGCTCATATTTTCATGTAAATAAAACGATTTTCATATTTATTGAGTAAAAATAATTTAATTATAAAATGCCATGTGGCGAAGCTAACCTTATATAGGTTACAGTGGTGACCCCGACGTGATAAGACATTAATTGAGCTCGTCACATGTGTTTAATTTAAATTTTTTTATTGATTAATTTTCAAAATAAAATGTTTTATTTCTACTATATTCTGTTATCAAGATACTTCATATAATTTTATTACTCTATTCACTCAGTAAATATATTTAGTCTTATAATATTTCATAGCATACGTAAAGATGGGTAATGAAGATAATACGCTTGAAGATGCTAAGCTCGAAGCAGTGGCGGATTCAGGGGAGGGGCGCCCCCCCCCCCTTAGAGGTTAGGAAACCAGTCTACTACTGCTATTTCTGTATAAAAAGGGCTATCCTTAGTGGTTTTTTTAACTCATTAAATGAAAAATAGATTGTATATAAATATTATATACTAGCAGACCCGGCCACGCGTTGCTGTGGCTCAGTAGTTATATCCTAATATTTTTAAACAAATACAGTAATACCAATATTCATTGATAAAGATGAAAACCTTTCAGCTAATCAAAATCCAACGTGATTGGGAATAGAGCATTACACCATTTAAAAGTATTTGGTAAAGAATATAGGAAAGTTAAAGTTTTTATTTTTTACATCTCATATTTCAATGTAGTTTGATTAAAAAGGAGCTGATTGTGTTTACGACACACAGAGCTGCCAACACTATCGCCCTTTTTTTATGGATCGGTATAAACTAACTCGAAATGGCTATATTTTTCCACTAATTTTAAAAAGGATGACTTAAGTAAGGTTTGGTAACCTCAGCCATTGATCTATTGATTATTGGCCTAACACTACTTCAACTTGGTATTGTTAGATGAACAACGGGTTTAATTTTGCTCAGAGTCATGCCAATCTTGGTTAACGCGTCATATATGTCCTTTTGATAGGCGTTTTTCTCAATTTCTTTGAGACCTCGATTTCCCAACCCTTCGGCTAATAAGTGTTCGGTAGGAGGGTGGTGTGTTGAAGCTTTTAATTTAGCAATATATTTGACTGATAATAAACCTCTTCTTTAAGAGGTTTTTACATAATACAATTAAGAATTTTTATTTATTCAAGTACTAATTTGTTCAAATGTTTTGGGTTAACCTGTTTTTTTTTTTTTTAACACAAACCAAAGATTTGATGGTTTCCACACACGTGAGCAGGCGATACCCATTTCCCAAGTGAGTTATGCCATTGCCCAATGGAAAAACACGGATTATCAAAGTCCAAGTGTACATTGTTTGCCCTTGGGATTTGTTTATGGTCATGGCAAAAGCCAAACGAATAGGATATTGAAGCCTTTTAAATTTTATTGAAAATTCTGTCCAGGGGAATAGGTGGCAACAGGGCGATATCTCCTGTAAACCTTCCAGGCAACATTTTTCCTTCAATAACATTTCCTGTGATCCTTTTAATGACCAAACGTCTACCGTTGCACAATTGAGGTGGATTTTAGTTACGAAGAAGAATGATCGGTGAGCCAATCTTCAACTGGAAATTGTTTGGGTGAATATCCAGGGAATTAAAAAATTCAGATGGGAAATTTACGGCTTCGTTTACATGTAGAACATTGTAAATTGATTTTGGAAGTTTATTTAATCGAAATCAACATTTTTTGCTGCCAAAATAGCACGACTACCCAGCCAATTAAAATCCAAATAATTGTTCAAAATATCAGGTAAGACACTTTATATTTCGTAGACAGTTCATTTTTCGTCTCTACAACAGTTCAGAAATTTTCTGTTAATTTGATAAATTTTGAATTTCGATGCAGCTCTATTTCACCGTTTCCAATACAGAGCAATTGTTTAAAAAATATATCTGCCGATGGATTATTTTGCAGTAGTACTCTCATATTTATGGTGGATAAATCTGAAACTTGAAGTTACCCAAATAACAATTATTCCTGTTCAGTAGAGGTGTAATAATCATTAAATGTAAAATTTAAAAAATGCCGCAATTTGTAATCCTTTCTTAATCAACAATTATTTAAAGATAAGTAAAAAATTGTATTCTGGTAAAATTAACAACGAAATATCATTCCCAATAGCCTACTTCAAATTAAAGTAAGGATTAAAATCTTCGCTAACATTTCTTAAATTTTACATTTAAAGATAATTTACAACTCTGCTGAACATGAAGTAACATCCTCTATTCGATTGGGATTAAATTTTCTCAACTTTAAATTATTGTTGATAAAGGAGGAATTACAAATCTTCACTGACATTTTTTAAATTTTACATTTTAGATCTCGGGATAAAAATGATAAAAAGGTTTGGTAAAATAAAAAAACACTGTATTTAAATAATAATAACAAAACGAATAATGACAATACAGAAACCTCTGTTAAATAAATCAACTGAAAATATAATATTGAAGTCTTAATTATGCAGTTCTTTAGCAAATCACAAAGTATCCCACAACACCTAATCAAAATCAAAATACACTCTTTTTGTGAGGGAGTTTTTACCACTGGTTACCCGCAGTGTAGCCAATTGACTAATTTTCACTAATTTTTGGCAACACTGACTCCCCAAGTCAGGTTTCTATTAGGCTACACCTGTGACAGTAGGTGCTGTTACAACATTTATAGAGTATTATTTCAAATAATAGCCTAATTTAAATTATTAAAATGTATTTACTTTACTAAAAGTTAATATCAGGATGGGCCACACCAAAGCGTTTCAGCTCTTAGCTAGTAATTTAATTTAAATACAAATAAAAAAAGAAAAGGAAGAAAAAGTACCTACACATTTGAGAATTTATTGTAACCTTTTCTTGATTTATTTATTCTTTAATGAAAATTACCAATAAATACAAATTTGTATTACTATTTGTCTGTGGAAAATAATAATATAGGAACAAATTACTGCACTCACAGTACAAAACTATAATAATGATAACCTGTATTACAATAGCATGCTTATAAACAAAAACATTATGAAATCGACATATGACGCCATGTTAATAAATCGAAACACGACCTACTGTATTTGCAATAATTCGCTATATAAGAATTATTTTGATCACTAATCAAGTTAAAAACTATCCGGTCCGTTAAGTTGGCCAAAACTATATACATTGAGCCAAATTTCATTAAAATCGGTTGAGTAGTTTCTGAGAAATAGAGACAAACATCGGGACACGAGATTTTTATATATATAAGGATAAATATATTGAATGGAAATTCACTACTTAAATATAAACTAAGATAAGAAATTAGGCCCTTCAGAAATCCTACAAATTTAAAAAATAAAAAGTGCCCCCCTCGGAAAATTTCTGGATCCGCTACTGGCTCGAAGTCGCGTATTTGATCTCTATTGATAAGAAAATTCCGCCTTTCTGGAAGTCTGAACCAGAACTTTGGTTTGTTAGGGTCGAAGCAGTATTTTCTCGCTCAAAAATTACCAATTCGCGGGCGCAATCGACTATAGGATGCGCTAGTAGTTTTACAAAGTTTTACAAAATGTCGGAAGGAACGGGGATAGATGTAGTTGATGAGATAGAGATAATTGGTGATTTTAAGAGGCCATTAATTGAAGGGCAGGCTATCCTTGATGCAAACCACATAATTACATGTCGAATAATATCTATAAGTAAAAAAACAGTTATTTTATAAGACTTCTGCTTTCAAACAAGCGATCTTAAAGGACTGCCCTATCAAATAAAAGTGGCAATCAAATTTATTAATAATAATAAGCAGCTTTCGTGTAAAGCTGGTAGTTCTGGTAAATGCACACACATCATTGTAACTTTACTCTCCGTTTTTGGGTTAGTAGTAACATTAATTACCTATTCACACAATCATTGTTATGGCAGCTGTCATTTTCATGACAGCTTAGTTTCTTTGTCATATTATTTATCTGACTTTGAGCAGTTGTTAAATTTTTTTTCTGAATCAGAATTAAATAATTTTGTAGTTATGGGTGATTGTAATGTTAGAATAGCAAATCAGCAAAAATTAAATTCAGATTTTGTATACGATTCAAATATCTGTCATACCCGTAAATCTAAAGATAATTGCATTAACTCTAAAGGTAAAAAATGGATTGATTTTTGTAATGATAACGATTTAGTAATTTTAAACGGAAGAGTAAATGGTGATTATGATGGAGAAATGACATTTATAGGAGCCATGGGATCTTCAGTTAATGATTTATGCAATGTTAGTTTTTCGTTATTATCAGTGATTGAGAAATTTGTAGTGTTACCGGAATTTCACTCGGACCATTTCCCCATAGCAGTGACAATGAAATATAAGAGTCACATTGATATTAACTTAGTTCCAATCCCGCTACTTCCGAAATTAAATTGGACTCATAAAGATAATCTCGAATTTAAAAATAAAATTGAAAAAGAAATAGATAATTTGGAATTCATAGAAAACAACCCAGAGGATAGTCTCCAAGGTCTAATTAATGTAATTAAGAAAGTGGCGGCTACAAATTTGAATGTAATTAATAAACCTCTAAATAAAAAACAAGAATGGTTCGACTGGAATTGCTTTAATGAGAGGAAAAAAGTATTTAGGTTGCTTAAATTGTTTAAAAAAACAAATTCAGAATTGATGAAAAAAATGTTCATTAATTGTAAATTAAACTATAAAAATCTTTGTAATTTAAAACGTGTGGAATACTACCAGTCATTAGTGGAGGATCTTAAAAATGTTAGGGACTCTCAACAGTTTTGGAAAACAATTAAGCTATTTAAACAAAAACCTTTCATGTGTGCAAAAGAAATTAGTCTCTCTGAATTTAAAAATTTCTTTCAAAGTAGTTGCAACCTTCAAATAAATGTTAAAAAAACACTCTATGCTGAACCTTTAATTCATGATTCCATTTTGGATGATGAATTCAATTTGTCGGAGTTAGAAGCTGTACTTGTAAGAGCAAAAAATGGAAAAGATCCAGGCTTAAATAGGGTTCCCTATGAATTCTTTAAAAATGCCCCCATAAATCTTTGGAAGAAGCTGATCTCTATATTCAACAATATATATAATACGGGAAATGTACCAAAAAATTTTAAAGATTCATTAATTTTTCCTCTTTTTAAAATAGGCGATCGAAAGTTAGTTTCGAATTACAGAGGAATTTCATTTATTGATACAGAAGCTAAATTATTCACTGGTTTACTTTTGAATAGATTGAATTTTTGGTTGGAAATTCACGACATTATCACGGAGTATCAAGCTGGGTTCCGGAAGAATTTTTCCGCCACAGACAATATTCTTAATTTAGTTAATTTAATTAATTTGGAATGGGAGGTTGGAGCGAAAAAAGTTTATCTATTTTTTATAGATTTTAGGTCCGCTTTCGACTCTATACCTAGAAATTTGTTGTTATATAAACTAGCGAAAGTAGGTTTATCAAGTAAGTTTATAAACATATTAAAAAAAGTATATGGTGATACTAGAGCTGCAGTGTGGAGTTTGATGGGCATGTCTGAGTTTTTTGAGACCCCCATAGGCCTCCGGCAGGGCTGTCTTTTATCCCCGGTGTTGTTTTCAATCTATGTGAATGATCTGGTGAATGAAATAGGAGGAGGTATAACCATTGGAAACCACAATGTACGAGCATTGCTTTACGCATGCGCATACGCAAGACGACATAGTCTTCATTGCCAACAAGCCTGACGTCTTACAAAGTATGATTGACTCATTAAATAGATATTGCTATGATTGGGGTTTAAATTTGAATTTGGAAAAGTCTAAAGTCATGATTTTTAAGAGGAAAGGCGGAAGTTATTCGCATAAGGAGCAATGGTATTTTGATGGTCAACAAATTGAAATTGTAAATTCATATAAATATTTGGGCATCTCTCTCACCCCCTCTCTAAATTTTGACAATCATTTAAAAGATAAGTTAACGAAAGCAAAGTTCGGAATTAACACCTTGTGGAAAAATATTGTATCGAACGCGGAAATACCTCTTTCTTCCAAATATAAAGTTTTTTACGCGACATCCCGTTCTGTAATGTGTTATGGTGCTCAAATTTGGGGATTTAAGACTTACGACCAGGTAGAAAAACTGCAGAGATTTTTTGTTAAGAAATTATTCAACATTTCACAAAATAGTCCTAATTATATTTTAAATTTGGAAATGGGCATGAATAGTATGTTCCTATACACACTAAAATTACATTTCAATTATATTTTGAAAATTTTAAATTTGCCGAGTAGTAGACTCCCAAAATTATTAGCGACAGAAATTATTAATAAAAATATTTACTGGTTTGCATTTTGGAAAATACTATGTGACTCATACGGGGTCGAGATAAAAAATAGGAATAACTCAGTGGATACCTGGAAGCCGATACTAAATAAATTATTAAATATTATAGTAAATAGAGAAAAAGAAGAGGCCGAATCAAAGGCAAGAAATGGGCAATTCCACGGGTTGTATCCCATATTAAAGTGTATTATCCCATGTGTTGTATCCCATATTAAATCCCATGTTAATTATTTTTCCGACAAGTTACCTTTTAAAAGTGTTAAATTAATATTAAAAGCTAGGTGTGAGCTGTTAAATTTAAATTATACGCCTTTCAATTCAGACTTGTGTCAGTTCTGTTCGGTGTGTAATTTGAAAGAAGTAGAAGACACAACTCATGTAATTGCCATATGTCCTATTTACAAACCATACCGTATAAAATATTTTAAAAAAGCCATATTAACAGAAAGAACTTTGTAGCTACCTAAATGGTCAGGATTGGGTTTCGCTTTTTAAATATGTAGAGGCTACTCTACATTACAGAGCGATATTAATTAAAGAATTCAATTATTAATTTAGATTCATACTAATTTAAGTATCGTATATAATTTTTTAATTATGTTAATTATTAAGATTAATTTCTTTTTTTCTTGCATGTATAAGTACATAGATATGTTTATATTTTATCTTGACAACTCTGCTAACGGATTATATCCAAGCAATATGTTTATTTTCTTCATATAAATATTAATGTTTATGTTATAAAAACTTAAATAAACAATCTAATCTAATCATATTATTTATTTATATGTCAAAACTTTCAGGCATCGCATTGAAAACTTGGAACAATTAAGCACAACGGATGTAAGACAAAAATGGGGAAAATTAAAAAAGAAAAACCAATCTATGACACTATGGTCCCAATGTTATTTGCATAAAACTAGCATTTTGGAATAATAAAATGTCAAATACTAATATTTACCTGAATAAATATAGTCACTTTCTTAAATATGAAGACAACATATCGTCATATGTTTCGAAACAGGCTTATCTATTCTTAATTTTACAACCCACCCTTTAAGAAGCTTTTTATTTTTTGGAAATAAATGGAATGACACGTCTTTTGATTTTCTAATTGAACACTGAGGGACCAAGCAATATCTATTAGACATTTTTCAAATATTTTTTTGCTCAAACGGGTTTTAACTATGGGAAAATTAATTAAAAACGCCAAAAATCCCTATGAATCCCAGGTAATGGCCCGCTGCTATCCCTGTTTCTTTAGTTCCTGATAGAAGCAGCACCGTCGCTTGCGCTCGCCTTTAGCCATACTAAATTTGAGATTATTGTCTCTCTTCTTGATTTTGAGGTTATTAAGCAAGTTTCTGATTTGGTTAATAATCCCTCATCTACTCCTTATGAGGATGTTAAAAAACGTCTTATCTTACGTAAGTAATTTACAATTGATATATTAATTATATGTTCCATAATTAAGGAGATGAAATTTATTTCTGTATTAGTTAGTTCGTAATTATATTGTTTATGTTTTCATTCATTTTCTGTAACCATTCAATTAATGCTCATATTTTCATGTAAATAAAACGATTTTCATATTTATTGAGTAAAAATAATATAATTATAAAATGCCATGTGGCGGAGCTAACCTTATATAGGTCCATATATATATGTATATATATAGTTTTAATATTGTGATTATATTTGTAATAACTTATTCTTAAGTTATTAAGGTTTTTGTTAGTTTTAAATCGTCTTAACGTGACATGTGAAAAAAAAAAAAAAATACCAAGTTTTCCTCTAATAGATACTAGAAGTTCATTAAACGATTCAACAAGTTATGATCACAGGAAAATTTGACTGATATTATATTCATCGAAAAGAACATAAGCTTTATAGAAATTTAGTTTATGGAAATGTTGATTAAAAAAACAAATAATGTACTTTTTTTTTTAAATATTTGTATAAAAAAAAACTGCTATTTAAAAAATCAAAAACCGCGATTAATCGAAAAGAGTGGGGAATGGACCATGAATCGATAGGAACTTTTGAATTTTGATGTAAATATAACTCTTCTCTTATTTTAATTATATCCTCATGCAGAATAACAGTGCAGTAAACAGAACAGAAAATAAAATAAAATAAACTTTATTCTGGGACAAGGTACTTTAAGAAAAACAGGCGGGAACAAAAAATAAAACTACAACTGGTCAAATAATTAAAGATGATATTTAAAAAGTGTATAAAGTAGTGAATAATGTATTCATTAATCAAATAAATAATAAAGGTAATAAATTTCCAAGGAAAAAAGAAGAAATTAATGAAAAATATGATTATCTAATGATATTATGCTGTTAAAATCTTATTCGCGGGCGCAAGCCACGGTGCTGCTTCTTTACTGAAACTAGAGGAACAGGGATAGAAGCCGGGCCAGTACCTGGGATTCATAGGGATATTTGGCGTTTTTAATTCATTTTTCCAGAATTAAAACCCGATAGAGCAAAATATTATTTGAAAAATGTCTAATAGGTATTGCTCGGTCCCTCAGTGTTCAATTAGAAAATCAAAAGACGTGTCATTCCATTTATTTCCAAAAAATAAAAAGCTTCCTAAAGATTGGATTGTAAAATTAAGAATAGATAAGTCTGTTTCGAAACATATGACGATATGTAGTCTTCATTTTAAAGATAGTGATTATATTTATCCAAATAAATATTAGTATTTGACATTTTATTATTCCAAAATGCTAGTTTTATGCAAATAACATTGGGACTATAGTGTCATAAATTTGTTTTTCTTTTTTAATTTTCCTCATTTTTACTTTCACTTACCTATATATGAAATATATAGTAAGTGGAAGTATTGCGATCGTGAAAATTTTCGACTTCCGGTTTTCAACGGAAATACACGTTTTGGGACCCCCTGAGTCGAAATAACCAAGTCCCGCGAAATGGTCTGTGTGTGTGTGTGTGTGTGTGTGTGTGTGTGTGTGTGTGTGTGTGTGAACAGACTAGCTCAAAAACTATAAACCGTGCGAACCTGAAATTAGGAATTTAGTTTATGTATATGCCCGCGATGTGACAGCAAAAATTTCATCAAAATTGCTCAAAGGGAGGGGGAACTTTATTTAATAACTTTTTAATTTTTTTTCGATTTTCTCAAAAACGGCTCTAACGATTTTGATTTAACTGAGTATTTGACCTATTTATATGCCCGAGATATGACTGTGAAAATTTCATCAAAATTGATCAACCGGAGGGGGGACTTTACTTAATAAATTTTGTATCATTTTCACGTGTTTTTTTTATTTACTCACAAACGGTTTTAACGATTTCGATCAAACTGGGTATTTAATGTATTAATATGCCCGAGATATGACTGTAAAAATTTCATCAAAATTGATCAACCGGAGGGGGGACTTTACTTAATGAATTTTGTATCATTTTCACGTGTTTTTTTTTATTTACTCAAAAACAGTTTTAACGATTTTGATCAAACTGGGTATTTGATGTATGTATATGCCAAAGATGTGGTAGCCAACATTTCATCAAAATTGGTCAAACGGAGGGGGCACTTTATTTTAAAACTTTTTTTTCCAATTTTTACCTTTTTTTCGATTATCTCAAAAACGGCTTTAACGATTTTTATAAAATTCGTCATGTTTAATGAAAATTAGGTTTTCTTTAATATCAGGTAAGCTTTATCAAGGGGGCTTTTTTTTGGGGGGGGGGGGGCTTTTTTGTTTGTTTGTTACTTTCTCATAAACTACCTTTGTTTTTGTTTACATGGAGAAATTAACTGTCTCTCGTTACGCCTAAAAATAAGAATTGGCTAAATATGAGATATGATAAAAATAAAGAAAACATAAAGAGGAGAAAAAAAAAAAAATATTCAGTCAACTCATAAAACTCGTTGAGCCCAAGCATGCGGAGTATGCCTTTAATGACAGACCATTGTTCATAATTAAAGCCGCTAACAAAACGCATTAATTTCTAATCTAAGTAAGTTGGTAAGTGAAAGTTGTGTGTTGCGAGCACGCACCAGATTTTTGTTATTACATCCGTTGTGTTTAATTGTTCCAAGTTTTCAATGCGATGCCTGAATGTTTTGACAAATAAATAAATAATATGACAAAGAAACTAAGCTGTCATGAAAACGACAGCTGTCATAACAATGAGTGTATGAATAGGTAATTAATGTTATTATTAACCGAAAAACGGAGAGTAAAGTTACAATGATGTGTTTGCATTTGCCAGAACTACCAGCTTTACACGAAAATTGCTTATTATTATTAATAAATTTGATTTCCACTTTTATTTTATGGGGCAGTCTTTTAAGATCGCTTGTTTGAAGGCACAAGGCTTGCAAAATAACTGTTTTTTTTACTTCTAGATATTATTTCACATGTAATTATGTGGTTTGCATCACGGATAGCCTGCCCTTCAATTAATGGTCTCTTAAAATCACCAATTATCTCTATCACATCAACTACATCTATCCCCATTCTTTCCGACATTTTGCAAAACTACTAGCGCACCCTATATCGATTGCGGGGTGGGGGGCGCATCGCTCCCGGCGATGACGCCAATAGGCGAGCGCAAGCGATGTTGCTGCTTCTTTGAGGAACTAGAGAAACGGGGATAGAAGCCGGGCCATTACCTGGGATTCATAGGGTTTTTGGGCGTTTTTAATTTATTTTTCCATAATTAAAACCCGATTGAGCAAAAAATTATTTGAAAAATGTCTAATAGGTATTGCTCGGTCCCTCAGTGTTCAATTAGAAAATCAAAAGACGTGTAATTCCACTTATTTCCAAAAAATAAAAAGCTTCTTAAAGGGTGGATTGTAAAATTAAGAATAGATAAGCCTGTTTCGAAACATATGACGATATGTAGTCTTCATTTTAAAGAAAGTGACTATATTTATTCAGGTAAAAATTAGTATTTGACATTTTATTATTTCAAAATGCTAGTTTTATGCATATAACATTGGGACCATAGTGTCATAGATTGGTTTTTCTTTTTTAATTTTCCCCATTTTTATATTACATCCATTGTGCTTAATTGTTCCAAGTTTTCAATGCGATGCCTGAAAGTTTTGACATATAAATAAATAATATGACAAAGAAACTAAGCTGTCATGAAAACGACAGCTGTCATAACAATCAGTGTATGAATAGGTACTTAATGTTATTACTAACCGAAAAAACGGAGAGTAAAGTTACAATGATGTGTTTGCATTTACCAGAACTACCAGCTTTACACGAAAGTTGCTTATTATTATTAATAAATTTGATTTCCACTTTTATTTGATAGGGCAGTCCTTTAAGATCGCTTGTTTGAAGGCAGAAGTCTTATAAAATAACTGTTTTTTTACTTATAGATATTATTCCACATGTAATTATGTGGTTTGCATCAAGGATAGCCTGCCATTCAATTAATGGTCTCTTAAAATCAACAATTATCTCTATCACATCAACTACATCTGTCCCCGTTCTTTCCGATATTTTGTAAAACTACTAGCGCACCCTATAGTCGATTGCGCCCGCCTATAGTCCGGGAGCTTTGAAGTATTAACCATTTGAAGTACTAAACTACCATCTTCCATTTGTTAAAATAAAAGATAAATTTTTCCAAGTACCTACGTGTCTAAGTAGTTATTTTTATGAATATTTTATCAAATCCCCTGAAACTTCAAAAACCGAAGTCTTATCAGGATGTAAGCACTATGAATTATTATTTTTTTATACGAATTAATTCACTTTCACGTTATTATTTGTATTTCCACGCAGGATTTACCAAATATTTTGTGTAGAGATCTTGTTTCATGCTAAATTTGATGCTCTGCAACTTTTATCAATAGCATTCTTAATTTAACCCGTAACTGATATGGTTCACAAGTTGTTCCATAACCAGTAAAGTGTGGTCACCGGGACCCTAATATTTGTTAGTTTAAAATGTACCCTTTAAATGTTCAATTCAAATGAAAACATTTTTTTTTTATAGCCACACATCATATCTAAATGGGATAGACTACAATAAATGTAAATTTTACTTTATAAAAAAGTATATTTAACAAAACGCAATACTTTAAAAATGAAAATTACAAAATATTAAACATTAAAATTAAGACATGAGTACATGAAAAATCATAAAGAATAGTAATTAATTTCTATCATTAACTAAGTATATAACGAAAATTAAAAAATTGGACGAAAGATAATTAAAAAAAATCTTGTGCGTGCGCGCAACACACAACTTTCACTTACCAACTTACTTAGATTAGAAATTGATGTGTTTTGTTGATTGCCACTTCTCAAAGTCACACATTTTTTCACATTCATTTCTTATTTTTGTTTATATTTGTTCTTTAAACTACACTAATTATTTTTTTAATTATTAAATTAATGTTTTTACTTGTGATAATTCGGCAATGCAAGCATAATATTCTAAGTCGTCTGATTTTATAATTCTCTATTTAGTTGTTGAAAACTTTATTTAGTTGCCATGATACATAATTTTCATTAAACATGACGAGTTTTATCAAAATCGTTAGAGCCGTTTTTGAGATAATCGAAAAAAAGGGTAAAAATTGGAAAAAAGTTATAAAATAAAGTGCTCCCTCCATTTGACCAATTTTGATGAAATGTTGGCTGTCACATCTTTGGCATATACATACATCAAATACCCAGATTGACCAAAATCGTTAAAGCTTTTTACTTTCACTTACCTATATATGAAATATATAGTAAGTGGAAGTATTGCGATCGTGAAAATTTTCGACTTCCGGTTTTCAACGGAAATACACGTTTTGGGACCCCCTGAGTCGAAATAACCAAGTCCCGCGAAATGGTCTGTGTGTGTGTGTGTGTGTATGTGAACAGACTAGCTCAAAAACTATAAACCGTGGGAACCTGAAATTGGGTATTTAGTGTAGGTATATGCCCGTGATGTGACAGCAAACATTTCATCAAAATTGCTCAAAGGGAGGGGGTACTTTATTTAATAACTTTTTACGTTTTTTTCGATTTTCTCAAAAACGGCTCTAACGATTTTGATTAAACTGAGTATTTGATCGATTTATATGCCCGAAATATGACTGTAAAAATTTCATCAAAATTGATTAATCGGAGGGGGGACTTTACTTAATAAATTTTGTATCATTTTCACGTGTTTTTTTTATTTACTCAAAAACGGTTTTAACGATTTTGATCAAACTTGGTATTTGATGTATTTATATGCCCGAGATGTGACTGTAAAAATTTCATCAAAATTGATCTACGGGAGGGGGGACTTTACTTAATAAATTTTGTACCATTTTCACATGTTTTTTTTATTTACTCAAAAACGGTTTTAACGATTTTGATCAAACTTGGTATTTGATGTATTTATATGCCCGAGATATGACTGTAAATATTTCATCAAAATTGATCTACGGGAGGGGGGACTTTACTTAATAAATTTTGTATCATTTTCACAGGTTTTTTTATTTACTCAAAAATGGCTTTAACGATTAACAAAAATAAGATATGAATGTAGAAAAATGTGTGACTTTGGGAAATGATTATTAGCAAAACACGTCAATTTCTAATCTAAGTAAGTTGGTAAGTGAAAGTTGTGTGTTGCGCGCACGCACCAGATTTTTTTGAGTAAATAAAAGAAACACGTGAAAATGATACAAAATTTATTAAGTAAAATACCCCCTACGGTTGTTCAATTTTGATGAAATTTTTGAAGTCAAATTTCGGGCTTATAAATAGATCAAATACTCTGTTGAATCAAAATCGTTAGAGCCGTTTTTGAGAAAATCGAAAAAAAGGTACGAAGTTATTAAATAAAGTATCTTCTCCGTTTGACCAATTTTGATGAAATTTTTGCTGTCAGATCGCGGGAATATACGTACACTAAATACTCAATTTCAGGTGCGCACGGTTTATAGTTTTTGAGCTAGTCTGTTCACACACAGACCATTTCGCGGGACTTGGTTATTTGGACTCAAGGGACCCCAAAACGTGTATTTCCGTTGAAAACCGGATGTCGAAATTTTTCACGATCGCAATACTTTACCTTACTATATATTTCATATATAGGTAAGTGAAAGTACAAAAAAATATACAAATCACAAGCACTATTACAGGCAGTCTTCTCAGACACCCTTGGCACAATCAGTGCATATTGGTGTACTGCAATGAGCACAGTAAATCTTTGTTTTTTATCTCTGCTCTTGGGCATTTCCCACACCTTATTCTTTTACTAGGTACAGCTGAGGGCTTTGGGATTTGGTAATTTGCCAACCTAGCAATCGATTGTGTAAAATCACGCCGAATGTGCAAGTTTTTTACTTTTCTCTAAAGTTGTGGTTCAACCAGCTGCCTCCCAAATTTTTAATAAAATCAGATCTTCATAATTGTCTGTTTTCTGGCGTAATATAAATTACGTATGAATTTACAGAAGAATTCATAGAAGAAGAAAGAACATTGCATAAAATACAGTGAGAGGCCACCTCCTGCTTTTCTGTTTGTCTAGTATACTGTAACTTTTGTAATCTTCTCGTCAAGAGCATCCTCCTTTTGTGGCGTTATAATAATTATTATTTCAGGCTTTCCAGTTTCGTCACTAACCGCAGCACTGTGATGCATTGAGGAAACTAAACGAATCATGGTCACTTTCTAAATCTGGATCAAAGTCCTGGTCACTTCCAGAATCGCTCATAGCATCTTCCAGCCATTACAGAAAATTGGGATCATTAACATTCATCGACTGTCGCTGTG
Organism: Aelia acuminata; assembly: GCA_911387785.2. Classification (NCBI taxonomy): domain Eukaryota; kingdom Metazoa; phylum Arthropoda; class Insecta; order Hemiptera; family Pentatomidae; genus Aelia; species Aelia acuminata. The sequence goes on from OU426979.1 coordinate 138,488,932, forward strand.
AATATGCCATTTTTGACTGAAAATCAATTATTTTTAATAAAAAAGTTTCACTAATGGTATGGGGTAGACCCCATGCTCAATTTCGAAACTCAACGGGAGAGAATTGAAAAAAAACTTTATTGAAAACAAAAGTACAATGGCTACAATGACAAGCTACATGCTACTAGTACAACACTCTTCTTAAGCCTAGGATTTATGGGGGTATATATAGGTAAAGGAGAGGGGGGAGGCTCAAAGTGTAAAGTCAGCAGTGTTCGCTGCCATAACTATTCCCTCCTTAAAAAAGTGAGGACCTCCGAACTAGGAATTTAGTTTTTCGGCAAGGTAGGAAAACCATGCTCTGGACCGAGCATCATGGAAGGGTTGTTCAGCAGGATTGCTAGTAGGCGGTCGGTCAGGTGTTACAATTTTTGTTAAAGGTATGGTGGGTTTGTTAGTTTTAAATTTATAATAATATAATAAAATATGATGAATAAAAAGATATATACATAAAATCATTGTTACATAATTCATAATATCTACATAAGTATATACAGAATAATCTTCTAATGTTTCTATTTTCAAGGTTTCTAAATCTAATGTATTTATTTGATCATAGCTATAATTGGTTGGAACAACATTATTAATATTATGTGTGGATATTATAGGAATATTTACATGTTCTTCATATCGGATTGCTATAGATTTATTTACAAATATCTCGCCTTTTTCAAAATTTAACAAACTGGTGGTTGGTAAATGATATAACATAACTTGTGACATATTTGTTTCAATTGTTGATAGTCTAAACGTAAGATATTGATTAATATAAGGTATAAGTTTAATAAATGGTTTTTGGTAGATCCCTATAATTTTACAATGCTCTAATTCTAAATTATTACTTAATTCTAAGGTACATTTATCTTCAACTAAACTAATATATTTTTTATTACAGAAGAAATTAGAATTGTATTTGAAACATTTTCCTTTATAGAATTGGTTATTATGTCTTACTAATAATGAATTTTCTACTGGAATGGTTACAACTCTTTCCTCATGAATTATTGGATATGATAACAAATAAAAAGTAGTCGAAGGGGCAACCTTTAAAGGTAATTTAATGAAAAAATTCATTCCCGAGTCTGACATTGAACAAATTGCTTAGCTCAATAACCTATTTAATTGAACATCTTTGGTTAATAAAGTTTTATACGGAATTTTAATGCTTTTAATTTCGTCATACGATAAAATACTAGGGTGAGTAATGCCGATTTTACATTGTTCTAGCGCATCCTCTGTTTCTTGCAGTTGGGTCTCAATAAGAGTTAGATAGGCTAAAAGATCGTGGTATGATAATTTGGTAAGTGTTGTATCTAAAATTCTATTGTTTGTTTCAATGTTATTTTTGAAATTGTTTAGGATTATGATATCTTTGTTCATCTCATTCGTAAGCTTTCTACATTATAAATTTTTATAATGTAGAAAAGTGTACAAGTGTACAACTACAAAACTTCAAAAAGAATCAAAACAGCAACAGATCCCGTTGTAATTTTGTTTGATTTTTTCCTTTAAGTTTTAGCCTGTTTCCTAGACATTCAAGGGTAATAGTTTGAAAAAAATATATATTGTTGTAGTTCGTTTACATGGGGTTATTTTGTTCCTTTCACTCATAACGAATATCGCGCTCTATAGGCAAGGCATTGAAATAACTCTTCGCCACTTCTGCGCATAAAACATGAGTCATCCTAGTGCCGTTTGGTTGCCTTAACTCGAAAATCGATTTTTTGTAGTTTCGCCACTATGATTCTCAACAGGCGACATTGTCGGCGAGACAATCGTTTTGTTTTTCGGCTTGTGATTATTTTGTTTCGTTTTTCTTCCCCTTGGGTCTTTTGATCTGACTTGGGTGTATTTTTTTCTTTTTCCCTTTTTCCCCCGTTTAACTGTTTCCCCTTTTGATATTTTACGTCCTTCTTATTCGAGCTTGGCTTTCTTATATAAACGTTTTCTGGTAAATCCGGTACGTTTTCCCTTGATTCGTTTATCTTTTCGATGTATTTTTCTTTGTTCCTCTCAATATTTGCTTTGAGCTTCTCGAGTCATTTTTAGCTTTTCATGATATTCTTGAACCAAATATTCTTGAACTGCCGGATTGTCGTTGTAATTTTCCCTACTTATCCCAAACGTGATTTCATTGGGGCTTAATTTTAAATTTTGGTTCATGGAGTTATTATAAGCAATAGTCGCCATCTCTAATTTTTCCTCTTCTGACGCGGTTGATTGTGTATTGATAATTTTAATTAAGTCGAGCAATGTCGAGCTTGCTCTATTAAGTAGTCCTAACGAGTTGGGGTGGTTCGGTGTTGCTTCGTGTTTCTCAACACCTAGGTATTTTAAAAAATCTTTAAATAAATTATTATCGTATTCACGTCCATTGTCTGTTCTGATTATCAAAGGTTTTGGAAAATGGACTAAATATTTTCTGAGCGTTTTCATTGACTCGACAGCATTTGCTGTTTCACTATATCTTGTAAATAACTTCTTGGAGAATGTGTCGGCTATTATATAGACGTAGTAACCTCTCATATGTAGAGTGTCCATCATGATTGAATCAAAGGGTTTTTCGGATGTTGGTGTAATCATGAGTTTGGGTTAGATAGGTCGTCTATCATATTTTATTTTGTTACAAGTATCACACTCGTTAATGATGTCGGTAATATGGTCTTTCATGTTCGGCCAATAATATTTTGTTTTTAACTTTAAATACGTTTCATTGATGCCCCTGTGGCACGATTTACCAATGTGTTGATCTAAAATCAGTTGTTTTTGCTCGTTCTTATCAGTAACATCAGGTAACAGCAATGAATACTTTTTTATTCTATTCGTTGGAAATTTTTCTCGGATAATTTCCGTTAATTTATTATATAAACCTTCGTACCAGTTTATCTCGCTATCTATTGTTTTTATTTTAGGCAAGCAATATATGCCATACGTGGTGTTTGGTTTCAATATTTCTAAAAGTTTAAATTCTAACTGCTCTTCATTTTGGTTGAATGGGTACGTAAGTTCTATTTTTATTAAAGACCTTTTCGACCTTGATGTCATTAAACGCTTTGATAACGACTATCTGGGTTTTTTCTACGTTGACAGGTCTTTGGTCGTCATCAACGATAAGGATCCTATTATCTGAAGACTCAGCTGAGTGTTGGGTAGCTAGGGATGACTCCTCGTCTTCATTGATATGGAACATATCGTATTCGGGTGTCTCACTTGTCTCGGGCTTATCTGCAACATGCTTGTCTACAGGGTGTCGCGACAAGTGGTCAGCAACTTTGTTTGCCTTACCCTGGATGGGCTTGATATCATATTCGAAATCTTCGAGCAGCAGTTTCCATCTGATGAGCCTTGCATTTTGAGTTTTGCATGTCTTGAGATACTCGAGAGGCTTGTGGTCTGTGTAAATGTAGAACTTCCTACCGTAGAGATAAGGCCTGAAATGATTGCAAGCCCATATGATCGCTAAGCATTCTTTCTCGGTAGTCGAATAATTCTGTTCAGCTTTATTGAGCGTTCTGGACGCGTAGCACACTGCAAGTTCCTTACCGTCTTTCTTTTGAGCGAGCACCGCCCCCACCGCGTAATTCGAAGAATCCGTCATTAGATAAAAATCTTTTTCAAAATCGGGGACTTAGATAATAGGACTGCTACAGACCAAGTTTTTTAGATGTTCAAAGGCTTCTCTATAAGATTCGGGGTCTATCTCACTTTCTCAGGCATCTCGTCATGGGCGCGGCTATTTTAGCGTAGTTAGGAATCATCTTCCGGTAAAATCCGGTTAATCCAAGGAAACTTTTAATTTCTTTTTCCGTTTTAGGTAATTTAAAGTCCTTTACAGCTTTGACTTTATCCGGATTCGGTTCAATTCCTCTCTGTCTGATAATGTGGCCAAAAAATAAGAGTTCTCTTTTACAGAACTCAGTCTTATCTAGCTGTATCTTGAGATTATGCCTTTTTAATTTATCTAATACTGTCTTCAGGTGTTTTAAATGATCTTCGAATGTTTCCGAAAATATAATTATATCGTCCATATGCACAAGAACATGCGGTACGTCTGCAAATATGATGTTCATAGCTCTTTGAAATGTGGCTGGGGCATTACATAGTCCGAACGGCATTCTCAGGAACTCGAAATGCCCTTGATCAGTGCTAAATGCGGTTTTATGGATTGAATCTTTATGAACTTTTATTTGATGGAATCCGGAGCAGAGATCCATAGCGGTGAACATGGTGGCTTTACCAAGTTTTCCTAAAAGGTCTTCTATATTAGGCAAAGGGTAACGATCGGGGACTGTTTCTCTGTTGAGTTTTCTATAATCAATGACCATTCTAATTTTTTTCTGACCCGAGGCGTCAGCGCGTTTGGGAACTACCCATACTGGTGAATTGCAGGGAGAGTTGCTTGGTGCAATTATTTTGTTTTCTAGCATTTTATTTATTTCTTCCCTAATCTGGTCTCTGAATTGCTGAGGGTACCTATAATTTCTTGAGTAGATTGGGTCGTCAGTTTTAGTTTTAATTTGGTGCTCTAGTAATTCGGTTGCCGAGAGTTTATCCTTTTCTGTTTTAAAGATAGATGGGTACCTCTCTAAGAGTTCCATCAGTTTATTCCTATGTAGAGGGGGAATGTGTTTTACCCTGACCAATTCTGATATGTTTTTTAACTTATCCTCATCCGCTGGCGGGTCTACTATTTCAACTTCTTGCATATTCATTAGAGGTAATCTGGCGATTCCCTCGTTCTTACTAAGTATTTTTACCTTGTCTTTATAAATTCCGGGGGGAATTTCCAGCCCCTCTGTCTTATAGTCAATTAAAAATATTTTTCCTTTGGGTAAATCGGCTAAATTCTCTCCTTCCTTTACTTCGATTGGTATGGAATCTCTGTTTAGAATAAAATTAAACTCTCCGTGGTCTGTTTTGATTTTTCTATCTTCGAAAAATATTTCGAAGTTTAGATCGTCCATGAGTTCCGAGCCTATCAGAACATCATGGTTAGGGCTGAAGTCAAGTATATAGAATTTTGTTTTTGTTGGGCATTTTAGAAAAGTATTTTTGATATCTGTGGTAATTGTTTCTGTCCCCTTTTCCTCGCCCGCTGCAGTTAAAACAATAAAATCTTCTTTTTCTCTTTTTAACCCAGGCGGAACGATTCTTGGACTAATATAGTTTTTTTGAGCGCCGGTGTCCAATAGCCATTTTCGATTTTTCTTGTCTATCACGTACGGGAGTTTATGGAAATTACTGGTCTGCAACTCATATTCTTCTGCGTGTCGTAGTCTGGATCGGGATCTTCTTCTAAAAAATGATCTTCTGATCCTTCCTGCCTTACCGTGAGCCTTTCTATCTGTTCCCTCAGTTCCCTAATTTCCCTGTCCCTAGGGTCTTCTTGCTCCATTTTATACGTCGGTTGCCGCGGATTTTTCTGAAAACCACTAACCGTACGCATGGACACGGTGTTTGAGGGTTCCCCTTTTTCTACTGGTTTATTTTTATATTGCCCTGAACCTTGGAAAAACCTTTTCTGGTCTTCGGGCTTCCATTGTTCTCTGTGGGGGTGCTGATTTCTTCTTTCGTGGTAATCATTACGATTACCATGATAGTATTCTTGATGATGATCTCGCGGAGGGTATCTAGGAGGGTGTCTAGGCTCCTCACGATAAAAATTAGGCGGATGATAATTTTTGTGATTATTTTTCTTTTTGTCAAAATTCATTTTTTTTGACTCGTGAGTCTCTCCGGCTTTTCTCATGTTCCCCGAGTTAACCAAATCTTCGAACAACAAGTGGTTCTCATTTTGAATTAGATTACGTAGATCGTTTAGAGTTTTTAACTTGTCAGTTTTAGTCATCAAATATGTTCTAATGTGCAGCGGCATATTTGTGAAAAAATTATACAAAATGTTTTTTTCTAAGACCGCAACAATTGTTACCCTTTCCGGTATGTTTTGAATGCGATACCTAGATATTATTAATGTTCGGCTCCTATCCAGCCTCTGTAAGAAATCCAAGGGATGTTCCTTGTATTGGATTTTTACGTTAAATAGTTCAAATTGTAATTGCTCAATAGAGCGTGAATCCCTAAAGGTATCTTCTAGATATTTTAGTAGCTCGTTAACCCCTTTAAACTCGCAAGTGGTATTAATGTAATCAGCGTCTCCAGTGAGTCTAGCTAGGATTTTGCTTAGTAGGCGCTGGTCATTCAACTCTCGAAGGCCATTGTCCGGCTTGCAGACGATATTATATACTTGCCTACAAACGGTTACGAATTTTAACAAATTGTGCGGGTCCCCATTAAAGGTCGGGATATGGTCATAGTCCGCGGATTTAATAGCGAATGTGGTTGCCATTTCGTCTACGTTATTATAATCTTTAGCATTAATAGACCTTATTTGTATTAACCTTTCAGCTAGTTTAGGCATACAATATTTAATTCATATACATACATATATATATATATATATATATATATATATATATATATATATATATATATATATATATATATATATATATTCAATGGTATTGTTATGTTAAATATACTAAAAAATGTAAATTTAAAACAAAAATATTTGAATATTCTTGAATACAAAAAATAAAAATAAGAAGATGATGATTGATGTTTCCAAAATAAAGTTAACTCACAATTTCTCCCAGTTTCGATGTCTGTCGGGGTGATCAGACGGGTTGAGCTCAGAAGCAGGTCCTTCTTCAAGATCTAAGAGCCAAAGCGGGGTGCCAGTCTCCTCCTCGCGATATCCTCGAGAGGTAGATCGAATCTTGATTTCTGGTACTGCAGAGTTCGAGTCTAGAACCGCGATGATTTATGCATGCGGTCCCTGTTTGGGCGCCAGTTTCGAAACTCAACGGGAGAGAATTGAAAAAAAACTTTATTGAAAACAAAAGTACAATGACAAGCTACATGCTACTAGTACAACACTCTTCTTATGGGGGTATATATAGGTAAAGGAGAGGGGAGAGGCTCAAAGTGTAAAGTCAGCAGTGTTCGCTGCCATAACTCTCTACTATTAGTTGAATAAAACTCATAAATCACTTACCACAGAACCACCACTTCTGTCAACAGCTCCTGCCTGAAAGGCGAGAAACTGAACGAAAAATCCAAAAATTTCATGGGTTTTAGACCATAAGACGCTATATACGTTCACGTTTTAATTACTTTGTCAACACAGAAGTAGGCTAATTTTAAAATTAATGAGCTCGTTTTTATTTGGAGTAGCCATCTTCAAATTGCATGCTTTGGAACATGAGCGTAATTCAGTTTTCCGCTAAAGTGGCTAAATTGACAATCGGTTTTGGCGAAAAGATTTAACCCATTTTAACAGTGAGGACCTCAGTCGACGAGAAATTCAATGTCCTTTTATTTTAGAAAGAACACCATTTCCTCTGCGATAAATCGTTTTTGAGTTATTAGCAAAAAATTGAAAAAAATCGAAAATGTCAATTTTGTTGGCCTATAAAATTTGATGGCAACAGATCTGAAGAGGCAGACGATCACATATGTTGTCTATGAAATGAGTACTTTCAGCCTATACGATTCAAAAACTACCATGATCAGGGGCGGATTCAACACGAAATTTGGGGTGGGGGTCATGACCCTCCCTCTCTCACAATCACGTGGCTGACAGCAACGTTTATTAATGAGATTATTACCTTGTATTAAGAAGGACTGCGATCTAAAACAACCTAAAGCGTTCTGTTAAGGGCACAGTAACTACCTATTGCGTTATTTGCTTAAAAATACAAAAAAATTGAAAAGCCAAAATATTTGGGGGGGGGGGGGGGTCATGATCCCTGGATCCGCCCTTGCACATTATACCAATAAGTAACTATTCAATGGCAGCGAACCGCCCCTGAATATCCGGTATATTTTTTAAAATTTAATTTATTGTTTGCAATAAATTCGCGCTTGCAATCGACTATAGGGTGCGCTATAAGTTTAGCAAAATGTCGGAAGCAACGGAGATAGACATAGTTGATGTGATAGACCTAATTGGTTATATCAAAAGACCAGTAATTAAGGGGCAAGCAATCCTTGATGCAAAACACATAATTACATGTGGAATAGTATCTAGAATTAAAAAAGTATTTATTTTACAAGCCTTGTAACTTCGAACAAATTTATTAATAACAATAAGCAATATTCTTGTAATCGTACGTGTAAAGCTGGTAGTTCTGGTAGATGCAAACACATCATTGCAACTTTGCGTTTTTCGGTTAACACATTCTGTGAGGACCCAGTAGATCTACTGGGTCAGCACCAAATGTATTAATAATATCATTAATTACCTATTCATACAATCATTATGACAGCTGTAATTATCGTGACAGCTTAGTTTCTTTGTCATATTATTTACTTAATACTTTCAGACCACACCCCCACACTATACACTAAGGCCACCTACAGTAGACACCCTAGGGTCACCTCCCCTAGGTAGCCGCCCCGGACAGGGGAGCTAGTCAGGGAGCTCCGAGGAGGCAGCCCCTCCACCTGACTATAGGTAGATGGGCTGATAACCTGTCTACCTGAACATCAATCATTCAAGAAACCGAAGTAAGAAATAGCCGGACTGATTCATCAGTGAAAATATTTGGCGCGAAAAGGACAAAACTTTTTGGATGTTGGAATGTTCGAACACTGAGAGATGTAAGCAGACTACATCTCTACATCTCTACAGCAGGTCAGCGAAGAGATGAGAAACTACCGATTGGACATTCTCGGTTTAAGTGAAACCAGATGGGTTGGGTCTGGAAATGTACCTTGCGGTGACCAGACCTCTTGTATTCGGGGGTGGACTCAGCATCTGCAGGCCATAATATTGGTGTTGGTCGACTACTGAGCAAGCCAGCAAAACGTGGCCTTATAGAGTGGAAGCCACTAAATGAGAGATTACTCACGGCAAGATTTCGTACAAAGTTACGAAATGTGACAATTGTCTTATGTTATGCTCCAACTGAAGCCTCAGAAATAGAGAATAAGGAAGAATTTTACTCACTTTTAAATGAGACAATGCAGCAGGTCCAAAGGAAAGACTTTGTCATCTTAATGGGGGATTTTAATGCAAAAGTTGGGTCATGCAATGATGGACTGGAGCATGTAATGGGGAAGCACGGTCTTGGTGAAAACGCAAATGACAACGGGGCCAGATTTATTGATCTGTGTGCTAGATATGATCTGTTGATCGGAGGTACCCTTTTCCCACATAAAGCGCACCACAAAGAAACATGGTTGTAACCCGACCATGTAACAAGAAACCAAATTGACCACATCGCCATCTCTAGAAAATTCAGAAGCTCTTTATGCGACGTAAGAAACAAGAGAGGGGCAGATGTTGGATCACCTGTTAGTGGCTAAATTTAAAATGCACCCAAAAAGTTTGAGCCACGGAACAAGTTATTTGATGTTCAGGTCCTCAAAGAAGAAGGAAAGAGAGAAGAATTCAAGATGGAGCTCCGTAATCGGTATTCTGCCCTGAAGGGGAAATCGTGTGGGAATGTAGAAGAGAAATAGCATATTGTGGAGCAAGTATACTCCGGAGCCGGTGAGAAGGTCCTAGGACTTAGGAGAAAAGATAAAAAAGAATGGATGACCAAAGAGACTTGGGACCTAATAAGGAAGCGGAAAGAAGCCAAATTGGAGTGGAATCTATGTCGGACCAGATCTCAGGTAGCTAAGATATCTGGAGAACATGAAAGACTTAATAGGAAGGTTAAAGTGAATGCCCGAAGGGATAAGAGGAAATGGATAGACTCTCTCGCAAAGGACGCTCAGGAGGCAGCAAATTAAGGCGATCTGAGGGAGCTTTATCGGATAACCAACCTGCTTTCAAGGAAAAAGCAGGCAAGTTTTTACTTCGGCCCTTTGCTCCTACTATGGCAGCCATAGGGCATAAGAAGAAATACTTTCAGACATAGCATTAAAAACTTGAAACGATTAAGCACAACGGATGTAAGACAAAAATGGGGAAAAATAAAAAAGAAAAACAAATCTATGACACTATGGTCAGCAATCAGCCAATAATAAAATTTCATATACTAATATTTACCTGGATAAATATATTCACTTTTTTTAAAATGAAGACTACATATTGTCATATTTTTCGAAACAGCTTATCTATTCTTAATTTTACAATCCACTCTTTAAGTAGCTTTTTATTTTTTGGAAACAAATGGAATAAAACATCTTTTGATTTTTGCTAGGAACACTGAGGGACCGAGCAATACGTATTAGACATTTTTCAAATCATTTTTTTGCTCTATCGGGCTTTAATTATGGACAAATAAATTCAAAACTTCTAAAAAACATATGAATCCTAGGTACTGGCCCGGCTTTTATCCCCGTCCCTCTAGTTCCAGTCAAGAAGCAGTACCGTCGCTTGCGACCGCGAATTTCAAGCATTCATTGTTTTTAAATGTTTTGTCAGAACTTGGAATACTCTAATTGGGTAATTGTACCATAAGTTGACAGTGCTCCAATAGTTGACATTTTGAACAAAAAGTGTGAATAATTAGGTTCATAGTAGGTTATTTTGGTTCAAAATTTGGCAGTAATTTGCCAAGTTATACTAGTTAGCTCTGCTCCCATCAACATTAGTTTGATGAAAATTCAAGCTTATTTGTGAGAGGTTATAATGGCAAATTTTCTAGTGACCTGAAAACTTGGTTTCTGCTACCCTGTTTCATTAGGGTGGAAGTCAAGTTAAATAAGCTTTTTAGTGGGTTTATTTGAGTTAAGTTAGGTTTTAATTACTTTTATGGTATTCATTAAGTTCATGAGAATCATTTGATATCCTTTTTAATATATTTATACAATGTTTTATGGCTTAAATGTAGGTGTCAACTATTAGAACAGAAATTAATCCTTAATTTCAATAGTTGACATCGATGTCAACTTAGCGCCAGAATTAGCAGTGTTCCATCTGGCCGTGGTTTATGGAAGTCTGAGTCTGCTGGATGACAGGTGTCTTATTTTATGAATTTATAGCTAGTGTGCTCAATCCATGGATCATTGAGGGCAAAATTGCATTGCCAATAATCCTATTCCTGAAGGGACACATCTCTCATCTGACTCACCCCACTTCCCAATTCTGCAAAGAAAATGGAATACTTGCTATTAGTCACACTCTATGAAAATGCTTCACATTTTGTCCAACCAATGAATGTGGCCATCTTTAACTGTCTAAAAGAGCACTAGAAAAGTGGAGTTCATCATTGGAGATTCTAAAATTGTGCAAACCCAACATTAAAAAAAACAACTTCTGGCCATTACTAAAATCTATAAGGCATACTCACTTAACTGGATGATCTAATTTTTCGTTTAAATATGTTTGTTTGTTTTTTTGTCTCATTTAAGCTTTTTGTGGAGAAAAGATTTAAATTGTGGAAACTTTATTTTGTTTCCATTGGGAATTTACTAGTTTATAAATAAAAAATATATGGCGTTTAGGTACTTTAATTAAGTGGGATTTGAGTAGGTTAGAGTGCTGACTTCGCACCAGTCAGCTAGTCATAGATATTATTTCTCAAGACTTTTTTTTTGTCGGTAAGCCGTAACTTCCTTAATACTTCATCAAATTTCATGAATGAGGCATCACTTTAAAGCTTTCCTTAACCACTACACTGGAAAAATATAAAAATCACTCATTCGATGACATTCTATGAATAAAAAGCTGCTACAGAAGCAAGGCAAGGAGGTTCACTGTTAAGTGAGCAGGATGAGGCAAATGTGATTACCTGAGGAGGCTTCGTTAGGCAGACCACATCCAGGAAGAGAATGAATTCATGAGATCGCAAGATAACTCCTTGATGAAGACTTTCAAGGAATCCGTCCCAGAGGTCAAAACTCAGACGGTCTAATGCTGTTGGAGAGGATTCAAGGATCCTGCTTGGTGTTTGGAATAGTAGGGCTGCTATACTTCACTGAACAACCTATGTAGAAGCTCCATGAGGACCCAGTAATGGGTTTTCGTGCCCATGGAGTGAGAAAAGAAAACATAATCAACCGAATTCTTGTGTTGTATTGTCATAAAATAAATAACAACCATGTATATTCTTTGATTAACATAATTTTTTTTTTTATTAAAAACATATTTCTTAAACTAAGCAAGGTGATCAGCTATAAAAATATAATTTGTGATATATACACACACACACATATATATATATATATATATATATACATTAGCGAACTATTTTTCATACACCGGCCAAAAGCCCATAGACTTACATTGAGTTGTCCCTCTCAATAAGGGACCCTCCCAATAGCGATTGTGGACAGTATAAACAATGATTTTCGGTCATATTAACCTCTCAATAGTGGCCAGCAGAGAAACCAAAGAGCTTGTTTTCCCAGAAATTAACTGGAATTCAGCGCTCTGTATTACACCTAATTACCTAGATGCAGTTCTTAGAACATGAGCCTGCCTTCAGTTATTGGAAATTTAATTTTAGTTAACAATGTTAAGAATATAAGAGAGAAAATATTACCATAAACATGTCATGTTTATGGTTACATATATTCTCTCTCCCTTCTTTCCTTCAGTTTCTAATCAGTTTCGGTTCAGTGAGGAGGTAATAGTTTGTTTAAAAAATGTCAAAACGCGTGAGATTGTGTTTAAAAGAAAAGGTGGAAGTCATAAAAAATTATGAAAAAGATAAAATAAGCGTACGCCAAATGGCTGAAAAATTTCATATAAGTTAAACGCAAGTTTCGGAAATCCTGAAGGCGAAGAATGAAATTATGAAAATGTGGGCAAAAAACAAAAACCAAAAAACTAAAAAAAACTTTTCAAATAGTGTCGGAAACAGTGTTGATGATACTGTTTTTAGTGGTTTATTCGTGCAAGAGCTCAACATATTCCCATGTCCGGCAGATTAATTCAAGAAAAAGTGTTAGAGGTGGTGCAGCAAATTGGTTTAAATGATTCGAAGGCTTCCAATGGGTGGCTGGAAAAGTTTCGTAGAAGACATAATATTTCATATCGTTCAATCAGTGGTGAAAGAGCTTGTGTACAACAGCAAATTGTTGTTGAATGGAAAAACAAAGTGAAAGACTTGTGTGAAGGGTATGAGGAGGACTCAATATACAACTGTGATGAAACTGGGCTGTTTTTTAGAGCCTTACCAGATAAGACAATGTGTCTAAAAAATGAAAAATGTAGCTGTGGAAAAATTGCGAAAGAAAGATTAACAGTAATGTTATGCGTTAATATGAGAGGTGACTTTGAACCACCATTGATCTTAGGAAAAGCTAATAAACCGCGAAGTTTCCGAGGCATTAATGTAGACAACCTATAGATTGGCGATCTAACAATAGGTCATGGATGACCACCGAAATCATGACCAGTTGGCTTCTTTCTTTTGATCACAAAATGAGAAGAAAAGGTAGTAAGGTGATTTTATTTTTAGATAATGCCACCTGCCACCCTCATTTACAGCTTAGCAACGTGAAGCTTATTTTTTACCCACCTAATACAACGTCTGAATGCCAACCGCTAGATCAGGGCATAATTAAAAATCTTAAATTTTATTACCGCCACTGCATTTTAAGACACATTGTTCATCAAATGGAAAATAAATCTCTACAGGAGCTTACAGCTGCAATCACAGTTTTGGATGGAATTTTGTTCCTAACATCAGCAATAAAAAAAATTAAGGCTGAAACTGTACGAAATTGTTTTATGAAATCTGGTTTTGGAGGTGATTCAAATAATATAAATTCTAGGGAAGAAATAACTTCCGAAGAAAATGAAGAATTCAACAAAATGATTATCAATTTTGGACAGAAATGTGATGACTATGTTTTAGTTGACAGTGAACTCCAAACGGAAGATGGCCGACTCGAAATTGATGCGATAGTTAACGACTGCAAAGAAGCAGAACCTGATGAAGATAGTAGTGAAGATGAAGAAAAGAAGAATGAGGAAGAGAAAATTATTATTACGAGGAAAGAGGCCATAACTTATGCAGAAAAAATAAAATCCTTTTCTTTACAAAATCAGGACACTACAGCTCTTCAACTAACCTCTGAATTACTCCTCCATCTTGAAAAACAAGCTAGTAAGTGTGCCAGTCAGTCGAAAATGACTGATTTCTTTCAAAAAGTTTAACAAATCTAATGTATTATAATCTTTAATTTTTTTTTTAAAACATATTAAATTAAGAATGACATTGATATAAAGAAGTCAACGTGTATTTTAAGTATTTATTTGTATGCTTGATACTGTTATAGTGATGAAATGCTCATTTATCTCTGTTCATCATCGTGTAATTTTTTTATGTTAAATAGTATTACATAATTTTCATACTTTCATACTAAATAGTATTTGAGGAGCACTGTTATTTATTAGTAAACAAATAAACAATTAGTAGTTTATTCTTTTCTATTTACCTTTATTTTTCATCATATGTATTCACCATACATTTCCGTAACAATTATTTTTAAAAAATATTTTCTATCGCCCCTCCATATAGCGGACACCTCCCAATACAGGACCATGTTTTATGTCCCAATGGTGTCCCCTATTGAGAGGTTTCACTGCATATATATATATATATATATATATATATATATATATATATATATATATGCATATAAAAGTTTCACGTCAATAATTCCTAATTCCTAAATTGATGTAAAAATCTGTGCACCAGGACCAGGCAGAGTAGCAAACACAACTTTGTTGAGATCCCCTTCATAGTCTTTATAGTACGATTTAGACAAAGCTTCAATAAAACTTTCTACCCGGCCTTGGGTAGTGATAGCAACTACACAGCCTCCCCAGCCTGCGCCTGTCAGCCTTGCTCCTAAAGCACCTCCTTCCAGACAGTCACCAACAAGCCTGTCCAAAGATGGATGACTAGCCTCATAAAGATCTCTTAATGATTGGTGAGATTCATTCATCAGGCAGCCTAAAGACTGAATGGAGTAGGTTGACAACCATTTCTGCACACGAAAAGCCTCTTCCACAACATGGAGACCACGTTGGTATAAATGAAATTGCGACAGATGTCTAGTGTCTGGTGTCAGTATCTTACTCACTAATTCATCCTCTATCATCCCCAATTCATTGCATAACTAAAATAAAATCTTTGAATTAAAACTTGAAATCATAAACATTTTTATTCCTATTATTATTAAAGGAAACAGAAATCATTATAATCACATAAATAAGAAAAAGAAATCATTATAAATTAAAATACAATTCATTTTCCACAATCATCAATAATATTTCACCTGAAAAATGTGATTTATTGAGATATGACGTTCTTGAAAGGATTGAGTGCTGCATAGTACAATGTGTTTATAATCCAGCTTGGCATTTAGGGCATTTTTAAAATTAAATTAGTCTTATCATGTGATATGATTTCACATTCACCATGTACAATATATAATGCAAATGAAATGGCACACGAACAATTAAACTTTTCACGAAATGCAATCATTTTTGGGGAAATGCTGATGTTTGTTAATAAACAGCACATATAAATGCCGTTTTTCTACAATACATTGCGAATGGGAATCTATAGAGGTGGTTTAATGATATTTAATAAATTAGAATTTCATTTTTGTATACTGAGCGCTTAAGTCTTCTTTGAAAACGACTGCCACATTCTGTGGATGGCCTTACAGGCTAGCACATTGCCCCTGACAACCGATGATAACCCGAAGTTAGTGAGTTTAAATCCAAATATTCGAAAATCTGGTGTGGTGCACGCAACACAACTTTCACTTACCAGCCTAATTTTTTTTTTCACGGCTAGGTGCACAGCGACCACCATGGGTCTATTGTGCGCCTACCAACCTACTTAAGAGTAGAAGAGTAGAAATCAGTCAGTTGATTTCTACGAACCTACTTAATAGTAGAAATGAACTTGTTTAGATAAATGTTTAAAGACTATTTAGCGAAAA
Organism: Aelia acuminata; assembly: GCA_911387785.2. Taxonomy (NCBI): domain Eukaryota; kingdom Metazoa; phylum Arthropoda; class Insecta; order Hemiptera; family Pentatomidae; genus Aelia; species Aelia acuminata. The sequence goes on from OU426979.1 coordinate 138,504,895, forward strand.
GCTTTTTCCACTTTTGTTTGTAACTATCCATAAGTAGTTAAAGGGTATTTTAATTATTGCAAAACTACTAAGTCCTCAGTACTAATCGATTTATTATTAGGTACAGTTTTATTTTTTAGGTGGTCCCAAAACTGATTATTTCATCAATAATCAAGCTTTTTTTACTGCTTGCTTGTTCTTTACTACGAGTTACTTGCTATAAATCTATCGTCAAGATGAATCGATAGATATTTATGGCACATAGTAAAGTAAAACTTAATTTTAAAGTGTTTGTCTCTTGTGCCTTTCCGGAAACCGAGAACAATTATTATTCCTTTAAAACCATTTTATATTGCATTCAGAATTCTATTATGGAACAAAAGTTTGTAAACTAAAATATAAATAATTAAAGATTATCTTGAACTACATTTTTACACACCATAAACTGCTTTAAATAATTTGATTGTGATGTTTAAATTAAGTAAATAAGTGATGTATTTACTCTCTAAAGTCCACAAAAAAATTTTATTATTAAATAAAAGTTTTTATTTGTGATAATATGCGAATGCGAAAATGATACTCCATCGCGTCTGATTTTGTTATTCTCTCTCCAGTTGTTGAAAACTTCATTTAGTTACCATGGAATCAAATAATTTCCAAATATGTAACTCCAAAACATATAAATAACTCTTCCAAATGAACAGAACGCCTTTACTTATAAACAACGGTCTGTCATGAAGGCGAACAGCACATGCATGGGTTCAATATGTTTCATGATTTGTTGGAATATTTTCGCTTTTTTTCTCCTATACATCTTTATCGATTTTTTTTCATATTTCATATTTAGCCATTTCTTATTCTTAGGCATAGTGAAAGAAAGTTAATATCTCCATATAAACAAAAATCAAAGGTACTTTATAGGAAAAGTAAATCATTTCCTTCACCATTTAAGCCCACTCAGAACATTTCTTTGATGATGAAACCTACTTGATCTTAAACTGGATTCTCAATAAACATGATGAGTTTAATCAAAATCATTAGATCACTTCTTGAGAAAATCTAAAAAAACGTAAAAATTAGACCAATGTTATGAAATATAGTGCCACCTCTGTTTGATAAATTTTGCAGTTACATCGCAAGAATATACATACATCAAACACCCAATTTCAGGCGTGTATGGCTTATAGTTTTTGAGCTAATCTACGTGCACGAACACTCACGACCATTTCTGGGACTTCATTATTTGGACTCAGGGGACCCAAAAACGTGTATGAACCGGAAATTGAAAACCGGAAATCAAAATTTTCGACGAACGTGATACTTTCCCTTACTATATATTTCATACATAGGTACGTGAAAGTAAAAAAAAATCTTTTATTTATATTTAATAAAAAAATACAACTTAAAATCTTAATTTAGTTTTAAGGAATACCTCATCTTTTGTATAAGGTTCTTTATGGAATGTTCCTTTCACAAGTGAAATCATTTTTTCCAAACTAACATCCAGTTCAGCTTGTACATCAGCAATCTTTAATTGATCTGTACAAGCTTTAATCAGCTGCCTCTTTGCTAAAACCTAACAGAAAGAATTACTTACATACGGAGTATTTATATTATAAGATAATTTAACAACTTTCTATATGAACAAACTTATCATTTACAATTTATTTTCTGTTATCATCTACATTCTAGGGTCTTACCCATTTCTCAGGACCCTGTTTTGTTAAACAGACCTTTATATTTCCATTTTTTACATTTCTACAAGATGTTATAAAAAAAAAAATAAATAAATAAAATATATATATATATATATATATATATATATATATATATATATATATATATATATACTAGCAGACCCGGCAACGCGTTGCTGTGGCTCAGTAGCTATAATGCGTTGAATTAATTACATCCTAATATTTTTAAATAGATACAGTCAAACTGCGATCACTGATAAAGATGAAACCTTTCAGCTAATCAAAATCTAAGGTGATTAAGAAAAGAACATTACACCATTTAAATGTGTTTGGTAAGGAATATAGGAAAGTTAAAGTTTTTATTTTTTACATCTCATATTTCAATGTAGGTTGTATTAATGGTTCGTTTGGTAAGTTCTGCTTATGAAAAAATATAAAATAATATTTAATTTAAAATATTAGGTAGATAATGTTAATTTACAAATATTTATTTACAATAATAATTTACTGTTTTTTACATAATATAATTAAGAATTTTTATTTATTCAAGTACTAATTTGTGCACCATGTTTTTGGTTAACCTTTTTGCCAACATAAACAGATTTGATGGTTTCCCTCACGTGGTATGGCGACATACCATTGCCCTCGGGATTTTTTTATGGTCATGACAAAAGCCAAATGAATAGGATAATGAAGCTGTTTAAATTTTATTTAAAATTCTGACGATGCCAGGGGAATAGGTGGCAACAGGACGATATCTCCTATAAACCTTCCAGGCAACATTGTTGCTTCAATAACATTTCCTGAGATCCTTTTAATGACCAAACATGTACCGTTGCACAATTGAGATGGATTTAAGTTACGAAGAAGAATGATCGGAGAGCCAATCTTCAACTGGAGATTGTTTGGTGGCATTCCTGGTATATCCAGGGAATTCAAAAATTCAGTTGGGAAATTTACAGCTTCGTTTACATCTAGAACATTGTCAATTGATTTTGGAAGTTTATTTCATCGAAATCAAAATTTTTTGCTGCCAAAATAGCACAACTACCCAGCCAATTATAGTCCATATAATTGTTCAAAATATCAGAAAAGACACTTTCTATTAGTTCATTTTTTGTCTCTACAACAGTATAAAAATTTTCTGGTAATTTTTATAAATTGTGAATTTCGATGCAGCTCTATTTCACCGTTTCCAATATAGAGCAATTGGTTAGAAAATATATGTGTTCCTATAAGTTATTCCTGTTCAGGAGAGATGTACTTATCTTTATGTTTAAAATTTAAAAAATGTCCCCAAAGATTTGTAATCTTTCTTATTCTATGGTAATTTAAAGTAGACTATGATTTGGAATGATATTTTGGGGTAAATTTCAACGGAATTTACCAGGAGTTTCAGGGTTTAGCTGATAATTGGAATAAAATAAAAATAAAAAGGAATACAAAAATATGGAATACACACAGTTCCTTCCTGTGCAGTAGAACTGTAATTATCATAATATGTAATGATTTTTAAAGGCTGTTTGATATTTAAAGAAACACATGTTTAGATAGTCTTATTTAGATGGTCATATTTTAATTTGAATATTGAAAATTGAATAAAATACTATAAAACCGATTTCTAATCTGGTTTTCTTCAATTTCAAAAGACTATAAACTTGAAGATATTACAAATCTTCCCTGGCATTTTTAAAGTTTACATTTAAAGATAATTACACCTCTGCTGAACAGGAAGGAACAATCTGTATTCTATTGGGATTACATTTTTTCTACTTTAAATAATTGTTGATTAAGAAGGGAATACAAATCTTCGGGGACATTTTTGAAAATTTTACATTTAAAGATAATTACACTTCTGCTGAATAGGAAGGAACAATCTTTATTCCATTGGAATTAAATTTCATTATTCAACTTTAAATTATTGTTGATTAAGGAGGAATTACAAATCCTCACTGAAATTTTTTAAATTTGACATATGGGTGATTCTAAAATAATGGTAGTATTTATGTCAAGATGTGATAAATCAACAACCGCCTGAAGGATTTTAAATTTTTTTTTATTTATTACCTCATTGGTAATGAACACTGCTATCTAATTTTCAAGCGCCTATAGTCAGGATAACATTCACTAAAATCAATAACAATGCTCTTTTTGTCACTCCCTAGCCTGTCACAAAGTAGAGGGCATGTACAGTACGGTTACGATTAACCGAGGTCCGCTCAACCGAGGTCCTGATTAACCGAGGTGCCAAGTCTGGGGGGGGGGGGTATGTGTATGTATATGAGTTCATTTAAACAAACTACATTAAAAGATTTCTTTTTCAAAAAATAGTTTCATAATTTCTGTAATTATTATTGTTATTATGCATTATTATTATGAAATATTTATTAGGTTTTTAAGCATATACATAGTTTTTATTTAAAAATAACCTACATTTTCAGTTAGTATTGGTATGGTTCCGATTAACTGATTATTTCGATTAATCGAGGTAACCTTGGTCCCCTTCGACTCGGTTAATAGGAATCCTACTGTACTTTGAAAAATTGAACCTTGAACTTTGAAAACCCTTTTCCGTCACAATAATTTTAAAAAATCTGGCACCAATATTATCTGCAAACTTTCAGGATGCAAAATAAAATTGAGCCAAACTCCAAAGGGTACAGGCAAAGTACCACAACAGCTTTTCCCTCAGTCACACAGTTGTGAGGTCACTCCCTAGCTAGTTTTGTTTATGCCCACTAATCCCTCAGAAAAGGAAACTTCGTGCTGAGAACATATGGGATAACTTTGTTATGAACCCGACAATGGGTCGAATCATATAATTTTTCCTAAATTTATTTCAGTTGCTTTCAGGAGGTGGAGGAAGGTGTAAAGCTAAACAATATTTTTATAGTGTGTCACTCCCTATACCTTATCAAGATGATGATAGTAAACATTGTATGTATATTTTTTATTACAGGTTAATAGACATTTCGAATCTCTTCACAGCCATAACCTCCTTTACAATAGTTTTGCTAAAATTGATGATAAATGGCCGATTTGTCCCCCCCTGACCTGTCACACCCTAGCCTGTACTGATTTTATTTTTAGCTAGGGAGTGACAATGTTGGTCAGGGAGAGACTCGTGATTAAATTAGTAACTTTGTTATGTTGATTACTAATTATTGTCAGTTCAGAAAGATAGTTTTTGATTAAGTGTACATATCTTAAATCTCCCCCCCCCCCTTAAACCACCAAATAAATTTTTAAAAATAAATTCTAGGATTAACTGTTATTTCTTTAACTATTTTGATGGTAGGGATTGAACTTATTACACTATATAAGAATGAGACTGACTTTAGACGAAAAGAGACTTTAGAATTCAGAGAATTATTCTTTGAAACATTTAAATTAATATAATAATGACATTTGTTACATTTGTTTACTTCCTAGAACATTACTTTCTTTGAAAATCATTATTTAAAAATTATGAGTATAAGTGTGAGCACACTTCATATCAAGGATGGTAAGGAGCAAGTGACCATGCCATCTGCAACCAGAAACATAAGAAAACATGACTTTGAAATTCCAAAACATTTAAGAGCCAAATACCACCATAATTTTAGAATCATGCATATATAGAATACTATTCCAAATAATAGCCTATTTTAAATAATTAAAATGTATTTACTTTTCTAAAAGTTGATATCAGGGGGGACCACAGCAAAGCGTTTCAGTGTTTAGCTAGTAATTGGAATAAAATACAAATAAAAAAGGAAAAGGAAGGAAAATTACCTACACTTTTGAGAATTTATTGTAACCTTTTCTTATTTTTTTTTTCTTAAATGAAAATTAACAATAAATACAAAGATTTGTAATAAGATTAGTCTATGGAAAATAGTAATATATGAACAAATAACTGCACCCACATGACACAATAAAAAATTATAATAATGAAACATGTATTACAACAGCATGCTTATAAACAAAAAGGTTATGAAATCGACATATATTCTGGTCAATAATCAAGATAAAAACTATCCTATCTTTTAAGTTAGACAAAACTATGAACATTCAACCAAATTTCATTAAAATCGGTTGAGTAGTTTCTGAGTTTACCTTAGCCAAACATCGGGACACAATATTTTTATATATCGGGAGTACAAATTAATTTGGTCCGTTTTCAATAGATGGTTCTGGCTGTTATAAATGTTTAATAGTAACAGCTGATATCTGTGGTATCAGAGAGGTTATACATCAGTCAATAATATTCAGTTTATATCGCCTTAAATTTCATACAAAAACCTTGTTTTTTACTGTGTTCAATATGTCAAATTTTGTGTTAACTAAGCAGCATGTGCGGGAGGTTTTAGTTTTCTGTTTTAATTGGAAGAAAAGTGCAGCTGAAGCGCATCGAATGCTTGTGGAAGTTTATGGTGACAATGCTCCAACTGATAAATCATGTAGGGAATGGTTTTGACAGTTCAAGAATGGTGATTTCAGCATTGAAGACAAGCCTCGATCAGGACAGCCAAAAAAATTCGAAGAGAAAGAATTGGAGGAATTACTCGATGAAGATCGGTGTCAAACGCAAGAGGAGCTTGCAGAATCATTGGGAGTGACTCAGCAAGCAGTTTACGTGCGATTAAAATCCATGGGAATGATTCATAAACAAGGCAATTGGGTGCCTCGTGAACTGAAACCGATAGACGTTGAAAGGCGATTTTTCACTTGCGAGCAGTTGATTCAAAGGCAACCAAGAAAGGGTTTTTTACATCGCATTGTGACTGGGGATGAGAAATGGATATTCTACGACAACCCCAAGAAGAAAAAATACTACGCTATGCCTGGTCAGTCTTTGCCATCGACCCCAACAACAACACCAAAGCACAATATTCAGGGTTCGAAGGTCATGCTGTGTATCTGGTGGGACCAAAAGGGTGTTGTATACTATGAGTTGCTGCAACCTGGCGATTCCATTACGGGCCATCGGTATAGGCTACAATTGAAGCGTTTGAGCCGTGCATTACGAGAAAAACAGCCGGAATACGAGAAAAGACATGACAAAGTTATTCTTTTGCATGATAACGCTCGGCCTCACGTCGGAAAAGTTTTCAAAAAATATTTAGAAACACTCAAGTGGGATATTTTACCACAGCCGCCGTATTCTCCAGGCATTGCTCCTTCAGACTACTGGTTGTTCAGACGGATGAAGCACGATTTGGCAGGTCACCGATTCGCTTCTTTCGAAGAAATTGAAAATTGGCTCTCCACTTGAATCGCCTCAAAAGAAGAAACATTTTTCTGAGACGGAATTAGTCAATTGCAGGAGAGATGGGAAAAAGTAGTAGCCAGCGATGGCCAATACTTTGAATAATCAGGTAATTAATTTTATTCTGAAATAAATGCATTTCTGACTACAGAAAAACGGACCGAATTAATTTGTACTGCCAATATATATTTCTATTTTATCTTTCATATTGGTCATGTATTTACATATTAGTTTTTCATTGGATAGGCCTAATTAAATATTATTAGCAGAAGCTTTATTTATTTGTTTTGAAAACCCTGTAATAAAATTCATCAATATAAATTAATACGATTCATAAACATTCAAAAATATAAATAAAACAAAGTGTATAATGCGCATGCCGCTAAAACTCGAAAACGAGTCCAGGTACGATCCAGAAAGTTATATTGTTTTGCAGCCTTATATCCCCCTATCCATAAAGAATGTTCCTGTTTTCATCTGAAGAGCATGATATTGAAGATATAAGAGCTGGAAGTTTCTCCCTCTCCCACTGTGTAATTAGCCCATTACAGTTTCTGGGCCACCTTGGCGACCCTCATAGGAAGTTTTAATATATATGTGGAACGAGATTCGCTCCACACTATTAAGACCTGGCTTGGTAGCCAAGACACAAAAACCACGAGTACTATCCACAGGGAGGCTGCGGTTGGCAGAGGAAAACCAAAAGACCTAATAAAAGCTGGGCCAGCTGGTGGAACTTTGCCACCGCTGCCACCTGGAGGCAACCAATCCTTAGATGGCTACTTAGTCAAAAGAAATAACAAGTGACTAAATCTTGACCAGATTGCACTTAAAAAAACAAAAAAAAAAACAACAGGAATCTATGGGTGTGAATTCAGAAATCATATGTCCACAATCAAGATTGCAGAATCACCTTTGTGCAGATTCTGCTGAAATGAGTAAGACAGCTGATCATATTTCTGATAGTGCAATCGGTTTCAAATGATCATGCTCAACCCAACAAGCTCTATAAAATTTACTGATTTCCATAGAATAACTTACAAGGTTCGGCATTACATAGGGCGCACAATAGATCCAAGGGGGTCGAGGTGCACATGGCCACATTAAAAAAAAAAAAAAAAAAGACTTCATAACAACAGCCGATAATGTATCGGAACTAAATTTTTTATATTTGAGCACCTTAGTATTTTTCAGAAAACGACGGCAATATTTTATCTTCTTTATTTAGATCAATAGTTTGCGTATGTTCCAACAAGCTCTTTTCGCATGCCCATTACGCCTTTCCTTGTTAACAATAAGCAATTAGTACAGGTGTACTGCAAATGCGAAAGTTGCCACTGTGTTATAAGTCATATTGGATCATACCTTTCATTCATTAAGAATCGTCATATGTTTTTTTCCAATTGATAACATTTTGAGCAGAATGCACTTCGCCTTCTCTCTATTGTGCTCTCCCTCGTCTTCTCTTTAACTCGTTCAGGCTGGCACTAAATTTATGCTCCTTGCCCATTGGCAGCTGAGCTTAATGATTTGCGCTCTATTGGACGGCAGTTATTCAAGGGCATTATGCAGTACTGACAATCCAACAATAATAAAATAAACAATACAATCCTACCTTGTTATACATCGTCGTAGAAAGTTTTGCGATCAACTAAAGTGTCCGATGAGTTTTATAACTGTTTATAATAAACAGTTTTCTTTGTTTTTCATTGTAAAACAAAATTAAAAAGATTGCTTGTAATTCTTGAAGTTTTTATTTAGTTTTAATGCAGTTGCTATTAGTACCATGGAAACCAATAGTTTCCTTTAAATAATCTGAAAATAAAAATTATTTATTTTTGATACTCCAATGTTTCGTTTCAGCGACCTTCTACCATATTATAACCTAAATATTATTATCTCTTAAATTATAAGCTTTCCAACAATATATTATACATATATATTACTGTTTGTTTGTTTTAACGTCACTTTATGTCACTAAGGCTAATCGGACCATGCTACAGTGGGACTCCTAAATTTTGCCTATCCAGATATAAAAAGGATAGGAATCTTTAACGAGTACCTGACATAGTACAGGCTTGGGACCTCCATTTTACATCCTATCCGATGGGCGGCACAGACAAGGATTTTTTACTCCCATTAAGGGCCAGCTCAGGATGTGAACCCGCGACCTTTAGCATAGTAAGTTACTAGGCCTAGATGACCGGACTGCGGTTTTATGCCTTTAACCCAAACCATCCAACCATATATATTGTGGCGGAGTTCGAGCGTGAGCAAAGGAGAGGGGATCAGCCTCTCCGGTCAGGCCTATCCCCACCCCTCAGAGGAATGGTGTCCGCTATATAAATCCGGCTGCCCTGAGGCAATTCAGACAATATGTGTATATTGTAAGTAGTTATATAAATAAAATCAGGATGGTAAGAAAAAAAATAAAGGCAATTCAGAGCAGACCCAGCTCTCAGCCAGTACGGACCTCTCTCCCTTGACAATACTGCTCGCTCTCTCTCTCCTTACTACACTTGTACATTTTGTAAATATACCAACTTCTGTTAATTTACATACTTTTCTATAATACCTATTACCTCCCAGTGAGTAACCGGGCTCCTCAGTCCCTACCTGCAGTGGAGAGAATCCTCCGTGTTCTCAGGTGAGCAACCAGATTCTTAGCACCTCCCGGTGAGTAACCGGAATCCTTTATACCTACCTACAGTGGAGAGTATCCACCTGGTGAGCAACCAGCAGTCCCGAAGAGTATCTGGGGTAGGTTCCTTTTATTACCTGACGGTGAGCAACTGGTTTCCTTATCCAACCCCGGAGAGTACCTGGGGTGGAGATATTTCCTGTCTCAGCGGTCAGGAGAGTATCCATCCGCTCCCTTCCTTTTACACGCTCAGTGCCACCTACATTGGAGTCAGATAGGCTAACACCCCACAAGGGTAAATAAAAATAAATACTCATATTACCAGAAATTGAAAATTTTGTTTTGGGAAATCATATTTTTTTTTGTTCTCTTTTATTAGATTATGAATTCCTTTTTTATTTTATATTTCACAATATCTTTTAATTAGGGATAAAAAGGGACAGTTATTTACTCGAAAAACGAATTAGAGGTACTTTATAGGAAGATTTTTCACTTAGCCATTTAACCCCTATCTGATGACCCTTTTCAATGATGATAAAACCTACTTCATATTAAAGAAAGTTTCACTAGGATTAAGCATGATAAGATAAATCAAAATTGTAAGAGCCGTTTTTGAGACATTGTAAACAGAAAAATAGATGTGATAAAATGCCACCTAGGTTTTCTTGTTTTGATACTTAAAAGTCCTTTTAATCATATCTTATGAGGAATCCTACTTTGTTATTCAGTAATTTTTCACAATTTGTCTTTAGCTTACAAATAAAAGTAATATGATAGTAGTTATTTGGGCAGCTGGGATGATCTTTGCTTTGCATTTACCTCAGTTAGATGTAAGTTCAAGTACATACTTTAAATAAAAAGCATGATTCAAGACTTTAACCATCCATATTCATGGGGCAATAATGTTTATTTAATATGTGGTATTAAATAAAGATATTCCTTGATGATTATAAGGGTTGGAGGGGGGGGGGTCACCCTTTTTACTAGATTTAATCTTGTTCCATGAAGCTCTACACTTCTTGCTAGTGAGAGACAGTGGGAAAACTAGAACTAAACTAGAACTTTTCTTCAGTGTAGGATGGGCTGTGACTGTCTTCCTGATGTTCGTAGAGCTCTTAGTATTCTCCCCAGGATCTTCCTCTCTTTAAGTTATAGTTTTCCTCATCCAGAGGCTGAGAGTGGAGATAAGCTAACCAGTGCTACTTTTATTTACCTGTATTATTTTCTTTCTTATTTTTGTTGTTTATTTTAAAACTAATTGGAAACCAGTGTGTTCATTTGTATTTGCGTTTAATAATAACAATTTCTAAACTAGTGGTTGCACGCTTTATTTTTAAAATAGAGTTCCTATATGCTGAAAATAACATAAAATCAGTATTAAACTTGAGGAAATAGTTTGAAGTAATTCTGCATCCAATAAAGAGAGGTCTCATCCTACGTACCGAAAGTGCCCTATTAACTCACAAAGTTATGTGACACTTTAAATAAAAATTTAGACCTTGATTTCTCTTATAACTTAAGTATGATTAAAAACAAGTTACATAGAAACATTTTTCAATCTTGAACAAATAATAATTCCAGTCTTATTTTTAGTAAATAAAAAACCACATTCAATTAGTGTGTTATTATCTATGAAGGAGATGTTTGGAATTATAATTTATTAATTTTATTGTTTTTTTTGTTTTTTTTTATTAATTTGTTTACAAAGGTTACATGCATTTAGTTAATCGACTAATGTAAATAAGTATTATTATGAGTAAGTATTAAATGAATAATTACGGATCAATTATATATGATTAATATTATACTATGTGATGAAGGAGACCCATCATAAGTCAATTGTTTTTGCTAAAACACAAACAATTATGTTCATCTAGAAAATATCAGAGCTGACATTTTATTTTTTTTTTGTTTTAATTTTTTGTGTTATTTTATTTTATTTTATTATTATTTTAGTTCTAAGGAAATTTGTAATATGATTTAATATTGTTTACAACCTGCAATTGGGCAATTTGTCTGTTGGTGGAATTTTATATGTTTAAATAAATAAAGAGCCGTTTAAATAGGATTTTGTTGTTTATTTAAAGACACTTTATGCTGCTACGGTTAATCAGGCGATGTTAAATTGGTAGTCATAAATTTTGCTTATCCAGGTATAATTAGATCTGGATTCTACAACGAGTACCTGACATCGCACAGGCTCAGGGCCGCCATTTTACGTCCGGAAGGGGGTAAGGTAGGCAAGGACCGCCTGACAGGCTACGAATCCGCAAACTTGGGTATAGCAACCTGAGAATGCTAACGAGTACTCCATATATGATCCCAATATTATTTTCCTTCTTCATGTTATTGCAAGCTATACTTTAAATTACAGATATGATATAATTATTAGAGGCGAAAATTAGAGGGGTATATTTTTAACAACTTGTGAATTAGATTCAAAGATTATTATTAATAATAATTTTATATATCTTTACATGATTTAAATACATCTTAGCCAAACAAGAAAAATATACAAACAGTTTTTTTCCTAGTAATTCACTAAGCACTTACTTAATGATTAAGGTAGTGCGTTGATTTGAAAAGGTTTTAACTGACATTTTTGTCGAAATATTATTTTTGGGGCTTCTGATTTGTCTCTCTTTGTGCAGTATAATAACTTTATTTGAACATATAGAATATCAAATCAAAGATAAATATTAATTTTGGTAAACAAGGGATCTAACAATAAACGACTGTTTTCTCTTTACAGTTAAATCAAAGTCAAAGTTTGAAAAATTATGTTTATGTGGATTTGGGAGCTTAATTTGTTTTTATTCTGAAATCTTTACCTTTCAACGCCAGTCCTAATTTTTTTTAGTATTTGTAGTTTTAGGCCTTTTATAATCTAGAGAGATGTCTTATCCTACGTATTAATGATTTATTAATTGTTTACCATTTTGTCCGATTTCGCCGAAATTTGAAACATGTTCCGATCTTGGGTGTTTTAGTAGTATAAGAAGGTTAATTCACATAAATGTTATCATGGATATGTTTTAGTGGGAAGGGAGGTGAATGGGGAAGGAGAACGAATTAATTTTTTACTATTATTGTCACCCCTCTTAGAACTACTTATTCATAGTGACACAGGGATCTTTGGGCAAGGCTTGTGCGGTAATCAATTAAACTTAAGCCTATTGATATCATTTATTATTTACAATAAACAATCTATAGGTCCCAAATACCAAAAAGGGGGGGTCTCATAACCACATAAATACTTGGGGCCACTCATATACTCGATACTTGGGGCTACTATACTACTTGAATCCCACTCCTGACCTCTCGGTGCCTGCCCCAGCCTCACCCTTCCTGTCCCAGACTCTCTCCATCTCAGACTCAGACTACCTCAGTGACTGCAAGTCCCAGACTCTCAGACTGCCCGACTGTCTCAGACCTAGACTGCCCCTCTACTTGCCTGGGCCAGCCTCTTCTAGGATTTCCCCTCTCTCTCAGAGACTCCTAGGTTCAATGGCCTGCTTAGCTTTTTAGCAATGATTTTCCACGTGACAATATATACGATTTAAACAAAATTTCACTCTGGCTTTTAATACACTTATTATTTTAAACATATCACTGTCGTTTAATCCACTTCGGTCTTTATACCAATCAAAAGAGTAGCAAGTTTAATATCATATTTCGATTTTTATTGATTTTTTTCAAAAATTAGGCTTTCAATCGAATCGAATCACAGTCAAACCGGGAATCGAATCGAACCCATCGATCGGTACGGCCCCACGGTTAGCTCAGTGGTAAGAGCGCTGCGACGTAGATGCAGAGGACCTGGGTTCGATTCCCGGCTGTGGTCGAATCTTTTATCTTCTAGTTAAATAGATTAAAAATTATAAATTAATTATCTAACAATAACTGATAACTACATAACAACATACAATGTATATCTTTAACGTATGTCAACTAGATCCCGTCTGTCTGGACAATTGTTCATCTCCCCCCCCCCGGTACTTCGCTACATTGTGGCGAGACCTGGTGGGAGGGATCACAGAAGAGAAAGATTCGATCACGATCGGTACGGCCCCACGGTTAGCTCGGTGGTAAGAGCGCTGCGACATAGATGCAGAGGACCTGGGTTCGATTCCCGGCCGTGGTCGAATCCTTTATCTTCTAGTTAAATAGATAAAAATTATAAATTAATTATCTAACGATAACTAATAACTACATAACAACATAGACTAGATTAATTGCGCTACACCTGTTATTAACCCGATAAGTATAATTACCTCTACTGTTACTAGATGAGCAGTCCCTCAGTACAATAAACCAAACTGCTCCAACAAAATGTTAAATTTAATATAGACAATAATAATAAGTAAGTAAAATCAGAAATTTAAATAACAAGAATGGAAGAAAAAGTAAAATAGTTGTATAGAAATGTCTAAAAACAGGGTGCTGAGAATGGAGGAAGACCCTAAAACGTAAAAATCGAAGGAAGATAAAGTGTGAATGAAGATAAGTTTGTTCGTAAAACTTTAATTTTAATATTGGCTATAAAACTTCCATTAGCTAAGAAAAAGAAACTATATAAAAAGCAACAAACAAACCTGAGCAACAAGACGAGTCTCAACAACTCTTGTGTTAAAATCATCTGATTCAGCTTTATTCTTTGTAACAAGACTATTAGCTATTACAAATAAAGCATCACTAGGTAAAGATACATCAGTCGTTCTTAAAGGATTAAATTCAATATGCTTAGCACAACCTATAATTTCATCTCTATTATTGTACTAATAATATTAAATAAAAATATTGAAATTAGAAAAAAAAAGTAAAAAATTGGTTTGTAAAAAATGAAAATTCAGGTTTTTTAATAAAAATTACCTTCTGTAGCACAGAAAGCAATGGCCTGGTCCATGCCACCACCAGCAGTTCCAATATATTGTTCACTAATAGCACTCATTGTAGCCAGTTCTGTCTTGGACAATATTAACTGAAAGACATTTTAACTTAAAACTTTAAAAAAAGGAAATGAAAGAAAAAGATCAATATCAACACAGCTCATCTTATTGATAAAAAAAATTATTTTTGAAATTACTTCAATTGAGACAAGCAGGTAGGAAGTATAGTAGTTGATATTTTCCATGAGTCAAGATGCAATATTTCTAATCTTTACAGAATCAGAAACTGTTGCTTTCTTGATCCTAATTATTATATCTCGTACAATGGTGATTTATCAAACTACTATAAGTTTATCAATAAATTTAATTTGGAGGATCTGAAAACTACTAAATACCTTATTCAAATAAGTTGTAGCAAGTAGGGATGCACTAACAATCGCACTAGAACTAGATAACCCAGAACCAGGTGGTATTGTGCCAGCTATAGCGATTCTTAATGAAACTGGTTTTCCATCAATCTTTTCCAAGGCACCTCGAATACCACAAAGTACATAAGCACACCATCCAAACTTATGGCGATCAATTCTGTAAATGATAAACAAATACATTAAATTTGCTTACTCTATATACGACAAGAAATTTTTTATAAATATAGCTACGGAATGATTGTTATTAACAACTTAAAGATCACAACCAAATTTGGCATTATGAATTTCTGAATCCACACTGCTAATATCTATCTTGCTAAGTAAAATTAAATCATCACACAAATAGAGCATGAATAGGTTTAGGATATGTTATAGGTTGTAGGATGTTTCATAGATTCTTAAAAATATAGAAACATGTACATACACAAAACTGGAATCAGGAACAGTGCAATCAGGATACTTGGAATCAAGATTAGTTATCTCTAAGAAGGGTTCTGCTTCCAGGGCTTTAGCAGCTAACAAAATATCCTTATCAATGGCCAGAGGACAAACTGAATAACCACAATAATCTATATGTTCTCCAATTAAATTTACCCTTCCTGGTACCCTGATATATACATCAGGATAATGAGAAAATTTTGAAAAAAAGGTCTGTTTTAATTTTTTAAATCTTCCATGAAGATCATTATTTTTTGGATGGGTGTGAACTTCTGGGAAGAAAGAATTCTTACTGCTCTGCTCCAACATAATAATTAAATAATTCAATATAAAAGACTTTAATTTGCAGAAAACATTAAAGTTAATTGAAGTAAAATTTTAATTCATAGTATCCTTGACACAAATTATGAGGAACACTTCAATGATAACTAGTAATAAACTAAGAGTATCTCCTTCCGAAACATGACATGAAGATTGATAACGTCATAGGACAGTATTTGGCAAATCTGATAAAACTCTAGCTAAGAGTGACAAAAATAGATTGAGTTAATACAACAATAAATATGCTTAGTTCACCATCGAAAAGTTAATTATGGCAGAAATGAAATTTGAAAGTTAAACTATTCTTAATTTTTAAATCGAATATAACGCCGGGAGCCAAATTACACGGTCTTTAAGACTTACACTGCTTCAAACGACGTTCACGAACATCCCGCTAAAGTCCAAAAGTTTTTAGCTTGACTAAGAAAAAAACAAGTTGAGAATTTATAGTTATATTATTTTATAGTTATTGATACGGACGCACTTGTCTGCCCTCTCAAAGCTTTTCCATGCCCAGCTGGAAATAATTTTCTTCCTTAGTGCTGAAGTGAGCATCGACAGCTGCTTTTAGAGCCTCATCTTCTGGAAATAGCTGTCCTCGAAGGTCCCGGTTGAGATTTGGGAACAGGAAGTAGTCGCTCGGGGTGAGGTCTGGGCTCTAGGGCGGGTGATCCAGCTCTTCGACCCCACACTCGGTTAGGGCAGCCATTGGGCCGAGCGCACATTGAGACACAGGAGACGCAGAGCAGAGCAGTTTTTGTAATACGTGTGGTAGATAGGAAGTTGTGCTGCCCTGCTCAGCGTTAGTGATGGGAAGGAAAACGCCAAACTGTTTGAAAAAATTGTTTTTTATAAAAAACGGAAAAAACTGTTTTCCTGAACCAGCCCAAACAGTTGGAATTTAGAACTTCCTACTCTTCCCGTTCTCATTTACAACTACTTAAACGTTTGGAACTCGTTACAGAACGACTGAAATTGAAAGGAACAGTTGTTTTCTTCACCACTAGCGCTCCGTTGTTTGATTTTCCGTTAGGTTTTCTGTGGATTCTATTTTCGAATTTCTATTTATTTCATTTAAAATATAAAGTGACACTTTTACTTTATTTTCTTTTAATGTCAGTTTATTCAAGTGCTAATTAAAACATATCTCCAAACTGCTGTGTATGGATGAGAATACATTACAATAATAGGAAGTTATTATATATAGTTCATAACAATGAAAAAAAAAAGTAAAAAATTCTAAATAATAAAGAAGTTTATTTTTCGTAATATTTCAAGAATTCATAATATTTTAACATTTTTCTCGATAAAGACCTGTCAAAATTATTTTAAGTGGTGATTTTTTTTTTTTAATTTTGTTGCTTCAACAATTAGTGTCATTTTCTGATTTTATTCTCAAATTATTATTTTTTTTTAAATTTGAATTAATACTATTATTAAGTTTACAATACAACACAACACAAAACAAACAGCTGATAGAAACATTAGTCTGGAGGTTTTCTGTTTTCCCCAACCTGTTTTTTTCAAACTGTTTTTTCCAACAGTTGTTTTTTTTCAACGAACAGTTCGTTGGCGTTTTGTAAAAATAACCGAAACGCCCATCTCTACTCAGCGTCCATGCGCACTAGGGTTGCCAGATTTTTTTTCAGCCTATAAGGGGCAAATGCTTAAATAGGCCAAAAAATAAGGTAATTTAGTTTTTTACCCAGGACAAATAAAAAACAAAATTATATAGTGACATTCTTTATTTTATTTGATATTTCTCCGAGGAGCAAGTCAGTTTTAACATATTTTTATTGGTTTTAACATATTAATAAAAATCAATACAATTATAATCGTAATTAACAACGGTCACCAACTCGCTTTTTATTAAATTAGGGGTACATTTATTTCTTACATCAGTCCACTTAAGTGCCATCTGTGAAAAAACCCTTTCCACTAGACAGTTTGGGCTAGGTTTTCTAAAAACGAAGGATAAAATTTGGAAAATGTTAGGTATTTCGGTACTGGAAAACCCTTTGATGATATTCTATTTAAAGATAATCCATTTTTCTCCAGTGAGTCTAATAATAATTTAGTTACTTCATTTGCTCATTCGTGGTTGCATTATACTAAATCGAGAAGACGATTTTGAATCCCTGTATCGTAGTCAAAGTATCGTATGCAGATTGGAAACATTTTTCTGTTTCTTTTTATTACTTGCATCTGCCGCGATCGAAAAGTATAGATTTTTCTCATGTGCGGTATATAAAATATTTTTAACAGATTCCTTACCCAGTATTTCGCATATAATAGATTCTGCTTTAATTATTGATTCTGCTGTCCTGCCGCAGCTAAACTTCTGAGTAATTTTTGAATCACGTATGATAAACCGATTTGAGTTCTCCAGCAGCTATTTTTTCTTCCGTGTCCTAGGCAGACTTATCAGGTTTTGAAAAATGTTGTGTTAAATTACTCGATGTTCTATAGCTAACAACAGTTATGTGAGATTTAGTTGACGCATGTTGTTTTACATCACTGAGACCACCATGAGCGCAAGACAAATCTTTATTGCATAAGCGACAAAAAATTCCGAGCTTTGTTTATACTTTGTTAGCTTTTTAGCTTTCTTGAAAGGTATTACACTACTACTAGCCTTTTTAACATTACCTGAGTTTTAGTTCTAGAAGCACACGGTGGATATTTAGACGTTTATTTTTGCCTGGAAGTTCCTAGTAGTGTGGATAATTGAGAAACTCTTAATTTTGTTTTCATTAGTGACTTTTTATGCGTTAGTGCGTATTTTTGTCTAGCGTAGATCGATCGATTTAATAATAAAAAACGAAGCACGGTTCGAATACGGGACAGAGTCAGTCCCGCCAGGCCATTTTAAACTAAGCCTAAAATACGGGACGTCCCGGGAAATACGGGACGTCCCGGGAAATACGGGACGTCTGGCAACCCTAATACGCACACATGTTCAATTATTTCTGCCGGTCGCCTCAGTTGGTCTCCCAGGTGGTGGATCTTATTCCAGTAATTCCCTACCCCACTTAAACTCTTTTGCCCAATTTTTAATTGTAGCTAGAAAAAGTGATTCTCCTCCATTGACATTCACCATCCTGGCATGGATTTGATAAGGAGTCTGTCCTTCTTTTGTCAAAACCTTTATAACATCCCGGTACTCTAATTTATTCATCGCAGAAAACTCAACTTGCACTAGGCATAAACAGACTACAACTGATAGTGAGACAAAAAGGAAAAGCGGGACTGCCTACTGAAAAGTTGACAAGTCTAATCATGTGCTGTAATATATTCAGAGAGGCCCAAAGAGTATTTTTTAAAATAAAACTGTAAATAGTCCTAGTATATGTTTGATTCTAACAAAGAAGTTTATTTTTTTAATAATTCATAGTTCTTATAAGTGATAATGTAGTAATTATCTTGTTAAGTTTGAATATTAATTCAGTTAGGTAAACCTTTTTATTGAAATAATTTTAGTATTTGTTTTTTTTAGAATCTCATTACTTTTATTTATTTAAATGTTTAATTAAGATAAGGTAATGTCATTTAATAATATTTAATAGTAAAGGAAAGTAACTAATACTTGTTTTCATTTGATTGTTAGATATAATATTTTTATTAATAACATAACCTATTTATTCTTTAGCTTTTTTCTTAGTTGTTTATTCACTATAAATAGTTAATTATTCTTTTTATTTTGTTTAATTTTACTTATAATGCAGTACAGTTATGTAAAAGAATGACATTATGATTGAAAAACAGATGTGGAAGAAAATGTAATCTATTGTAATCAGATAGGAGTTAATGCCTCCATAAGTGTGCATATAGTTAGCACTAGCTACGTTATACCATTAATTAAATTTTATGTTTTTATAAGTTATTAATCATAAGATTAGTTTTATGGCTCTTAATGTCAATTAAAATTGTATTTATTCACTACATTTATATTTTAATAAATACTCGGGGATGATTGATAGTCAGGTATTTTAGACATAAAACATTTTCTTTATTTAATCGTTTCGATCCAAAATGGGGGTCTTCATCAGGGCTAAAACGAAACAAATATATGAGTATAAAATATAACACAACTTCATGACTATCAGTCATCTCCGAGAATCTTAAAGAACAGTCGACTCAATACCGATATCCATACTGATTCAAGTATTTTATGTTCTAATATATTCAAGTAATTTATATTCGAATATAAGTAAATATATCAGGTCGATTAAGTTAAATTAAGGAATTCGACAAACCAAATTAAATGCAAACAGTTTCAATGTTTGATTACTCTGACTGAAAACGGATCTTCTATGGAGCTCTCAACGTATTTAAATATCGGGATATTTCATCCTAATTATCACCTTTACTTATAACCTTTTTTCCATGCACAAGTTCCTTATGATGTTTCCAAAATTCGATGTTTCTGCGCTGGAACCTGGGGATATGTCATCTTCAGATGAGCTAGACTGAGTGGAAAGTATTCTGGAGAGCAAATTTTTGAATCATTACGCTCTAGTAATTTTTCGATTCTAACTTTCAGTATCGATACCAGTACTCATACTTGAATCCTTGGTATCGATACCAAAACTACTTGGTATCGAAATGAAAGTATCGATACTTTACTTATATCGATCGGTATCGTACGTCCCTAGCTCCTGGTGTCTCTGGGATGTTTAAATCTAGCTGTCGTATTTATTTTTTTTTCCTTCCTCACCCCAATTTTATCCTACCTATAAAATCCTAGGGGTTGTCCTCCCAGGGCCTATCGACCTACCTTCAGGTTGTCTTGCTTAGATAAGAGCCCTAGAGCTGTCAAGGCCCACGTTTCTCCCGTGGAATTAGCTTTTATCAGTTTTATCTTTCGAGGTAAGAAGGTAGCGTCGCTCTGGCAAGGATATTCCTCTCATTCCTTACATCTTACACCAGTTATAATTTTATTTAGGGTTCCCTGCTTAGATAAGCACCCTAGAGCTGTCAAGGCCCGCTTTCTCCCGCGGAATTAGCTTTGATCAGCTTTACCTTTCGGGGTAAGAGGATAGCGTCGCTCTGGCAAGGATATTCCTTCATTCCTTACACCTTAAGCTGAACATTTTTTGACCCTCTGTTCCGGCTCCCTTTTCTCTCTTGCTTAGATAGCGCCCTAAGGCCACCGAGGTCCATGCATATCCCTTGGGTTTTACCTTGGTGATTCACTCACAGAAGTGAAGGGCTGCGTGGCTCTGGCAAGATTATCTTTATTATAGACACTGTGGTGGAGACATCCGTAGAGAGAGTATGATCTTATTAATTTTTATAGATCCTAAATAAATAGCCCCAAAGGAGGGAGATATATTACAGTCCAACAGCTGCCCCTCCCCACTCTCTTTCAAGGTCAGGCTAAAAACATTTGGACCTCCCCCCTACGTACTGTTCGGCTATTAGTAGGAACTAGTGACCGACCGAAGTTTCTGTGTCGGTTTCGGCAAGTTTCAGCCGAAAAACCTGGTTTCCGCAGCAGTTTCGGTTTCGGCCAAAAATTGACCAAATCTTCGGCCAGGCCGAAACTAGCTCTTGTGTCTGATATCTCCAAGAAGGAAGTAGGACTACACGATATAAGCTCGATCTCTTTCATGGCATTAACACCCTTGAATTCAATAGTGGGAAGTATCTTTTATTTTAGTTAATTACACTTGTATTTTATTTCGATAGAACATAGATTTTTCTCATTCTTTTGGTATCTTTACTAAAAAAATATTTTAGTTAGTAACCTTGTCATTAAAAGTTGCATCAAATGGTGGTAGTAGGTTTTGATCTTTGTTCTTGTATGGAATGGGAATCAGATGTAAACCAATTTTTCAACCTTGGCAGCCCCCTTTCCCCCGGCGATTCACCAATAACATCCCAAAAACTTGTCTCAATTTTTACCATGAAGAAGCACGTTTTCGACCAAAAACTATTCTATAAATTTTTAAACTAGATTAAATCCACTAACATTTGAGACCAAAACTGACTCCGTAGATTAAATAGCTTCTGACATACTGCTTCACGTATTCAATAGGCCGTCATTTTGTAATCTGGTTAAGACCCGAAACTAGGTCTATGGCCGAAATTCGGTTTCGGTTTCGGCTAAAATTTCGGTTTCGGACACTAATAGGAACCTTTAACTGTACCAACTTCACCCTCCAACAGATAATCCCCAGAACCTTGACGTACCTGCATACTACGAAAAACTGTTTTCGTAGAATGCTGCAATAACGTGGTGTCGAGCGGACATTGATGTCTAAGCTCACTCCGCAGGATTTCGTCTGGGCGGGGGCTTCAAAGCGTTCAAGGTATTTTGTAGTTCTAAGGCTTTATTAAATAAAACTTACTGATATTTGAAAGTTGAAATATAATTTTTAATTTAAAGTTTAAATAATGTTTAAAAGTATAGTAAATGAATAAGAATTTATTTATTTGTAGTTTTTGGTTCTCAAATTTACTAGGGAGGGGTAGCCACCCCCCCCCCTGCGGACGCCCATGCCTTAACACGTTCGAGGCTAGAGACCTTTTCTCATTTTCACCTCCGTACTGAAACTTTTTTTTTACCATTAAGTCTTTAAAATTATAAAAATGATGTCAAGACTTAATCTGATTGTAAATATAAGCTCAAATATATAAATATAATACATGACGCCGATTGGCGTCATTAGCACGGCGCACAGTGGTGCGGATAGGGACAAAACCCTAAAAAATGAAGGTGTAACCGGAACTTTAGAGATATTTTTTGAAACCTAAACACCTGTAGAGTAAGGATCCAAACCAATTTTTCAGATTAAAATTCATTCATCATAGCTCCCTCGACCTCCGTCTTCTGGTTGATATTAAATCAATCCAGTGGTATCACTGAAGATACTCCAAAAGATTTCAGATCCGAAAACGTCCGAATCATTGAAAAAGATCATTTCATAGTTAGGAATTTGTGAACGGGAGTGCCGTTTGCTTTAGTGTCCCCTCTTCCAGGTGCAATGTTTTCAATGGCTAATACGCTTCTATTCAAACATGACTTTGTCAATATGTCAACAATTGTTTATTTGCGTTAAGTTTTCAGAATTCTTTCAACGAAGAGAGTGAAATATTTATTCAATCTATTCGTATAATCATTTATTTAAAATTTAGTATGGATAAATCCGTCATTTCCTACCGCGAAGTATGTGATATACTGATTAATTAGAATTCGTCGCTAGAGCAAGCGTTTCCAGCATTAATTTTAGGGGTGGAAGGTGAGCCCTTATTTACAATTATTTCGGAAATAAAAAAAAGATTTGTTGAACATATTAATAAACGCTTTAAGGATGCGTCATACAATAAGGACGTTTTTTTTAAATGGGTGAAAAACCACTTTATCGTGCCGATGGGTTGCTAGCCCGACCGTGAGCCTGATTTTAGAAATTTGAGGGAAGACCAACCAAAGATTTTTCTGAATGTAGTAGAAAATCTGGAAGAGCAACGAACGAAGATGTAATTAATTTTATGTTGGTGTCATATGACCCATACATCGGTCACTTAAGGCCTAATTTGGAAAAAAAGAAAATACCTCTGTATTTTCTTCGCGATGTCGATGCGACTGCTTTAATTTAGAAGATTAATATCGTATCATAAATATGTATATAAATGAATGATTTATATAAATATTAATCTTATATGGTACTGAAGATGGTGTAACATCCGAAACTTGTCTACAATTGTTTTGTTTATGTTGGGAAAGTTTTATTTTTGTGAATATTTATATTATGTTCGTTTGATGTTCATGTATATATATATATTTATATATATACTCAATTTTAGTTGAAATTCTGTTGGATCCTATTATATTTATTTTTATATTCAACCAAAAAGTATTCATGTTATTAATTTATTACGATCCAAGTAAAATCAAAATTTTATTTTTAAAAATACGTATTTTTTTTACCCTGTAACCCTTAAAATGCAATATTACAGCTTTGAAAGTGGTATAAATGGTTTCAGCGACCCAAAAAAACCACGGAATGTAAATATTTAATCGCCATTTGCGATTAAATATATCGCATAATATATACAGGGTGTTTCGGAATTGCACGGCACTATTTTAGGTACGTGTTCTCTAACACAAAATAAACAAAAAAGTTCATATTAACATGTATCTCAAACTCATTTATTAAACAGATATCAAAGGTTAAAGATTTATTATTTATTTACTGCATTAAGACTGACTGTACATCGTTTAACGTGTTTAATACTAAATAAAAGGTTTTAATCACCTGATAAACAAATGAACGATAAGCAATGACAGTAGTTGCTCATCTGTTTGTCTAGTTCTGTGTGTTTTAGTGTGAGTGAATCTTGTGACACAGTTCAATTTATGATTATCATGGGAGATACCACTTATTCACTTTAGATATAATTTATTCACTTTTGATGAACAAACAGACATGCTTTTAACTTATGGCGAGGTACATACAAACGGTGCTGCTGCTGTTCGAAGATATCGTGAAAAATTTCCTAACCGAAGAATACCAAATCGTAAAACATTTGAGGCCATTGAAAGACGTCTTAGGGATAATGATACGCTAAAACCTATACGAGTGAACGCCGGTCGACAACGATTTCGACGAACTGCAAACGTAGAAGAAGAAATACTCGATGCTGTTCAGTTATCTCCTACTACTAGTACCAGAAGATTGTCACGTCGTTTCGATGTTTCCTCTACCAGCGTATGGCGAACTTTACGCGAACAACAATTATATCCATTTCACGTATCAAGTAGGCAAGATTTGTTACCACAAGATTATAACAAGCGCAGAAATTTCTCCCAGTGGTTAATTCGACAATGCACACGAGATCCTAACTTCCTGAACTGTATTTTGGTTACTGATGAATCTTGCTTTACAAGAAACGGGATTCTTAATTTTCGAAATACCCATACTTGGGCCGAAGAAAACCCTCATACGACTGCTGTTGGACATTACCAACATACATTCTCTTTAAATGTCTGGTGTGGTCTTCTAAGCGACAAAATCATCGGCCCCTTCTTTTTGCCACCTAGGCTGTCAGGTATATCTTACTTGCAATTTTTGCAAAATAATCTGCATGATATTCTAGAAGATATTCCGCTAGGTTATCTTAACTTATGGAGACCGATGGGTTGGTCGAAACGGACCTGTTAAATGGCCACCACGATCTCCGGATTTAACGCCATTAGATTATTTTGTGTGGGGCTAGATGAAGTCTATGGTTTATTCTGCGGCAGTTGACACGCAAGAAGAGCTAAGAAATCGGATCGTGGAAGCCGCAGTAACTATCAACCACCATCCTGATGCTATACGAAGAGCCAGAGAAGCATGGATTCGTCGTGCTGAATGTTGCATTCAACAAAACGGAGGCGCCTTTGAACATTTACTCTAAATGTTGTAATAATAATAAATAAATAGTAATAATAAATCTTTAACCTTTGATATCTGTTTAATAAATGAGTTTGAGATACATGTTAATATGAACTTTTTTGTTTATTTTGTGTTAGAGAACACGTACCTAAAATAGTGCCGTGCAATTCCGAAACACCCTGTATAATGACCATATATAATGGCAATTAAATATTGCCATGCGGCAATTAAAATGACCAATTTAGGGACAAAACCATTAACCGGCCACAAATGGCGATTAGATATATACATTCCATGTTTTTTTGTGTCGCTGAATCGATTTATGCCACTTTCAAAGATGTAATATTTCATTTTAAGGGTTACAGGGTAAAAAAAATACCCATTTTTAAAAATAAAATTTTGATTTTACTTGGATCGTAATAAATATTATAGGAACCAACAGAATTTGAACTAAAATTGAGTGTATATATATAAACATCAAACTAATATAATATATATTTACAAAAATAACTACGAAAATAAAATTAATACTGTAACGTTAAATCGATAAGCAAATAAAAAAAAAAATATGGCGTAACCTCCCGGACAGCATGTTGGAACAAAATAACCGGTTGGAACGAACATTTTTTGTCTAGATCATTCCGTGATGACGGAGAATTGCCGACATTGTTCTAGAAGATTCCAGGCCCCACTATTTACGATATATATAAGGGGCAGAGACTGAATGAGTTAGTTGAAGTCTGTGTCTTGACTGTGTTGCTCAAGTCATATGATTGTGTGTGATAAAGTTATCATTTTTGTAACCTGCTCATATATTTAAGTTTTAATAATTCGTTGGCATTGTAACAACTGTATATTTCTGTTAATAAATATTTGTTACCCACATAAGTGTTACAACTGGTGTCAGAAGTGGGATTTAAAAAAAAAAAAAAAAAAAAAAAAAAAAATGCCAGGTAAACGAATTCGAGAACTTAAAGTAGCGGAGTTGAGGAGAGAATTAGAAGAGCTTGATTTGGACACTACGGGTACGAAGACGATCTTGTTGGCTCGGTTACGTGAGTATTACCTGAGTCAAGGCGTAGATCCTGATACAGTAGAGTTCGAGGATAGCTCTATGAAGGCTATGTTAGTTGAATTAAATGACAAATTTAGCATCCATGATTCCAATTTGTCTATTGAAATAAATAGGGTAAATGAAAAATTCACCAGTCAATCGGCAGAAATAAATGACAAATTCACCAGCCTAAATTCTAACTTGTCAGCTGAATTAAATGAAAAGTTGACTAAATTAAATGATAAATTGGCCAGCCAGTCTGAGGAGTTCAATGAGAAGATGAATAGCCTGAAATCAAGCTTATCGGCTGAGATAAATGACAAGCTGACCAATTTATCTGGTGATGTGAATGGATTAAATGAAAGGTTGACCAACCTGTCTAGCGAAACGAATGACAAGCTGACCAACTTGTCCGGTGACGTGGTTGGATTGAACGAAAGGCTGGCTCAACAAGAAGCGGAGGTTAAAAGACTAAAAAGGATGTTGGAACAAGGGGAGAAGGCGGTCGCAAGGGAGGAGCTCTGCCCACATCCGTTACAAGAGGGACAAGTATGTGGACCCGCAGTTATGGAGAGCCGAGCAAGGATAAAGCCACCGACTTTTGATGGTAAGTCGTCCTGGGCGAATTACCTGAAGCAATTCAATGCTTCGGCCAGTGCTAATGGGTGGTCTCCAAGAGATAAGGCGGTTGCCCTTACGGTGGCTCTCAGAGGCGACGCTTTGGATGTCCTACAAACCCTCAATCCTGACGACGCATACGATTTTAACATGCTAGTAAGCCGGCTAGAGATGCGGTTTGGCCACGCCCACCTCGAACAGGTATATCAGTCCCAGCTGAAGAGCAGGAAGCAGAAGGCAGCCGAGACTATTCAAGAGTTCGAAGCGGACGTTGCCAGGATGGTAAGACTGGCTTATCCAACAGCCCCAGACAGTTTGTTGGAGTGCTTAGCAGTCCAAGCGTTCGTCGACGGCTTAAGGGACTTGGAGCT
Source organism: Aelia acuminata (assembly GCA_911387785.2). NCBI lineage: Eukaryota > Metazoa > Arthropoda > Insecta > Hemiptera > Pentatomidae > Aelia > Aelia acuminata. The sequence continues at coordinate 138,531,965 of OU426979.1, forward strand.
TCAGAGAGCGGTACGTCTGACTCGCCCTAAATTACTAGTAGACACTCTATCCACAGCACTGGAATTTGAAGCGGCTACCGAGGCTTCTCGTGGTCAGGCACGTGTCCGACCTATGAACAATGCCGACACAGAGGATGGGCAGCAGGAGTCAGAGAACTGTCAAAATTTTGAAGACGCAGTTCTAAAAGTTGCGAAGGCTTTGGAGTCTAGAAAAAGGAGACCGGTAAGGTATTGGAGCTGTGGGAAGCTCGGGCACGTTAGGAGCGCCTGCAAGAAGCGGACTGCTTCTGACACGCCTAAGCCACAGGGAAACTAAGGCGGGTCGACTCCTGGAGGGCGACATCGACCCAACAACGTCTTCAAGACCTAGTGGTTGTAGCCTCATTGGGGCACAGAACCGATAGTTTATATGTGGATGGCATCGTCAACGGCACGGGATACGCCATGTTGGTAGACACCGGTGCTACGAAGACCATCGTCGGCCCGAAGGTAGTTGGTGATAGAAGGCTGTCGCCCTCCAGGTGGCGACTGAGGACCGCTACAGGAGATGTAGCCAAAGTATTCGGAGAAGCAGAGGTAAGGATACAGTTGGGTTCAAACTGTGTTTCGCACTCAGCTCTAGTGGCTGACAAAGAAGAAGAAGTGATTCTCGGAATGGACAGAATGAACGCATGTGGTTTCCAAATAGACCTGAAACGGCAACTCGTAAGTGTTAGGGGGGAGGAACTTTTTATGCATAATCGAGAATCGGCCAGCTTAGAAGTCACCTTAGGTGAAGACGTGGAACTTCCTGCAAGATGTGAGACTATCGTAGCTGCTCGTCTCGACTCTTCAACTCCCACGGATCAGCCTAGACATCCCGTCTTATTTGAGCCACGAAACCACGACCAGGAGGTGGGAAAAGGAATTCTAGTTGGGAAGGCGCTCGTAATACCTTCGGATAAGGTTCCTATACCCCTTTGCAATATCAACGACTACCCGGTCACTATCAAGAAGGGCACTAAGGTGGGAAGTTTAGAGCCTGTAACCTCCATGATACTTCAGGAGTCTACTAAGAAGGAACAAACTAATGAAAATCTCCGAAGGATGTTAGAAGGCCTTGACCCGTCGCTGTCAAGAAAGGAAAAGGAGCAAGTCAAGGACCTTGTGAATCGCTATCGCCCTGTCTTTGGCTCGGAATCCGGGAAGCCAGGTAGAACAAGCGTTGTGCGTCATAGAATTGATACGGGTGAAGCACGCCCCATTCGTCCAGCTGCGCGACGACTTCCCTAAGTCAAGAAGAAAGAGGCTGAGAATGCTCTTCAAGAGATGGTAAGAGATGGAGTCGTGGAACCGTCGAGTAGTCCATGGGCCTCTCCGGTAGTGCTCGTGAAGAAGAAGGATGGAACGACCCGCTTCTGCGTAGATTACCGGAAGCTTAACGACGTGACGAAGAAGGACAGCTACCCATTGCCGAGGATTGATGACGCCCTCGACGCTCTTGCGGGATCCAGACTATTTTCAACTCTGGACCTGAAAAGTGGATAATGGCAAGTAGAGATGGACCCTGCTGACAAGGAAAAGACTGCGTTTACCACTGGGTCAGGACTATGGCAGTTCACGGTTTTACCGTTCGGCCTCTGCAACGCTCCTGCGACCTTTGAACGCCTGATGGAGAACATTCTGAGAGGTTTGTCCTGGAAGATATGCCTCGTGTACCTCGATGATGTCATAGTGGTTGGCCGGACGTTTGAGGAACACCTGTCAAATCTTGAAGAGGTCTTCAAGAGGCTTAAAGCGGCCAATTTGACGTTGAACGCGAAGAAGTGTCATCTTTTTCAAACGAAGGTAGCCTATTTAGGACACATCGTCAGTGGAGAAGGAGTTGCGGTGGACCCTACAAAAATTCAATGTAGTCAAATTCAATCTAAGCAATGGCCTACCCCTGTCAATAAGCAGCAGATTCGAAGTTTCCTGGGCCTTTGTTCCTACTACCGCCGGTATGTACGGAAGTTCGGAGACATTGCGAAGCCTCTGAGTCGATTGACTGAAGAGGGTAAAGTTTTCAGCTGGAACAACGAGTGTCAAGAAGCGTTTGACGCCCTGAAGGAACGGTTGACCTCGGCTCCAATCTTGGGCTACCCAGTTCCAGGAGGCAAATTCATCCTAGATACAGACGCCAGCGAAGAAGGCATTGGGGGTGTTTTATCACAATTGCAGGATGGCCAAGAACGGGTTATCGGATATTTCAGCAAGATGCTATCAAAACCTGAGCGTAATTATTGCGTAACCAGGCGGGAACTCCTGGCTGTTGTTAAGTCCGTTGACCATTTCTACAAATACTTGTATGGTACGAGGTTTTTGTTGAGGACTGACCATGCAAGCTTGAAGTGGCTGCTAAATTTCAGGAATCCTGAGGGCCAAGTTGCCAGATGGCTACAAAAACTCCAGGAATATGACTTCGAAATTGAACACAGACCAGGTGTAAGACATCGTAATGCAGATGCCCTGTCTAGAAGACCATGCCCGCCTAATTGTTCTCATTGTAGCCGACTCGAACAGAAGGAGGCCAACCTTTGCGCCGTTGGAGTAGTGAGTGAAGAATGGACACCTGACACAATCCGGGATAGGCAAGAAAATGATCCTGAGTTGAAAATGATACGGGACTGGAAACTAGCCAATCGCCGCCCAACTTGGCAAGAGGTAGCACCATTCTCACCTATTTTGAAGGCGTACTGGGCACAGTGGAACTCCCTTGTAATAGAAAATGGCTTGCTCAAGAGGGTTGTGGAAAATGTAGACGGCAGCCTATCCAGGAAGCAGCTTCTGATACCGAGGACCTGCGTGCCGGAGGTACTTCGTCTACTACATGATGAAGTGTCAGGAGGACGCCTTGGTGTGACGAAAACACTCCAGAAAGTACGCGAAAGGTTCTACTGGGTGAACTGCTCTGAGGATGTCAGGGACTGGTGCCGTAAATGTAACACCTGCTCTGCAAGCAACGTACCAGCTCGCAAACGCCGTGCTCGGATGCAGCAGTATATTGCAGGGAGCCCCTTCGAGAGGGTAGCCATGGACATCCTAGGACCATTCCCAGAAAGTGAAGCTGGAAATAAGTACGTTTTTGTAATCGTGGAGTGTTTTTCCAAGTGGGTGGAAGCATATGCTGTCCTCAACCAACAGGCTGCTACCCTGGCCGACGTTTTGGTGAAGGAGTTCATCACCCGTTTCGGAGTACCAATTGAACTGCATTCAGATCAGGGGAGGAACTTCGAGAGCACATTATTCCAGGAAGTCTGCAAGAGGCTTGGGATTCGAAAGACCAGGACTACGGCCCTCCATCCACAGTCTGTCGGAATGGTAGGACGGATGAACCGAACCCTTATAAAGTACCTTTCCAAGGTAACCTCTGACCATCAAAGAGATTGGGACCGTCAGATCCCATATTTCCTCATGCAGTTAATGAATCCTCTGGACAGACACCTACGAGAGTTCTCTTCGGTCGAGAGATGAGGTTACCTTGTGACCTCATTTTTGGCAGCAAACCTGGGGTGGATCCATCTGGGCAAGACTATGTATCCGGACTCCAGAAGAGAATAGAATACACGCACGAGCTAGTTCGCAAGAATCTTCGTTTGGCCAGCGACCGGATGAAGAGACACTACGATAGTAAAGCCGATCAGGGCGGATACCATGAAGGAGACCTCGTTTGGCTCTATAACCCAAGAAGAAAGCGAGGATTCTGCCCAAAGTTGCAGAAGAACTGGGAGGGACCCTACGTGATAAAGAAGCGCATCAACGATGTGATCTAAAGGGTCTCCAAGTATCCCAAAGGAAGGCCTATGATCGTCCATTATAATCGCTTGGCGCCATATGCAAGGAACCACGAAGAAGAACAGGTGCAGCGGATTACGGAAGAGACCTTTCGTTTGACCTAGGGAGCAGAAGCATGGAAAATAAGACATCCAGGAGGAATGTCTCTAAGGAGGGGGCAGTGTAACGTTAAATCGATAAGCAAATAAAATAAAAAAACATATGGCGTAACCTCCCGGACCGCATGTTGGAACAAAATAACCGGTTGGAACGAACTGTTTTTGTCTAGATCATTCCGTGATGACGGAGAATTGCCGACATTGTTCTAGAAGATTCCAGGCCCCACTATTTACGATATATATAAGGGGCAGAGACTGAATGAGTTAGTTGAAGTCTGTGTCTTGACTGTGTTGCTCAAGTCATATGATTGTGTGTGATAAAGTTATCATTTTTGTAACCTGCTCATATATTTAAGTTTTAATAATTCGTTGGCATTGTAACAACTGTATATTTCTGTTGATAAATATTTGTTACCCACATAAGTGTTACAATACTCTTTTTCTAACATAAACAATACAATTGTAGATGGGTTTCACTTGTTACACCATCTTCAGTACAATATAAGATTAATATTTATATAAATTATTCAATTATATACATATTTATGATGTGATATTACTCTCCTAAAATTATCTGTCGCATCGACATCCAGAGGTATTTTCTTTTTTTCCAAATTAGGCCTCAACTTACTGATATGTGGGTCAGATGCATGGGCGGATCCAGCTGATCGTAAAGGGGGGCTGCAGCCCCACAGCCCTTCATTTGGATCTGCTTATCAGCTTTTTTACCTTTATGTTCCTTTCCCACAACTAAAATTATACTTGTTCTTTAACTGGCTTCCTTACATTAAGGAAAGTCAAATTCTATCTTTTAATGACGAAAATTTTTTCAAAGGGAGGGGCTGCAGCCCCCACAGCCCCCCCCCCCCCCCTGGATCCGCCAATGGTCTGATGACACCAACTCAGAAAAATCTTTGGTTGGTAAAATTTTCTAGAACCAGGTTCACGGTCGGCCTCACAACCCATCGGCGCAAAGGGCACAATAAAGTGGTTCACAAATTCCTAACTATGAAATGATCTCTTTCAATGATTCGGACGTTTTCGGATCTGAAATCTTTTGGAGTATCTTCAGTGATACCTCTGGATTGATTTAATATCAACCAGAAGACGGAGGTCGAGGGAGCTAACATTGAAAAAGACCAATAACCATATCACTTATGACATGTCTCAAGATATCACCCAATTTTCTTTTACATCCACCCTAAACTTTTTTTTTTTTCAATCTAGGATTAAATACCCTTTTTTCAGGATTTCTAAATAAGATATTTTCCAAAATTACGGCCTCAGAAAAATTTGGGCTTCCCTAAGATCACTTCGAATAGGACGTTAACAAAAGTGTTTTCGTGTCATTCCTACAAGATGCCTAAAACTGTCTTATTTTCAAAGGTTTAATGAATTTTAATCTGAAAAATTGGTTTGGATCCTTACTCTACAGGTATTTAGGTTTCAAAAAATATCTCTAAAGTTCCGGTTGGAGCAGCTTCATTTTTTAGGGTTTTGTCCCTATCCGCATCACTGTGCGGCGTGTGCTCAAGCTTTCCCCTCCCTTACACTACCTCTGTTCCTCCCGTTCTACGTTGGTAGACCGTGCTTTTTCATGAATTTTGCGCCTTTTTATTAATTTTCTAGAATATTTCGCATTATAGAAGACTAGTTTTTATTGGAAAATTTTTAGTTGTAATTTTTTGTTGGTTAGCTATAAAAATTAAGAACTGAATCTGTTCGAATTAAAGTTTATTTCAGTCAACCAAGAGAACTACAAATGTTAGAAAAAGTTATCTAGATCATTTGATATGAAGTTATTGAGATAATTGTCAGAAACTATCTAGATAATTAAATCTTGTTAGATAATAGTTGTCTACAAAATAGAAAATAGTTCTCATGACTTTATTGTCTAGATTACCTCAGTAATGTACCTACATTTTATTGGAAAAATTTAATTGTTATTGTTATTTAATTACCTACCAAAATTAAAACTGATAGAATCAAAGTTATGACAATTGACCAAGGAAAATGGAAAGGAGAGAAAAAGTTATCAAAATAATTTTATAAGTATTTTATTAATTAAAAAAAATTTTATATTTTCTTTATTTCAAATCAATTTAAAACTTGGTTAAGGGTGTAAGGAAATAATTTTGGATCCAGGATAGGAAACAATGCAGATAATCTACTTCAGCTTCTTCTTGGGGCGAATATTGTTGGTATGACCATTCTTCTTCTTGCGGCAATTATCAGTGGTATATATTGTATATTTATTATTTATTTATTTATTATTTATTATAATATATATATATATTGGCAATTATTAATAATATATATCAGTGGTATATATTCTATTATTTTTTTAACCGACTTCGAACGAAAGAGGAGGTTACTCAATTCGATACGTATGTGCCTTTTTTTTTTTTTTTTTTTCTATGTATGTCCACCGATTACTCCGAGATGGATGGACCAATGGGAACGAAACCTTTTGCATCTTGTAGAGAATTTTCCCAAGTTGGTCCCATTAAAACCTTTTTTGGGTTCTTAATTTATTTAATAAGTTATCGGGAAAAAACATGAAAATAAATCTTTAATTATCACTAAAAATTTTACTTAATGGAAAAACATATGGCATATATAACATAAGGTATGCTCCAACAAGCTATTAAACTCATTGGTAACTAAACAATTTCACTATTGTTTTAATGCTGGATGAACCATGTGGGAAAACTACCCAATCAAATCTAGAATCAAAAGAGTGGGGGGAGAACATGAGCAGTCTACTAGTTATGGACGTGTTTTAAGTGCTTGTTGGAACCTACGTATGCATAACCTTAACTGATTTTTCAACAATAGATTTCAATAAAGATATTTAATATCGGCAAAATATAATATCGCTGACGTTTTCTGTAGCGTTATTAGTAGATATATTAGATTGATATAGGTATATATTCACCGAAAACAGTAAACCTTCTTAATTTAGATCTAGTCGACGGTTTGTTTTTCCTCATAAGTGTATAATATTATAATTATTGCAAAACTTGAAAGGCTTCTGCACATTTTAAGGGGAAAAATTCTAATTTCATCAATAGTTGAGGTTTGTTTTTACTTTGCATATAAGTTTATTGTGAATGGCAATCGATAAAAGGAGTATTTAGGGTTAGTAGAAAATTGGAACTAGTTTTAAAAATTTAGTCTCTAATGCCTTTCCAGAACCGACGAAGATGATTATCAATCATTGTTCCAGCGAAAACCACCTTATACATATTTCATTCAGAAATGTATTATGGAACTAATGTTTCAAACTAAAATGTAATTATTAAGGGTTATATTTTATTAATTACTAGCTGTATATACCGGTTTCACCTGGAGAATTTCATTTTTTAAATCTATAAAGTTAGACTTTTATCGACTCAAACGGCCGATTTCGTAAAAACCAATGTAAAGCGAGATCATTACGATTTTTATAACAACAAAGAATATCAGCTGAAGATCGACTGAAGTTATGCAATTTTAATATGGACAGGTGTTCGCACCTGGTATCAAAGAACCACTGAACGAAATTTGGAGAATTTAGGATAAACGGTATGGATTTCTATAAAGAACAAACAAACAAACAAACAGAATTTCATCTTTATTTATATCGATATAAAAAAATATGTACAACAGTATAAAAAAAATATGTACAAAATATAAAAAAACAATTATTAGAAATACATACTTATTATACAAATTACTGAACTTTAAAGAGAACAGACAGATTAGTTCTTCCATTAAATACCACACATAAAAAAAATGTCATCCTATATTTCATAAAATTTCTATAATGCAGACTGTTATTGAAGTTAGGATATGGGGTGGTAGTTTATTGTGATTAGATAGAACTGACATATGAGCTTGAAACTATAATTGTTCAAAGCTCAAAACTATTTCTGTTTTTGCTGGACAACTTGTTAAGGGTATCGGTTTATTTCCACTTCTATGATTTTGATATCTATCATGAAGCTTGCAGCCTACCAAAATATTTCAATTTTTAAGTTTCAATTCACTTTTTTTGTCTGGGGTCACCTGTGGTGTTGTGGTTAGCATGGCAACCTACAATACTAAAGGTCGCGGCTTCGATTCCAGCGGTGGCCCTAGGATTTTTTAATGGGAGTAAAAAATCCTTAGCTATGCCGTCCCTCGGATCGGACGTAAAATAGAGGTCCCGAGCCTGTACGATGTCAGGTACTCGTTAAATACTATCCTAATTATACCTGGATAGGCAAAATTTAGGACTACCACTGTAGCATCGTCCGATTAGCCTAGCATAAAAATGGACGTTAAACAAACAAACAAACAACTTTTTTTAAAATATAGAATAAAATGGATCCTATATATTGAGTTATACTAGATTTATGAAAACATTTGTTTTCATGAATATACAATAACTCAATATGTTTAAACTGCTTATGCAAACATATATTTTTCTATTTATTTATTTAGACAAATTATTGTCTGTCATGAAATTGATATTCTTCGATAGAACACCTTATCAAAGGAGTGTAGAAGAAAAGTAAATAGTTTAAAACTTTCGGGTGAAATGTTATTTTTGTTTTACCCTCAGCTTCTTTAACATTTTGGTTGTTACAACAAAAAGCAACACATATAGACATGGTGATCTTATTATATTTCGTAATGAGAGTTACAAAAATGACAAATTTAAAAAAAAAAAACCATTAATTTAAACCAACACTAAGTCCATACAATATTCAAAAAAACCCAAAAGTCTTAGTACAACCTCCTTTACAATGCTGTCACCATACAAGATTATTAATAATTTAATAGGGAACTTAAATATAATCAATAAACTTAAAGTCACTTAACGTTTTCACTGATATCCTAAGATTAAGAGCAAGTACGCTATTAGGACAACGCTAGGTAGGTAGTATGAGGGTGGGAGGGCTGAGCATACCCCGACCATGCCTTTTAGACCACTGAGTATAGAATAACATAGAGGTGCCTTAAGGTCAGGCCACACATGTCCGCACCGCATCCGCATCCGCAGCACGGATCTGATTCATTTACGAAGGATAGATAGTAACCGTTCTCACACGCGGATGCGGATGCGGTGCGGTCATGTGTGGCCTGACCTTAAGGCACCTCTATATTATTCTATACTCAGTGACCTAAAAGCTTACCTTAACTAACTGAGCTTAGCTAACCTTGACTAACTTTGTGATCTAATCCCCCAAGCGCTACAAAGCTGTTTTAATTTTTAATAAGGTGCACATAAACTGCGCCGAACAGCATTGCTTTTACTACTATCTACTCTGAAACGTGAATTTGAGCAGATATGGCTGAAACGTTGCACTTTTATTACAATTACCATTTTAATTACAAAGACGATTGACGTGGAACCAGCGGCTGTTCTGGCTTTTGCTCTAACTTATTATTGATATAAGCATTGTAAGAAACAAGCTAAAAGATCTAGAACCTTATCTTAACTAACTCTAAAGCGACACTAGCGCTATAACTGAACACCCAGGCGTTCGAGTTCTTACTTAGAATAGCCAGAAAGTGTTCGAGGGTGAGGTTCTTACAGTTTAAAGGCCCATTAAATATCTTATTTTGTCTGTCCGGCCGCAAGTTCCTTTCTAGCGCTATTGTCGCTTTAGAGTTAGTTAAAATAAGGTTCTAGATCTTTTAGCTTGTTTCTTACAATACAATACAATACAATAAGACTTAACGGACCCGAAGGCCCGACGCCGACACCACCAATCGGTCCCTACATACCTCCATCCACTTCCCCTCGTCCAATCCCAAATTCACAAGATCTGCTTTTACCGAATCTTCCCACCTTCGCCTAGGCCTACCCCTCGGCCGTTTTCCAGTTGGGAAAGCGTTTATCAATCTTTTAGGAATTCGTTCGCTACTAAGACTCGCCATTTTGCATGTCCACTTCAACCGACGCGCAGCTATAGACTCGATTACATTTACCGGGTAAAGCTCACGCAATTCCGCATTGCACAGCCGTCTAAATTCTCCTGTTGACTCATCTTTCTTCGGCCCGAATATTCTACGCAGCACTTTATTTTCAAACACCATAAGGCGTTTCTCATTCCTTACTGTAAGCGGCCATGTTTCACATCCGTATAGAACAGTCGGAAGAATTATAGTTTTGTAAATCCTAATTTTTAAATTTCGGGATAGAAGGCGTGACCCAAGTAATTTTGCAATCGAGAAATAACAAGCATTCCCGCCTTTAACTTAACCTTAATTTCCTCTTCGATTTCGTTTTTTCTAGTTACAGTAGATCCTAAATATCTAAATTTCTCAACGGCTTCCAATATTTCCTATTCTACTTCAATATCGCCAAAATTTTCAACTTTTCTACAACTAACCATATATTTTGTTTTTTCCGTCTTTATTTCTAGCCCTACTTCTTTTCCGGCTGTCATCAATGCTTTTGTTTCTATCGTTTCCGCGTCGCGACGCGGATGATTTTGACTGATGAAATTCAAACCCTCTCCGGTATTTATCACCTCCCTAACGACATATTCTAGAGCTAAATTAAATAAAACAGGAGATAGCGAATCCCCCTGTTTCAAACCAGAGTGAACCTCGAATGTCTCAGAAAAATAACAACCGATTCTTATTTTATTAAACTTGTGAATCGGTATAAGTATAGACTCTTTCTATTCTTCGGGTACTTTCTCATACTCCCAGATCTTTTTAATCAAAAGATGTATTTTTGAAATCCCAGCTTCCCCACATGCTTTGATTAGCTCGCTAGGAATATTATCCGTCCCCGCTGATTTATAGGATTTTAATTTTCCGATATATATTTCGACTTCCCTTATACTCGGTCTAATAACGGTTCAGCACTTTGAAATTCCAAAAGTGGTGATAGACGGGTGTTTTCTGGATTCAAAATATTATCCAAGTGTTCTTTGAACTTACTTACTATGTCTACCGGATCCGCTATGATGTTATTATTATTATCCCTAATACCAGTCGTAACTGGTCCTAGCTGTTTACGTTATAGATTTATGCCTTTATACATATCTCTAACGTTATTTTGGATTCCATTATTTTCTATTTCTATTATTTTGTTTTTGAGATATTCTCTTTTTTTATTTTTAAGCAGTTTAGTCGTTTCGTTCCTTATTCCTCGAAAGTAGGCACGATTGTCTTCGCTAGGATTATTTAAAACTTTGAGTTTAGCGGCTTTTCTTTTCTCACACGAGTTTAAACAGTCTTCATCGAACCATGGTTTATTCTTATTATTTTCCCTTTTACCCAGACACAAATTACTGACCTTTTTAATATTATCCCTAATCCTTTCCCACAATTGATCAATGTCTTCACCATTCTCGGTCGATGGTTCTAATGAATCAAATCTATTCTTGAGTTCAATTTCAAATTGTTTTCTAATCGTCGGAATTTTAAGTTTTTCCAGATTAAAATATTCGGTACAAGATCCGGTTTCTACCCTTTTTTGTATTGAAAGGCTTTGCCGAACTTTAGTGACTACTAGTTCGTGATCCGACCCGCATACCGCCCCTCGGTACGACCTAACATTAGTAACACTATTTTGCCACCTATGCTGCACCAAAACATGATCGATTTGATTTTTTGTTTGAGAATCCGGTGATGTCCAGGTATATTTGTGAATATCTTTATGTTTAAAAGTTGTACTTTTGATTATTAAATTTTTCGAAGTAGCAAAGTTAATCCATCGGATTCCGTTATCATTACTAATTTCGTATAAACCCACCTTTGCGTTAGCGTCTCCTAAAATTATCTTCATGTCATTTCGCGGTAATTTATCGAAAACCCATTCTAGTTTATCGTAAAATTCCGACTTAACTTCGTCATCGCTGTCTTCGGTCGGAGAATGTATGTTTATTTACGCGATTTTAAACCACCACCCCTGAAATACAGCCACCGATATCCTATCCCCGAAAAATTGAACGTCCCTCAAAGCCGTTATCAACCTATTTCTAATCAGAAACCTAGTGCATAAACAATAATTTTCGCTCCCGCCGTACCAAATAGTGTACTTACCATTCTTAAAGAGTCCTCCCCCGGCCACCGTACCTCTTGCAGCGCCACGATATCTATACTGTACCTCTTAACCTCATTCGAGACCGATTTTAACCCACCCGCTGAATTCAAAGTTCTGACGTTCCACGTACTAAATCTCTTAATTTCAACTTTCGCCATGATTCCCCCAAAGCAGTCTCCACCCGGAGACCCGAACGGGGGACTAATTTACCTCCGGATAATGATCCTTAGGGGAATCCATGACTGTTTGTGGTGTTTGGGTGAACTAAGAAATATGTGAGTAGGGCGTTCAAAACTACGTCACACCCTCCAGCAAGCCTGGGGGGCCACTCTCATTGTTGGTCAGCGAGTCCTACGGACTTAGCCGGGAGGAACTTCCTAGGAATTTCCACCGACCATCCCCACATCCGCAACCCGTGGGACGCACCTCATACGCGGTAATGAGACCCGCGCGAGGTTAAGCTTGTTTCTTACAATGCTTATATCAATAATAAGTTAGAGCAAAAGCCAGAACAGCTGCTGGTTCCTCGTTAGTCGTCTTTGTAATTAAAATGGTTATTGTAATAAAAGTGCAACGTTTCAGCCATATCTGCTCAAATTAACGTTTCAGAGTAAATAGTAGTACAAAAGCACTGCTGTTCGGCGCAGTTTGTGTGCACCTTATTAAAAATTAAAACAGCTTTGTATCGCTTGGGGGATTAGAGAATAATAGATCAAATATTTTTCATAAGAATAAAAAATATTGGCCTTATACGGGATTTGAACCCGGATTTCCTTATCACTAGTACGCCGCTCTTAAGGCAGACTTACCAGGCACATATCCCGGTTAAGGAAATCCTTTCTCTTCACTAAACTATTTTCCACCAATCCTGCAATTTTTGCGAATTATACCGGGGATTGGACAATTTGTGTCCAATTTAATGAGGTATATTTTTGTTGATGGCTAGGGTGACCCTATTTCTCAATTATTCAAGTGAGTAGTACCATTAAATACCACCCCGAACCCTACTCAAAGATAGATTACCTACGTAATATCAAAAAAACAATAGCGCCCCTGGTGTGGGCCATTCTAGCCACCTGAATGCTACACCACTGTTTTGTTTACTTGAATGAAAGTTAGTTCTGTAGAGACGAATATGGATAGACCTAATACTCCCCCTCGATAAAAAGAAGGTGAGTGGAGATTACAATTGTTGAAATTATTTACTCTCAACTTGTTACTTTTACCTACACCTTAATAATGGTGGGAATATTGTGTGATACCTATTTTAAAATCAGGTAAAGTCCCTAAATTGACTACTTCCTTCGGACGTATTCATAAAGTTCCTGCATACAGGTCTGGTCACAAATAACCGCACCGCAGCACGAGCGTGTATCAGATCTGATTCAAATAGCAAGGATGCCTAGATAGTAACGGGTCGGCTGACCCGGTGTCGGGCATGTGTGATCGGTTACTATGTATCCTTCGTAAATGAATGCATTAGCGGATCCAGGGGGGGGGGCTGTGGGGGCTGCAGCCCTCCCTTTGGAAAATTTTTCGTCATTAAAAGATAGAATTTGACTTTACTAAATGTAAGGAAGCAAGTTAAAGAACAAATAATGTGCAGAACAAGTATAATTTTAGTTGTGGGAATGGAACATAAAGGTAAAAAAGCTGATTACCAGATCAAAATGTGGCTGCAGCCCATGAATGAATGAGATCCGATACACGCCCGTGCTGCGATGCGGTTATGTGTGACTAGACTTTAATTCGATTTCGTTAGTTTCAGAATAATGATTACATGCCGACTCGAATGGTAATTAGAATCTCAGTAATACTGCTAGTGAACTACTCTCAAAATGGTTTTAAAAAATGGAAGTCGAGCGTGCATAGTTTATTATTCCTCCACTCTGAAGTAAATACAGGATTTTCTGTTGGTAAAAGGCATAGACCTTCGCCTGGAAGACCGCCTGAATGAGGAGATGAAGAAGAAGGCCAGGAAGAAGGTGACTTGGAGAGAAGTAGCTGAAAAACTGAAGTAGAAAGAAGAAGAAGGAAAAAAAAAAAAAAAAAATGAAGTAATATCCCTAAGATTCCCAATAGCAACATTTGAAATGTTGCCAACACCCGTGTTGCCGAAAGGCAAGGAAGGGCAGAATAAATAAATGTTGGTAAAAAAAAAACAAAAATCATTAAATTATAAAAAAATTGGAAACAGTTCAAGAATAATTATATTACATTTACCAGGACATTGCAATTGATAAATAAGTTAATTGCAATTGATAAATAATGAATTAGATTCTACACTTTCTCTTGGACGCATATTTTCTTCTTTCTTTTCATATTTTTCAGCATTGTTTTTTAGGTATCAATTTATTTATATATATATTTATTTATTATATATACATTGTGTCCACTGTTTTGTTTCAAGGCAACATTGGAAGGACATGGTGACTAGGAATTATCAAAGGTAAACCGGGAAGGTTTTAAATTTTTGTGTTTTCACTTAGAAGTGTTGACATTTGATCTTCCTGAATTTATTCTTATATTTTCTTCAAGTTTTAGTCAGAAATTTGTAAGTTATTGTTAGCTTGATCCTTCTTTGTTCTACCGATTTTAAACTCGAGTTATAGATTGTTAATCTGAACCTGTAACAATTCAAATACTGTTCTATTTATATTTTAAAATTTTAGATACTTTATCTGTTGTAAAAAATGGGAGACTCTATCATTGGAACTGAGGGTCGAATTGTTAAGATGGAAGTAGACTACAGTGCCACTTGTGATGAAAAAATTCCTGAGTGTAAAAAATTGGCAGCAGAAGGAAAATTGCATGATGCTTTAGACATTTTGTTGGCTCTTGAAAAGCAAACAAGAACCGTAAGTGTGTTTCCATATATGTGGGATATGCAAGTAACAAATATGCCTAAATATTTTCATTTCAGGGGGCAGATATGGTTTCTACTGGTAGGGTTTTGGTTGCGATTGTTCAAATTTGTTTTGAAGCTAAGAATTGGATGGCACTGAATGAACACATAGTTCTTTTGTCTAAGAGACGATCCCAGTTGAAACAAGCCGTTGCCAATATGGTTCAAGAGTGTTGTGATTATGTTGATAAATTGCCTACCAAAGATTCGCAATTGAAGCTTATTGATACCCTGCGAAATGTCACTGAAGGGAAGGTAAGGAATTTCTTCTTGTAGACATTGACATGAAATATCACCTAAGGAGTCAAAAAGTTTTGAGTAATATAGTGAAGTGTTTATTAAAGCAATAAGTGCAGCAATTTAAAATTTGTTTATTTTTAAATAGATATATGTTGAGGTTGAGAGAGCTCGATTAACTCATAAATTAGCTAAAATGAAAGAATTGGAAGGTGATATTACTGGAGCTGCCAATATTATGCAAGAACTTCAGGTTGAAACTTATGGTTCAATGAATAAACGCGAAAAGGTAATTTTTTTATCAGTTATTTTCTTCTAAAATGTTATAAGTGATCGTTAATTTGAAACTGTGAACAAAGTAAATTATAACTAGGGCTAGGATTCCCATGTAAATACATATTTGCTCCAGAGGCCGATATCAACTGGTACTATCTCATTCTATATGTTTTAGCACAATTGGGATCAAATTAAGCCTATTTCAATTTACATATTTGACTTAATTTACATATTTTGCGAATTTTTACATATTTTATCTCCATATTTGTTCATTTTTATATTTCTTTGCAACAAAAATTGAATGATGAGTGCAGCAAAAAAAAAAAAAATATATTTTAATTGAATTGACCCGTCTAGTGCAACTGTTATTGATTCTTAGAACCGAACCCTTCAAAACAATTCCGAGATTCCACCTCCCTTGACTTTTTCTATACAAAAAACCAGAACAAAGCCCTTTTCTTATTTAGTGTTTATTGTTAAGTCGTAAGGTGCGTGCTACTCTTGCCAAAAACGATTTGAAAATTTAGTTTTCTGATATATTATACATTATTTTATTGGAATGGGGAAAATCGCAAAAAAAAAACCAAAGAACGAGTTTTAAAATATCTTCACGAGTTTCCAAACGAAACATTCAGGGGTGATGGAGATATTTTGTATTGTACTTGTTGTGACAAGGCTGTATCCACTACACAACGATTCCAAGTGACCCAGCACATTGCCACAGGATCTCACAAATTGAACAAAGAGAAAAAGTTGAAATTAAAGCAAAGTTTCATCACACCATCTACCTCAAGCGAAAATAGTTAGTCAACTTTTTATACAGATTTGTGTCGAGCTTTTGTGCAGGCAGACATTCCATTAGGTAAAATAAACAATCCCTGTCTTAAACACTTTTTGGAAAAGTACATTGAAAAAAAAATGCCTGATGAATCCACCTTGAGAAAAAACTACCTGCAAGATATATATCAAGAAACTCTTGCAAAAATACGAGAAAATATCAAGGAGGGGCCAATTTGAGTTTCAGTTGACGAGACAACTAATGTAGAAGGCCGATACATTGCCAATATTATTGTTGGAAGTCTCTGCTCAGATTCTCCTTCAAAACCATTTCTTTTAAATTGCCAGGAGTTGGAAAAATGCAATCATGCAACAATTGCAAGGTTTTTCAATGACTCCATGAATCTTCTTTGGCCAAATGGTGTACAACACGAAAAAGTCTTTTTGTTTTTATCAGATGGAGCTCCGTACATGATCAAAGCAGGAAAGCATCTTAGAGTAATATTCCAAAAATGCTTCATGTCACATGTCTCGCTCACGCATTCCATCTTGTGGCTGAATCAGTTCGGTATGCTTTTCCTGAGGTAGATTCCTTGATTTCAACTATTAAAAAGATTTTTTTAAAAGCCCCAAGCCGAGTGGGAATTTTTAAAGAAAATTATCCTGAATTGCCTTTACCTCCTCGACCTGTAGTCACCAGATGGGGAACTTGGTTGGAGGCTGCTATGTACTACGTTACGAATTTTGAAAAAATAAAGAACGTCATATCAAAGTTGGATGGCGAATCAGCTTCAGCCATTTCGCAAGCTCAGAAATTGTTGGTAAACCGAATTTGAAAAATAACCTGGCATTTATTTCCTGCAATTGATCGCTTCCACGCTTCCACTATCACGCAACTTGAGTCACTTAACGTGCCTCTATTGAAAAATATACAAGTCGTCAATGAAGCAATTCGTAAACTGGAAGAGGTATCAGGGAAAATAGGAAAAATAATCCAGACGAAATTGCAAGATTCCCTTAAAAAAAATCCATGCTGGAACGATTTGCTGCTGATTGCGGACATGATAAGTGGAAAGGAGGTGACAGCAAAACTTTCAATTGACTGGAATCCTTCTGACATAGACGCTTTCCGAAACGCTCCAGTTACATCCGTTTACGTCGAGCGGTCATTTAGCAGATTTAAATCAATACTGAGGCCCAATCGACGTAGTTTTACTTTTGAAAATTTAAAAATGCATTTAGTTTCAAATTGTTACCCTTGCGATGGATAACAAGTTTTAGTTTTTACATTTTTAATTTATAAAATATTGGGCATTTGTAATTACATGAAAATCCTGGCCCTATTCATATTGATTTAAGTTTTAAATAAATACACTTCTTAAACTATTTCAAATAATTACTAAAGCATTTTTTAATGATTTTGATTTTACATATTCTTCACTTTTACTTACATATTGTTAAATATACTACATATATATGTACATATTTTACTTTTTTTATTACATATAAATCCGGGCCCTACTTATAACTAAGTAACTTATGAAAGTACTTATTTCATAGACAAACGTCTGCGACCTCAGATCAGTTGCCATCAAATTTTATAGGCGAACAAAATCGACATTTTCGAACTTTTTTCAATTTTTCGCCTATAACTCGAAAAAGATTTATCGCAGAAGAAATAGTGTTCTTTCTAAAATAAAAGGGCATTAAATTTCACGTCGACTGATATCCTCACAGTTAAAATCTGTTAAGTCTTTTCGCCAAAACCGATTGTCAATTTAGCCACTTTAGCGGAAAAATGAATTACGCTCATGTTCCAAAGCCTGCAATTTAAAGAGGGTCGCTCCAAATAAAAAATGTTATATATAATAGTTGTAGAATATCGAATTCTGTGAAAAACGATCTCATTGATTTTAAAATTAGACCACTCCTGTGGAGGCAAAGTAATTAAAACGTGAACGTATTTAGCACCTTCTGGTCTAAAATCCGTGAAATTTTTGGGAATTTTTTTCCATTTCTCGCATGTAATTCGGCAAATACAGATCACAAAGTTTTGTTTTCTTCTTACTATAAGAGGCTGCAAATAGAATGATATATTTGAAGTTTAAATCGGTTTAGTGGTTTAGTCGGGTTCGGTACATCAAAAATCTGTAATTTTTACGATATTGGTGGAAACCGTGTTCTAACGTCTATAATTCAAAAACGTCTAGTTTAAATGAAAAATGTTTTAGATAAAAGTTGCAAAGCATCGAATTTAGCAGGAAATAAGGTCCGTAAAAACCACAGTAGCTAAATCCTGGGGGAAATACAAATAAAAACGTTAAATTATTCTTAGTTCTTACTTCCTGCTAAGACTTCGGTTTTTGAATTATTAACGATTTTGAACTAATTAAACAACCATCTTCCACCTGTAAAATATAAGATAAATTTTGCCAAAAACCTACCTGCCTAAGTAGTTATTTTTATGAATATTTTATCAAATCCCGTGATACTTCAAAAACCTAACCTAGGAAGTAAGCACTACGAATTCTTTCACGTTTTTATTTGTATTTCCACACAGAGTTTAGCTAATGTATGTAAGGAGCTTGTTTCATGCTGAATTCGATGCTTTGCAACTTTTATCTAAAACATTTTTCATTTAAACTAGACGTTTTTGAATTATAGACGTAGGAACACTAAAAATTACAGATTTTTGATGTACCGAACCCGACTAAACCACTAAACCGGTTTAAACTTCAAATATATCATTCTATTTGCAGCCTCTTATAGTAAGAAGAAAGCAATACTTTGTGACCTGTATTTGCCGAATTACATGCTAGAAACGGGAAAAAAAATCCCAAAAATTTCACGGATTTCAGACCACAAGTGCTGTGTATTATCTGAATAAGGGATGCCATAATTTAATGCTGTGTATTACTCCTTTGCACAAGGATCATTGGAATCTTTTCCTGAAGGTGTTTGTGGGGCAATAGCTAATGCTTACTACCAACTTGGGATTTACCAATATGCCTTGATTAATATTATCATATTGTGAGAAGAAGAAAAAAAAAAAAAAAGAAATATCTGTATTCTCTCTGCTTGGTTCAGAGGAACCATGGAGGGGGAAAATATTCATCCACGATGAAACAAATTTTAGATAAGATTTTTGGAAAAACTAAATTGATAGGGTTGTAGAAGGGAATTAGGGTACTTTTCTGTTATAGTCACGCCCAGAGAAAATATTTTTAATTTAGTTAGTACATTGCTTTAAATAAATAAAACACATGTTTTCTGAATAAAATCAATCTCTTGTCTGCACATTTTTATATGACACGTCCATTTAATTTTACCTTTAAATGTTAACTTCATCTCTTGGTTATTTTTATATATTCTCATTTCAGGAATAATATTATGCTGTTGAAAAAATCTGACCGCAGTTTCCTCATCCAAAATATTCCTAAAAATATTTTTTAAATTATACTGATACTCAATCATAATTATCTAGTCAAAACAAATTAAGGTCTGGCCACACATGTCCGCACCGGATCTGCACAGCAGCAATAATATAGGTTATGTGCAGAATATTTTTAATTTAACTTACATATTGCCTTTAGTTATGCCTAAAGTTCAGGCCACAGATGTCAGACACAGGCCACTTTAGGCATAACTATTGGTAATATGTAAGTTAAATTAAAAATATTCTGAACATAACCTATATTATTGCTGCGGTGCGGATCCGGTGCGGACATGTGTGGCCAGACCCTTATTCGGCACAGAATTGTTTTCTCCTGACAGTGTTCCAGTAAGCGAACAGTTGTGAAATTAACTCTTAGTTACTTCCCTAGCAACAATGGCGATAACCCTGCTTCTCCTAAAAGCAATGTACTAACTAAATTAAAAACATTTTCTCTGGGTGTGACTATAACAGAAAAGTACCAGAATCAGTTTATGTCGCATGAAAACTTATCCGGGCTTCAAATTTAATATTAACCTTGTAATTAGTAAAAGTTAAAATTTCTTCACTTGTTTCGCCAAAAACAGAAGTATTGATAATTTTTGCCACTTATCAGAATCTATAGACCAATCTATCAGAAAAATGAATTGTGCTCATGTTTCATTGCCCGCAATTTTAAAAAGGCTACTCCAAATGAAAAATGTTACTCATAAAATTTGTAGAAAATCCAATTATGAGTAAACCGAGCACCCTAATTTCAAAATAAACTCATTCCTATGTAAACAAACTAATTAAAACAAAGTTAAAATCGGTCGTGATTTAGCCAAATTCGAAGATCAGAGTTGAATAATTTTTACTATTTTGGTGGAAATAGTGTTCTGACCCTTGTAACTTGAAAACTTGGCGAATTGCAGGTGTTGGAAGATGAGCGTAATTAATTTTTCTGCTAGAATGGCCAAAATTGCCGATACTTTTGTTTTTGAAAAACAACAACGGATTTTAACTTTGAGTTAGTCATTTAACACAAAATTTAATTCTCTTTTATTACAATACAACTTTCTCTATGATAAATTGGTTTCGAGTTATATGCAAACACTATAAAAAGTTTGAAAATTTCTATTTTGTTTGCCTACAAAGTTTTATGGCAACGAATCAGAGGTGGCAAATGTTCATATTTGTAATCTATAAAAGGGGTACTTTGAGCCTATAAGATCAAAAACTTTCATCAAATCTGACTTTTTGGCCCTCTGATCCATTTACTATCTAGTATAAAGAGAAAACTTACTAGTATAAAATATAGAGTTAAGAAGGTGTTAAAGATCATTAGCATGAAGAATAAAGTTGATGTTATTTTTAAGAACAGGTAATATTTATATCTACTTAAAGCTACTTGGAATTTATCCCAATCTTTCATTCCTTTTTGTCCTTAAAAACTTCAGGTGGAACTCATATTGGAACAAATGAGATTATGTCTTGCTATCAAGGATTACATTAGGACTCAAATAATAGCCAAGAAAATAAATCCTAAATTTTTTGAAGAATCAGATACCCAAGATTTAAAATTGAAATTTTATAAGTAAGTTACATTATTATTTCAAGGTTTCTATATGAATAAAATGCTTGTCTTATATTGTAACTATATGCACTGATATTTGTATCTCTAGTACTACATTTGTATCTTTTTTTTAGGCTCATGATAGAATTGGATGAACATGAAGGTTTATATCTTTCTACATGCAAACATTACAGGGCTATACTTAGCACTCCTTCTATTCAGGATGACAAAAAGGCATGCCAAGAATATCTGCAGAATGTTGTGTTATATCTAATTTTGGCACCTTATGACAATGAACAGGCTGATCTTACTCATCGAGTTCTCGCTGATCCTCTTTTAGATTTACTTCCACTTTACAAGTTAGTGCTTATGAATTTTTCTCCCTGTTTGGTCTACTAATATTTTTATTTTTTTTTATTTTTTTTTATTTATTTTTTTTTTACACGAAACGGCCACTTTGAGGACCACGCGATATCACTGAAGAATCTTCCTTCTTCCTTCTTCTCACTTCCCTGCGCAGCTTCATCATTCTAGACTGCTCCTCTCTTCTCTCCTTTGACCACCCAATACCCTTCACCCTCTTCTTTAATCTGACTTCATTGTTAATTACTTTCTTGAAAAGATCCCTGTCATGACAAAGTTCTTTTGATATCCCCAAAGTTTCCAATTCTTCTTTAATTTGCCTAGGATATCCCCCCAAATTTTTGTACTTTAAAATTTTACTGAAAATTTCTTTACATAATCTTTTTTCACTCATTCGCTCCATGTGCCCAAAGAAACTTAACCTCCTAATTCTCATATCAGTTTCTAAATCATTAATTTGCCTGTAAATTTCCTCATTAGATCTCCTCCTGAATCCTCCTGATGTTTTCTTTGATCCATAAATCTTCCTCAAAATTTTCTTCTCTATTTTTTTCAACTTATCTAAACTGGGAAAACAAGCCGTTTCTACTCCATAAAGAATCACAGGTTTTACCACTGTATTATATGCCTTAATTTTGCCTTTATCGAAAGAATATTTTATTGTAAATTTTTCCCACTTGAAAGCACAAATCCTCTAATTTTTTAATTTTCCCCTTGAAAGTCTCCTTTTCCGATCCATTGCAGCACAAAACTTCACCCAAATACTTGAATTTCCTAACAACCGATATTTTCCCATATTTGGTTTTGACTGATTTTTTCTGATATCCTACCTCCATGGTCATTAACTCTGTTTTCTCAAAAGATATTTGTAACCTGGTTTTCTCAGCAATTTCCTTCAGGCAATTTATCTGTTCAATGGACTCCTTCAGATTCAGCCAATAATGCTAGATCATCAGCAAAAGCCAAGCACCTCACTTTAATATGCATGTGTTTGGTCCCCACCCGAGCTCCTGAACTATTTTTCTTCCAAAATTCACTCATTACTTTATCCAAAACTATGTTAAAAAGTATGGGAGACAGACCATCTCCTTGCCTGAGACCAGTTTCTATCTGAAAAGGTTTACTAATTAAACCCCTAAATTTCACTTTAGATTCAGTTTCCGTTAAAGTTGCTTTAATTAAATTAATTGTTTTCTGATCCACTCCGTATTCCCATAGAATTTTCAACAGAGTTCCCCTATCAACCGAGTCATACGCTTTCTTAAAATCCCCAAAGGAAATAAACAGACTTTTTCTTCTTGAGATATAATATTTTATGAGTAATTTTAGACTTAAAATTTGTTCTCGACAGGATCTTCCCTTTCTAAACCCCCCTTGGTATTCCCCAATTTTATGATCTATTTGTGGTTCCAATCTATTTAGCAACAATTTTGAGAAAATTTTATAAGTGACCCATAACAGTGAAATTCCCCTGTAATTATTAACATCCGTTTTAGAACCTTTTTTGTATAAAGAATGAATCAAGGCAGATTTCCATTCCTTCGGAATTTCCTCTTTCTCCCAAACATCCATAAACATTTCCACTACTTTCCTCCTGAATTCTTCACTAGTTGTTCTTATTGTTTTTAAGTGAATTAATCACTTCTTCTAACTCCTCATCATCCGGAGGATCTGACTCGGTACCTTGTGGAGTGTTTTCCCTTATTTTTAGTTTCTCCCTCGGTTCTTCACAATTTAACAATTTTTCAAAATATCTCGCCAAAATTTCACAATTTTCCTCAATATTCAGAGCCAAATTTCCATCTTCTTTCTGAAGTACCAATTCTGGTGGAGAATAACCTTTGATTTTATTCTTGAAAGCCCGGTAAAAAATTCTTGTTTCATTCTTCTTAAAACTCTCTACCATTTCCGAGATTTGATTGTTAAGGAATTTTCTTCTTGCGTTCCTCAAGATTTTATGAGTGGACCTTCTTTCTTCATGACAATTCTTCAGGTTTTCCACCGTTTTAGTCTGATTCCAAATTTTCCAGGTTTCCAGTCTTTTCTTGACAGCCTCTTCCCACTCTAAATTCCACCACTCCCTTTTCTTCCTGAAATCCTGTGAGGCCAAATTTCCCGCAGCCTCTACTAAATTTTTAGTTAAATCATCCCAATTTTCTGGTTCTTTAACTTTGGCTTGGAATTCCCTGCCTTTCTCTTTTAACAAAAAATCCCTATCTATTGACTTAATTTTCCTGCTTAACTCACATTTATTCTTTTCCGCAATAAAATTCATCTTAATTTGAGAAGGGAAATTTTTCTTTTTATATGTATTTTTTTCCTAAAGAATACATTGGAAATCAAAATTAAATTGTGGTTGTGGTGTATGGAAACTGTGCTGTATTGATTGTTTAAAAAAAAAAAAAAAAAAAAAGGTTGAGGATAATCCGACTTTCATTTTTTGATTTGATAACACGTGAATTTTGTGTCTAATTATTCCATTTTTGAAGAGAATTTGATGGCCTCAGCTGGGTAGTACGCGTGGTACTCTGTCCATCCACTGAGTTCGCCTCCAAGCTGAGTCAATCTCTCCTCTTCACTGTTCCCTATCTCCTGATCTCACATTTATCTTGAGAATTTATACTGGGGGTGGACTATTTTGTCCAATTGACAGAATATCTTGACATTTCGTCAAATTTTAAATTAATTTAATCATAAAATATTCACATCATTTATTTAATTGGTAACCTCAGCCATTGATCTATTGATTATTGGCCTAACACTACTTCAACTTGGTATTGTTAGTTTAACAATGGGTTTAATTTTGCTCAGGGTCATGTCAATCTTGGTTAACGCGTCATATATGTCCTTTTGATAGGCGTTTTTCTCAATTTCTTTGAGACCTCGATTTCCCGACCCTTCGGCAAATAAATGTTCGGTAGGAGGGTGGTGTGTTGAAGCTTTTAATTTAGCAATATATTTGAGTGATAAGAAATCTCTTCCTAAAGAGGTTTTTACATAATACAATCAAGAATTTTTATTTATTCAAGCACTAATTTGTTCAAAATGTTTTGGGTTAACCTGTTTTGTTTTTTTAACACAAACCAAAGATTTGATGGTTTCCACACACGTGAGCAGGCGATGCCCATTTCCCACGTGTTATGCCATTGCCCATGGGAAAAACACGGATTTTCAAAGTCCAAGTGGACATTGTTTGCCCTTGGGATTTTTTTATGGTCATGGCAAAAGCCAAATGAATTGGATATTGAAGCCTCTTAAATTTTATTGAAAATTCTGACTGTTCCAGTGGAATAGATGGCAACAGGGTGATATCTTCTGTAAACCTTCCAGGCAACATTTTTGCTTCAATAACATTTCCTGTGATCCTATTAATGACCAAACGTGTACCGTTGCACAATTGAGGTGGATTTAAGTTACGAAGAAGAATGATCGGTGAGCCAATCTTCAACTGGAGATTGTTTGGGTGTATATCCAGGGAATTAAAAAATTCAGATGGGAAATTTACGGCTTCGTTTACATCTAGAACATTGTCAATTGATTTCGGAAGTTTATTTCATCGAAATCAACATTTTTTGCTGCCAAAATAGCACGACTACCCAGCCAATTATAGTTCAAATAATTGTTCAAAATATCAGGAAAGACACTTTATATTTCGTAGACAGTTCATTTTTCGTCTCTACAACAGTTCAGAAATTTTCTGGTAATTTGATAAATTTTGAATTTCGATGCAGCTCTATTTCACCGTTTCCAATATACAGCAATTGTTTAGAAAATATATCTGCCGATGGATCATTTTGCAGTGGTACTCTCATATTTATGGTGGATAAATCTGAAACTTGCGGTTACCCAAATAAAAATTATTCCTGTTCAGTAGAGGTGTAATAATCATTATATGTAAAATTTAAAAAATGCCGCGATTTGTAATCCTTTCTTAATCAACAATCATTTAAAGATAAGTAAAAAATTGTATTCTGGTGAAATTAACAACGAAATATCATTCCCAATAATAGCCTACTTTAAATTAAAGAAAGGATTAAAATCTTCACTGACATTTCTTAAATTTTACATATAAAGATAATTACAACTCTGCTGAACAGGAAGTAACAGCCTCTATTCGATTAGGATTAAATTTTCTCAACTTTAAATTATTGTTGATAAATAATTTAATTTAAATACAAATAAAAAAGGAAAAGGAAGAAAAAGTACTTACACTTTTGAGAATTTATTGTAACCTTTTTTTGATTTATTTATTCTTTAATGAAAATTAACAATAAATACAAAGATTTGTATTACTAATAAATAATAATATAGGAACAAATAACTGCATTCACATAACACAATACAAAATTATAATAATGATAACCTGTATTACAATAGCATGCTTATAAACAAAAACGTTATGAAATCGACATATGACGCCATGTTAATAAATCGAAATACAACCTACTGTATTTGCAATAATTCGCTATATAAGAATTATTTTGATCACTAATCAAGTTAAAAACTATCCTATCTATTAAGTTGGCAAAAACTATATACATTGAGCTAAATTTCATTAAAATCGGTTGAGTAGTTTCTGAGAAATAGAAAGACAAACATCGGGACACGAGATTTTTATATATATAAGGATATATATATATATATAAGGATATATATATATATATATATATATATATATATTTATTATTTTTTTTTTTTTTATTCTTTTCCTTTCATAATACCCCTACGTAAGGACCGTTTATTTGAATTATGTCATGCTCCATGTCTGAATGGCATACTGCATGACATTGCAAGATACATTTATACATATAATTATCTTTTAACTAGTAATATCTATATATACATAAGGGTCATCATCAACCAGGGCAAAACACCCAAGGTCTCAGATTTTTTTTAAACTTGGTAAATATGTTCCTTTTATATAGATATACAACCATGCCAAGTTTTATTGACTTATCTCTATAGGTTTTCTTTTTACAACCCTTTAAAATTTTTACTAAAATGCCGGCTGGGGCTCACCTGAGGCCACAGACAGAACATTTATTTTCTCAGAAAAAAAATCATATCTTTAATATTTATCAATATAACTCAATGAAAGTTTGTAGTTCAACTAAATAAAACATGCTGATTTTGGAAAAAAATATATTAACACTCTAAGCCTTACCATAAAATTACTATAAATTATTATTTTACAAATATTTTATTTCCGGAAAGTGATTACAAGGGTTTACGTTATAGCTAATATCTTCCTGAGGGTTAAAGATAATCAAACAAAACTTTTTTTAAAAATTATCTCCAATATATTTTCCATCATATCCAACAATAAAATTAATGGTTTTTTATTTCTTCGCATTTAAAAACTAATATTTTTCTGAAAAACTTGATTTTGTCAAAAAATACAACGATATGCATATTTAATTCCTTGGACATAAAATAGTGTTCAGTTAAATAGTGAGAACTGCTGATAAACTATGAATTATTTCTTGCAACTTGAGAAAACCCGTTAGAGCTAAAATATTAGTATTGTCTGTTAAATAATTTATTAAACATTTGATTTGTTTTGTTACAACAGACAAGGTAACCTTTTTTTTGCAAAACCATTTTATAAGCCTATATGAACAGGTAACATAAGAATACAATAAATGGAATATAAAATATAAATGAAGTATTCTTTATTGGACCTACCTGATTTGTTAACATTTACTTTTTTTAATTAAAGACTTAAAGTTCTTTCAATTCTTCAGTTTCTTTCTCTATTTTTTCTTCTTGATTATTTATCAATCTCGGCCATTTTCTTTTCAATTGACAACATACATTCAGTGTCAAAGTGGTATGTTATACCAGAAGTTGTCATGGGAGGCTCAGCTAAAACATGAGGTAGAGGCACTGAGCTAGAGTCCTCCGTTCTTGGCCACGAAGAGGAAGGAGAAGGTCCATTTGGGTGGAAAACTTCACTGTCACGTCTCCCTTTTCTATGTCAGTTGAAGTTATGACTCCAAAGTACCATAAATGGTCATATTTACATGCCACATAGCGTCCGGGAAATAAGTCAGTCTCCTTAATAAGAGTTACCGTAAAATGAGGTGACTTTGTGACTAATGGGGTGACTTTGTGGCAAGCCTATTTTTCTACAGTTTTTGAAGTTCCCTCCTTAAAAAGAATCAGGTTAGGCAATTCAGTGTACTTGTCAGTTGGTCAGTAATGTGCTGCAACCTACTGGCCACATATAACTTCTTTCATTCCATTTACCATGGTGCTTTATTTCAAAGTTTCAACTAAATGAAAACAATCAAACATATATTAAATAAAGCACCATGGTAAATGGAATGAAAGAAGTTATATGTGGCCAGTAGGTTGCAGCACATTACTGACCAACTGATACTGATTTAGTGTACTGGTATTCAATGAATGTGTCAAAGCGGGATCTACATCTTCACTGATACGTCTTGCTTCCACAGTACCAGATGAATCAAGAGGTTTAAAATTGTGAAAAGATCTTGTGCCAGGAAGAGTATGTAAATCTTGACAATGGGTTTCAAGTTTTTGCCTGGTTAAATCTACTGTTTCATTTAAAACCAAAGAGAAATTTACTTTGTAGATCTGTGATTTACAAAATGTAAAAAGCTCTTTTGTTGTGGTTATTTGGTTTTGCAATGGCCTCTGTAAACTTTGCTTTCGAACTAACCGCTTGACAGAACCTCCAATTCCATCACACTCTGACTTTCCGTGATTCGTTGCGAAAAAAGAGCACTCAGCTTTAATTTTGAAATCTTGTTCATGGTGGCAAAGATAAATAAAGTTGAATTTGTTCTTGTACTGAGCAGCACATCCATCTGTATAGTAATGTACTTTTTGAATGTGAGGAAAGTTATCTCTAAGAAACTTAATCAAAATGGATTGCGTTTCATAAACCATCGCAACATCATGCTTTAGATCATTGGAGATCACACATAAGGATGTAGTCAGTTTTTTCCCTTGCTCATCTTGTTGATGAATCATTACAGGATGGATAGTGCATAGATTGCAGGTCCAGTGGTAACCCTGTGCTCCATCCTGTATGGTAAAAGAATAGTTTTCACTGAAATCCATTAAAACTATTGCAGTGTCAACTGTAAAATTTTCTTTCGTGTTTTAAGAAATGTGAACTGTGCTTTCGCAATATAAGAATGTGGAATTAATTTTTAAACAGGTTATCAAGAAGGGGACCAAATTAGTCTCAACAATACAGTTTTTTATTTATAAGACGTTTCGGCTCTTTTGAGCCTCAAAAGAGCCGAAACGTCTAATAAATAAAAAACTGTATTGTTGAGACTAATTTGGTCCCCTTCTTGATAACCTGTTGAACAATATAGTCTCAAGAACTTAATGTCTTATAAGTGATTAATTTCTAAACTTTTTCTGTTAGATTGTTAATAAAATCATCAACTGTAGAAGAGCACTTTACCATTTCTTTTCTGTCTGACAAAATCAAGCTTTTCAAAAAAATATTAGTTTTTAAATGTGAAGGAATAAAAAAGCCATTAATTTTATTGTTGAATATGATGGAAAATTTATTGGAGATAATTTTTAAAAAAAGTTTTGTTTGATTATCTTTAACCCTCAGTTAGATATTAGCTATAACGTAAACCCTTGTAATCACTTTCCGAAAATAAAATATTTGTAAAATAATAATTTATGGTAATTTTATGGTAAGGCTTAGAGTGTTAATATATTTTTTTTCCAAAATCAGCATGTTTTATTTAGTTAAACTACAAATTTTCATTGACTTCTATTGATTAATATTAAAGATATGATTTTTTTTCTGAGAAAATAAACGTTCTCTCTGTGCCCCAGCCGGCATTTTAGTAAAAACTTTAAAGGGTTGTAAAAAGAGAACCGATAGAGATAAGTCAATAAAACTTGGCATGGTTGTTTATCTATATAAAAGGAACATATTTACCAAGTTTCAAAAAAATCTGGGACCTGGGGTGTTAAAATGATTTTTTTGTGGTTGATTTGATATGGAATGACCCATAAAGTACATATAAAAGGTAATGACTGATATGAAAAAAACAAAGGAAACCAAAGAAGATGACTGATATAGCAACTCAGGGAAGAGATCCAGTGATAAAATTTATATAAAATTCTGATTTTGTAGTGTGTAGTAGATTATGTGTTTTTTATTTCAAGTTTTTATTATACATCCAATCCAACTTGTATTCATATATTCTTTTTATTGTTCATTGGTACAACGTTTCGGACACATTGTCCAATGTTCAAGTACCTAAAAAATTTTTAAGCAATACAAATTAATATATAAATATATATAAATTACAATTCTCTATATATTTAGATAAAATCAATCTATAGTGACTCGTTCACAAGACACCAGTGAACAGTTCAGTCTCGTATACGTAAATTTTCAAAATATCCTTATCAAGTTGGTTTCTTTTCAAGCACTACTCGACTGTTCCCAAGTCCTATCCCCATGAGCTAGTTGGCTCTCACATATATAAATTTTCAAAATTTCTTTATGAACTAGGTGTAGTGGTTGGGAAGGGGGAAAACTTCACGGAAAAAAGGTGGAGGAAAACTGGGATTTGAATTTGAAAAATCGAGAACAAACATTATCTAAAATCACCCATTTCAAATGACTATAAATTTTTGTTATTAGTGAGCATCAGTGGTTTATTTATTATCTTAACCTCAATAAAAAATTTTTAAAGCTATAAAAATCAGGTCAGGTGACAAATAATCAATTGTTAGCACTTGTAATAAATGCTTTTAAATTTTAAAACCTCTGATTAGTTTTCACAAGTAATGAAGTACATTTAACAAAATTTAGTTTGCCTGTAAGGAAGCCAATAGGATTTTTGTAAAATTTGCATGTTTTTTTTTACTTTCACTTACCTATATATGAAATGTATACTTAATATTTTTTTTTTTTAAGGGGGACTTCACTTAATAACTTTTGTATCATTTTCACGTGTTTTTTTTATTTACTTAAAAAAGGCTTTAACAATTTTTATCAAATTCGTCGTGTTTAATGAAAATTAGGTGTTCTTTAATATCAGATAAGCTTTATCATTATTAAAATGTTCTGAGGGGGCTTAAATGGGGTAGGGGTCTTTTTGTTTGTTTGTTTTTTTGTTTCCTATAAAGTACCTTTGTTTTTGTTTATACGGAGAAATTAACTGTCTCTCGTTACGCCTAAAAATAAGAAATGGCTAAATATGAGATATAATAAAAATAAAGAAAACATATAGAGGAGAAAAAAGAAAAATATTCAGTCAACTCATAAAACTCGTTGAGCCTAGGCTCGCGGAGTACGCCTTTAATGACAGACCATTGTTCATAATTAAAGCTGTTCTGTTCATTTGAGAAGTGGCAATTAACAAAACGTATTAATTTCTAATCTAAATAAGTTGGTAAGTGAAAGTTGTGTGTTGCGAGCACGCACCAGATTTTTTTTTTTTTTGTTATGAAATAAAGAAAAATATCAAGGGATTGGGCGTTATGAGGCTGTTAGGAGCACAGGAACCTGATTACTTGGAAAAATATGTAAAATATATAACTACAATATCTTGTAAGTTAATTTTGTTAAATACTAATATAGGGTACTCTAACATTATGGACTTGCCTCTTAGTATAGGTGACCAAGATGTATATTTCATTCGGAAGATGTTTGGATTACTAATCAAAATCAAATAAACATCCATCATATCACTCTTAAGTATTTTTACTAAAAAATGACTTATTGAGAAGCATTAATTATATTATTGATTAGTTGTTGATCAATTGATCACCCATGTTTAAGAATAATTTATTAAACTTAAATATATTTTTACTTAAAGATTAATCCAATGTTAAAATCCTAGAGTCTAAAGGCGCGTTCACACGGGGTCGTGAATTGGGCGAGAGCACTATCTGCCTAGTGCTAGTCAGTCCTGATCACTACCACGTGTGAACTAGTGGTAGTGGGAATGTTGGTAGTGCACGACCTTGAAGTGACGGGTCGTGAAATCTCCATTTAGTTGGAGTGAGCACGCCCGCTTCAGTCGTATATCGTCGCTGGAGTGCTTGAGAAATAGGGTATCTCTGACTCTAAACTGCCTCAACCGAATAGGGGCGCTTTCTGGGGCCTCAGATACCCGGCTACAATTCAAATTGCAACAATTCAACTTTTGTGGCTTCATACTCTGCCATAACGAGAACAAGCGTGAGAGAAGCACGACCAACAAAGGCACTTTACCATGTGAACTAGATAAGGTCGTGAGCTCCTACTGGAAGAAAGCAAGTCGTGTGACATGTGTATTACTGGTCGTGTTCTCGCCCTGTTCACTACCTCGTGTGAACCCGCCTTTACATTATTGGGAAGCATTAATTATATTATTGATTAGTTGTTGATCAATTGATCACCCATGTTTAAGAATAATTCATTAAACTTAAATATATTTTTACTTAAAGATTAATCCAATATTAAAATCCTAGAGTCTTACATTGTTTTTGAGGAACCTCTGAAATTCAAACTCTCATGCTTGTTTATAAATTATTTTTAAATGTATAGAATAGAATTAATAATTTAACATGTTCACACCACCGGTGGCCCGCACTAGATTGCCATATCTGTCACTTTAGTCAATCACAAAACTTGTCACGACGATGTATAATGAGGTAGGATTGTATTGTTTATTTTATTATTGTCGGATGGTCAATACTGCATAATGTCCGTACAATAGAGCTAAAATCATTAAGTTCAGCCGCCAATGAGCGAGGAGCATGAATTACAGCTCTAGTGTGGACGTTAAACTTATTGTTGTTATGATTTGTTTGATATTTGATGATTTATGGTCTAAGATTAATGCTTGTCTTCTATCTAGAGAGCTATTGCGTTTATTTATCAACCCAGAGCTTATAAAATGGTCTGGTCTTTGTGATGTCTACGAAAATGTTTTGAAAAGGGGTAATCCAGAACTGCCCCCAACATCCGTATTTTCTCCAGGAAATGTTGAAGGTGAAAAGAGATGGCGTCATTTAAGAACCAGAGTTGTTGAGCATGTAATTACATTGTTTTTTTAAGTATTTTTTTTTAAATTATTATATTAAATTTACTAAGTAAAATAGAGACAGATAATTTAAAAAAAAAAAATAGCTTCACTCAGAAAGAAACTAAAATGAAACTTTCTCATCATATGATATGATATAAACTAAGTAATTTTTATTAAATTTATTTTTAGAACATACGGGTAATGGCCAAGTACTACACGCGAATAACATTGAAGAGAATGGCAGAACTTCTTGATATGTCCATAGAGGTAATATTTTTTTTTTTTATTAGTATGCTATTTAATTAGTATTTTAAAAATATTATCTTGGCCAGTTAAATTTGTTAAACGTTAAAAGTTAAACTATTGTTTTATTTAAATTATCTATAATTTGTGGTTTGGTGTTATTAACTTAAATGAACTGCACAAAGACTATATTACTGGAGAGATTTGATATATTAAATAATTTTATGTGAAGAGAAAAGATTTATCATCGCTGTGATACGAACTTGGGGCTCTCGCATCATCGTTGCAGTGGGCTAACAAAGTATGCCACCAGGGCCCTTTTCACTGATCCCCTCGATAAATAAATAAGTTTTACATAAAATATTGCATTTTATTGTTATTCAACATTAAAAAATATGACTTTGTGAGAAGAGGTCCTGAAAGAATTACCCTTCACTTCAAATATTGTTTCTTTTGAGAAAATAATGTTGTAGGTAAAAAAATACATGAAGAATTGTAGGGATAGAATGCAAATAGAAAGTCATGTTATTAGGAAATACAGTAGAACCTTGCTTATCAGCTTCTGCTAGTCCGACCATTCCATCACCCTCACGCACCTACAAAATATTATTGGAACACCCTAACCTTCTTCAATACATATTTCTGATAGCAATCTTATAGTTTTCTTTCAAATGGAGTCTTCTAAAGTGAAGTAACAGTTTTTAAAATACTGATAATCTTTTATTTACAAATTGCTCTAAAAATGGAAAGACGGGGCTCTGTAAGAGAAAACACAAGATAATAATGTTGAAGGAAAAAATTGCTGTCCATGAAAGGCTTGACAGAGGTGAGTTTTTGATTTTAAAATCGTATATATGTATGACCCATGCAAAATGTTATAAATTAAGTGTCATAAATGGATAGATTAATTATTAGTTTATGGCCTTACACTTTGTACAGTGGTATTTTTGAGCAAGGCACTTGGAGAAGAGCTAAAGCTGAGCTGTGTAAGGAATATAGAGAAGTGATTGAAGAGAACTGACTGTTGTAAGGACACTAAGACTTCGGTGGGCTGGCCATGTTGCAGGAATGGACCCAAACGAATACCACCCAGGATACTATTGGAGCAGGTATATGGCACGATGCAGGCTGGACAACCAAGGCTTTGCTGAAAAGACTTTGCGACTGCTGTTGGGAGAGCTTTCCTTGGTGTCAGAAATTGGAGGGCAGCTGCACACAATAGAGATAACCAACCGGCAATCACTGCTAGAGCATGCTTTGGCTCAACATGTGGGTCATAACGCCAATTAGTAGTTAGCAGTGGGACTTACACTTTTGTTTCATGATCTGGTTTTGTCATCTAGCCATTAAATAAATTCTTAAATTATTCTTTTTTAATTTGTTTATTACTCGCTTTCTTTTGTCCACCTCAAAACTTTAAATTATCATATAAGGCGTTTTGTGCCGTGGAGGAATGATCATATATTTTAAATTTTGAAGGGTTATCGTATGTACATAAGTTTAGTTTAAGGGCTGCTGGGGGTTAACCACATCTTGGAAGTCTCCATTATAACTCCTTTATGCTAAATAGATCTAAGGGGAAAGAGACAAATGATTTAGTCTGAGGATTTAGGGAACAGAAAGAAGAAATGTCCCCTGAAAAGGAAGAAATCGGTGAAGTGGTCTGATCATTGAAAGATAAAAAAGCCCCTGGGATAGACAATATTGAGGTAGAGCTTGTGAAGTGAGGTGTGGATTCGCTAGAGCAAGAATATTGCAGACTAATAGGTGATATATGGGTAAAGGAAGAGATGCCAGATTAACGGAAAACAGCTGTAATATGCCCAATCTATATAAAGGGAAACAGAACAGTCGGTGAAAATTATAGAGGCATAGCACTCCTCTCCATAGATTACTTTCTAAAAAGAATACAAAAATGGGCAGAAACTAATATCGGAGAATATCAGAGTGGTTTCAGGGAGGGAAGATCCATGTTAGATCACATCTTCTTTCGCCAAATGGTAGAGAAGACTTACGAATATAACTTGAATCTTCACCATTTATTTGTGGATTTCCAACAAGTGTATGACAGCATTAATAGAGGAAAACTTCTAAGGGTCCTAAGTGAATTTGGATCGCCAAATAAGCTAGTTAGGCTAGTTCATATGTCACTAGAAAAGACTAAATGCTGAGTAAAACTAAAAAACTTGCGCTCAACCGTGAGGTCTGGGAAAAATATTCTTGCTACGAACAAAAAAATTATCTTGAGAAACCATAATTTCAACTCATGTCACTGTTTAAGTTCTTTGGATCCATAAAAAAAGGGAACAATAATGTAACGGTGGACGTTAAAAGCAGGATTGCAGCAGGCAATAAATTCCTTTTTGCATTAAGAAGGACATTAATTTTTCCATCTCTACAATAGTCAAATAGAGTATTGTAGTCTATAATATATGAATGTGTCTATAATAGACATGCAATAGTATTACTTTATTAAACAATACTTCGACCTATAGTTAGCTATGGCAGCGATGCATGGGTGCTGACTAAGAAAAATATAGGTACACTCTGAATATGGGAGGAAAAGGTTTGAGAAAAATAGATGGCCCCACATATGAAAATAACAAGTACACATATAAAAAAAAAATATAGAACTGCAAAGTCTATTCGGAGAGCCCAATCTAGTCACCAACCTATATTAAGAAAGGAAGATTAAGGGCGAATTCACACTATCGCTCCGCTCCCGCTCCACTCCCGGTCCGCTCTCGGTATGGTAAAATATTCTAAAGAGAAATAGACAGAGAATTCCACTATCGGTACCGCTCCGGTCTCGCTCCGCTCCCGGTCCAGTCTCACTGGCAAAATATTCTAAAGAGGAATAGAAAGAGGGTAATCACAATATTGGTACAGGTCCGGCCTCGCTCCACTCCCGGTCCGCTCTCCTAAAGTCTTTTCATATTCACATTATTTAATTTTACATCGTTCACGGTTGAAGCCATTAATAATCGAAGCCGTCTGTATTTGGATTTTAATTAATAATTAACTTTCAGTTATTAAAGTATTTATTTCTTCATAAATTTTACGGCCAAAAAAAGTTCAACTTTAGAATATATATATATATATATTCTAAAGTTGAACTTTTTTTGGCCGTAAAATATATATATATATATTTTTATATATATGAGATAAATATATATATATTTATCTCATATATATAAAAATGTCACATAAAAAAACTGATAATTAGAGAATTGGTCATTAAGTGGAACGATATGTGGAGAACATCTCCCAAATCACCCAGTTTACATAAATACATCCCACAAATTACACTTACTAACTTTAAACAACTACACAGTACAGAACACACATTGACACAATTTCTCACAGAACACGGAAATAAAACACTATCTAAAACGTTTTAATATAATAGATACAGACACCTGTGTCGAAGACGGACAAGTTCACAACTTCAGACATATACTCTACGATTGCAAACTATATGACAGACAAAGATTTGAACTGATACGAAACATAATACTGAAACGCGGTAACTGGCCAGAAATTGAACACGTACTATTTACTAAATTTAAGACAGACTTAATGAAATTCATAAAACAAATTGACTTTGACCGACTTACAGACAATAGAAGGGCAATCTTGTTTGTGCTTGTAGGAGATTTTTAGTTTTTGTTTTATTTTATTTAGTTTATAATTTTTTATTTTTTTTTTGTTTTTTTTTTTATAATTTTTTGTTTTATAATTTTGTTTTTGTGTTTGAATTCATAATTTCTTAAAGTTTTGTATTTAATTGATAGTAAAAAACAAGAAACTCTGTAATATATGTAGTATGCCTCTAAAGGCATGGGACATGTATACAACAATAAATGGTCTCTTTATGGGGTTACCATAAAGGGAAAACAATAAAAAAAAAAAAAAAAAAAAAAAAAAAAAAAAAAAAAAAAAAATCAATATATTTTATAAAGCAAAGTGTACAATGTGCGTGCCGAAAAGGCTCAAAAACGACTCCACGTGGGATTAAGGAAGTTATTTCAGCGTGTTGCTATATAACCCCTAACGGAGAAGAAGGTTTCTGTTTTTCTCTTAAGGGTGTAAAATTGAAGAGAAAAGGACTGGAATTTTAAGCCTCTCGCAATATGTAATTAGCCTACCTGAGATTGAGATACGAGTTTATGAATGAAAAATTTAGTTCGAGCTCCAGGCTACCAGGAAGCGCTAGGGTGTGTTTCACACGATGTTTATTGTTCATTTAACAGTATAAAAATACTTTTGTCTATTTTATTTTGTCATACATTTTATGGCCTGTTACATTGTCTTAGATTTCATTGAATTACAGCACTCTTCCCCTCTAAGTGAGGAAAAAGATCCTTAGCAGTAAAGTTTATGTATTTGTTCAGCTGTTCTTTTTAAATTACTAAAAAATTAAGCGAAAATAATTAGTTTCACCTTTTCTTTCAAAATAAAATAATGATTTTACATATCAATTAGAAAACCGACTGGATACCTAACAAAATTAATTTTCTCATAAGAAGGTTAATTGATTAACACATTATATTTAATCAATATATAATATATACCTACTTAAGTAAATTTAATGCAATATGAGTGAACATTTTTGAGTAGTACAGTGAGCGAATAAAAACAGACAAAAGAAAAAAGGAGAGCTGAAATTAACTGATTATAAATCGAAAATAAAATGTTTGGAGTATTCTTATTGTATGTAATTATGAAAAATGGTTTTATTACTATGTATGATGAGCATACCAGTTGACAAAGTGACTAACTCCAATTACAGCATTTTTTCAATAAGATTTTATCACCCCTCATAGTACTGGATAAAAAGAAATATGATGAAAAAATTGTGCCCTCATGATATTTTGGTTTTCGCTTTGTAATAGTAGGTGCAGTGTCCGGCCAAATTACGGGGGGGTATATCTTAAGGGAGATTGAACTGGAAGAAAGGTCTTAAAAAAAAAGTTTCTATGAATCTTCGGTAGTTTCTAAACTTCTGGATCTAATAGGACCATCACAGTAGTTGTAATCGAAATATAGTTTTTTAACTAATAGATTTTTCAACCATAATCTAATAACTTATTATCTGCTGACTGCTTAAGTTTTACTCCAAATATAGTTTTTTTAACTAATAATCTAATAATAATAATCTGACTGCTTGGAATGGGCTTATAGAATTCAGAATCACAGAAATCATCAAAAATGATGCATGACTCGACAAAGTTGCAGCAAAATTAATTGTTCATTCACCATTTTCAACCCCCTTTAAAGTATATAGGGTTCCTTATTTGGGCGAACTCTGCAGATATCGAATCTTAATATTGATACCATGTTAAAAGTTTCAAGAAAGTGCTAATTTTGTTCTATATTTCCTTTAATTTTAAAGTTTTTCTGTTATTAAAACTACCACACAACTACCGGAGCGAAGCCGGGCACCCTAGCTAGTATATATATAAATATATAATAATTATAAATTAATTTAATTAATGGTGAAGAAACAATTTAAATTTTTTTCTGAATGTATTCGAATACGCTTTAAATGATTAAAAAAAAAAAAAAAAGAAAAATCACCAACAATACGTGCGGTTTTTCCACGAGAAAAATTCATGTTATGTTTGAGATATATTTTGCTATGAATTAATGTACTCGTAAAAAACGGTCACCGATTTATTTATTGACTACATACTCATTGCTATTATAAAATAACGTTCAATTTGAAAGGAATAAAAAAACAGTATATTATGAAAAATATCAGATCATTAACAAAAAATATATTAAAGCAAAAAATAATTAAAATATGAATAAGGAAAAGAAGAGAACACAATCGGTAAATTGCAGCATTTACGAGCGTATTCGAATAAATTCCGAAAAAAATTTAAATTATTTCTTCACCATTAATTAAATTAATTTATAATTATTATTAATAATTATCATTGTGTTGAAATATATTCTTCTTATTATATGTTTTGATAATATTATCTTCTTCATCAAGAAAAGTAAACTTAATAGCTATTTTTACATACAAAAAATTGAACTTTTTTTTTGGCCGTAAAATTGATGAATAAATAAATACTTTAATAACTGAAAGTTAATCATTAATTAAAACCCGAATACAGACAACATCGATTATTAATGGCTTTAGTAGCTTAAACATTTCAAAAGCGAACGGTGTAAAATTATATAACGTGAATATGGTAAGACATTAGGAGAGCGGAGCGAGAGTGGACCGGAAGCGAAACCGATAGTGTGAATAGGCCCTAAGGCATCAGACACACGGAAGATACCATGGACACATGGAAGAGGCCAAAATTCCGAAAAGTATGCTCGAAGGAAACTGGGGAGGACAAAGATCGAAGGGGAGACCATGCCTAAGATGGGTGGATGACCTCCGAAAGATGGGAGTGAGAAAGTGGAGGTGAAAAGTAACAGATAGAGAGGAGTGGAGGAAGATAATCAAGGAGGCCCAAGTCCTCGCAGGACTGTTGTGCCATATAGTTAGTTGCATATTTTGAAACAATGAGATATATGCTACAACTTTTATTTGACATTTTTTGGGTATCATTTGAATTGAAAGTTCTGTTTCCTAAAAACTAATTCAAATATGAATTTTATCTAAAAAATTTGACATATTATAGCCAAAGCATTATCATCATCATCATCATCATTGGTGGCGCAACAACCCGTCACCGAGTCTGGGCCTCCTCCAAAAGCTTCCACCAGTAGTTGGTTCGGTCTCTTGCGGCAGCTCTCCAGTTTCGGGTGCCCACTCTCAAGTTTAGGCCGTCCCACTCTCTGCTTGCCATGGAGCTCCCCATTCAGCATCTTCTTCGGAATCATGCTCTCCTCCATCCTAACCACGTGTCCTGCCCATCAAAGTCTCCCGAGCCTGATGAATTTAACCACGTCGATGTCACCATACAGCCCTAAGAGCTCCGAATTCTTCCTTCTTTTCCATATGCCTCCCTCACGAACTGGACCAAAAATTCTTCTCAGTAATTGCCTTTCAAATACCAGTAGCATGGCCTCATCAGCTCTGGTGAAGGCCCAGGCTTCCGACCCATACGTAAGGACAGGACGGATCAAGGTCTTATAAAGGTTTATTTTGGTTCTGTTCGATAGGTACCTGCTCCTAAAGTTTTTGGCCAGGCCAAAGTAGCTCCGGTTAGCTGCAGCGATTCTCCTATTGATTTCCTGGGAGATGTTATTTAGTGCATTGACCTCCGAACCCAGGTATTTAAAGCTTTGCACCTTCTCAAATTTGTAGGGTCCAACCTCAAACAATTCAGCTGCTGCAGCCAAAGCATTAACTTCACTCAAATACATTATATGACCTCTTTTAAATAACAGATAAGAGGAAGAAAGCGATACATTAATCTTGAATGAAAAATGTAGAGTGATGAGCAATATCCAGGAGAGTCTTGAAATGAATTTTAAAGGGAGGTCCCTTAAGGGAAGGCAGGGACTTGTGAGAAAATATAGCTTTTATCAAGTACTGCAGAACCTTGTTAATCCGCCCTTGGTGGGATCACGGGGTTGGTCAGAAAAAGGTTGGATTAACCAGAAAAGAGAAAAATTCATTGTTAAATATATAAAATGTATATTTTCCTTGCATAAAAAAGAAAATTTAATCAATTAGATAGCATTCCAATGATTTTAATTTATGCTGTAAGTCTTTGTTGTCATTCTGACGTTCATTTCTTGTGCGATTTCCCACTTAATCAAATTCCCATTAATCATTGATTATTTATAATACTTAATTTATAGTACTGTGTAGGGCAGTAGTATACATTCTCATGCAAGGCATTTCATAATAATTTAAAATCATAAACTCAACATTATTATCTGGTGTTTTTCCTTACCTGTTTTTCCATTTTTAAAACATTATGTTGAAAAAAGACTCTGTAGTTTACTATTTAATGTCACATCACCAGATCACATAAAAAATCAACTAAAAGAGTGCTATTGAAAACATGAAGGTGGTTCTGGTGTTCCAGGAATATTTAGTACTTTTTAGGGGTCAGGGGATGGTTGGGCGACCTGGAGGGTTGGCATGGTGAAAGCCGGATTAGCGAGGTTCTACTTAGATAACAACTGGCGAAAATTCAGCTTGCCTTAATTACTCTTGACAGATAATCATATTTGGCCTTCATTGCCTGGGCTAATAGTTTATTGCCTTAAAACTTCCCACTGTTAACTTTCATTTTCTATCCCAAAGCCAACTGTTGGCTTGCCCCATTTTAACAGAAACTTATTTCAAAGTTCAATGAAATCCTACATTTACTTTATTCTTGAAAATAGAACGAGAAAACCCATGTGCATTCTTGTTAGGCTTAGTGGTTAATATAATAAATTGACAATATGAAAATAAATTTCCTTGTCTAATTCTGCGATTAGTGTAAACATTGAAGTTTGAATTTTATCTTATTTTTTTGTTATTTCAATAAATTGACAATATGAAAATAAATTTCCTTGTCAAATTCTGTAATTAGTGTAACCATTGATGTTAGAATTTTATTTTATTTTTTGTTAGGAATTAAACGGTAATTTTTAGACTCCTTGAATCCATATCCATACATTGTAAATTAATAAAATGTAAGGTATATTTATGTAATAAATAAATAAATTTATGTATATAAATAAGCATAACATTTGTGTTTATTTTATTGTATTCAAACAAAAATATTGTTAATATCATCATGTGCATATTGATTGTTAATGTTGCTTCATAGGAAACGGAGGAGACTTTGAGCGAAATGGTTGTGAACAAGAGTGTTACAGCAAAGACTGATAGACCAGCTGGTGTTATAAATTTCACCAGTCCTCAACAACCTAATGAAGTTCTTAATGATTGGTCTCACAATCTTACTGATCTAATGCGACTCCTCAACCACACCACTCACCTTATCAATAAGGAGCACATGGTTCATAAGCATCTCCTTCCTGCCCCTTCTAATTAACATTAATAGATAAAAAAATATTGTCTCTTAATTCTTCTTTTTTTTATGTAAATTTATATTGGATTACAATAATTAAAATTAATACTTCAATGTTTTGTATTTATATTTCATGGTTTTTATTTTTTATTTCCAATGTCTTCTTACCTAATATTTATCTTCCTTTTTTTCTAACATTTAGCTCTTAATTTTTGAGGTTAGCATTTTAGCCTCTAATATTAACCCGTTGCTAAAATATTCACAACTTGCTAGTGTTAATTAGATATAAAATTTTGTTTAAAATATTAATTTCAAATGTACTAAGGATGTTTATGACTTCATGATATGATTTTAAAAATATCTTCACTTCTTGTGAATTGTTTTATTTATTTAAATGATAAAAGTCTGATATACATAACTGTAATAATTAATTTTCAAATCACAAATTAATTGTTGGTATCAGATGATTTTTAGATTCTCAAAAGGATATCGTAGACACTTAAACCAAATCCAGCTAAGGTCATTCCTACTGTTGCAAGGTACACAAGTTTATCTGCTGTTGATCTCATCCATATTGGGCAATTCTCGTTCTTCTAGAATGTGTATTGAAATATGAATAAAACTTTAAGAGTATAATAAAATTCAATAAAACTACTTAAAATTAGCAAATATTAAGTTAACATGACTTTCTTACAGGCCTTTGCCTTGATTACTCTCCATAGCCTATATATGGGCAAACTTTTTAGGGGGAGGAATGGCTAGTATAAAAAAATAATTGGCTGAATGAAAAAAATTAACAAAACACATATTCATATGAGTGATAACATTATTTTGAATTTTACATCACACAACTTATATGCTTCAAAGGTAACTAAGAGAAGAAGTTACAAACACCGATTATTCTTAAAAAGGAAATAAATTTTGTCTTGTGTGAAATTGTAGGGGTTTCACTTGACCATTTCACTGGCTGGTTGGATTAGCAGTGCTTCATAGTGCACCCTGGCTCCGAAGAGTAAATTTAAATGCCGTCGGTAAATAACAAAACAATCGCTTCCCCTGGATCCGCTTTTGGTAGAAATCAGAGTATTTCTTTTTATTCAGATGTTTCCCATCTCTTTACCAGATAATATTTGTTTATTAATTATTTTTACCCTCGTTTATAACAATAACTTTCCAATAACATTGACAGTTGAACTGAATTCCATTGGATGTATTCTTACTTACTCCTTCATTTCAATTCATTATTATTATTAAATACACTCAAATGCCTTTATAAAAATATACTTTCATTTGTTTTGAATTATTGTAATAACACAACATTTTAAGGTTAATTTTGTTTGTAATCCACTGATTATTCATTACAATATTGGTAATCATTAATGTGTATTATTAAAGGTCTAAAAATTGTATTCATTCACTTATCAAAATTTTGTGTATTAAATGGTTTATGGGTGATTGTTCGCGCCAACCCGCGAACACATTTTAAATTACTTATGACTGTAACATGAACAATGCCCCCTAGTGGCCAGGTAGGCAATCGTACAGTAGGAGTCAAGAGACATTACTGGGCAGCCACATCTATAGGGCCAGCACAGCCCTCAGCCTTAAGAAGAGTTTTCTTCATCAACACATGTCCGGCTAAGGACAGACAAGGGGACTGAGATGGCAGGAAGAAGAGCAGGCATCACTTATAATGGACTTATAATATCACAGGGGCAAGCAAGTCCAACATTTAATTTCATTTATTGTATGTATTTATTTTATTCTATTCATGTATTACACCATAAAGAGCAAAACCCAAAAAATAGAAGATGAACAACTGTTCTTGTTTTCATTGTATTAAAATAAATATTTCACTTTATAAAGTATGCAATGACCTTTGAACTGAGCCAACCCCATCATGTAATACAGTCCACTAAAATGAGTCATTTCATTTTTTATATCAGTAAATTATAATTAATGGTGGGCAGACCGGGAAAGCCGATGCCCATCACTAAACAAATGGTCCTCCGTTGGCCAGATTATTGGCAACACATATAAAATAAAATTGGTAAAATATAACATGCAATATCAGTAACCTAATAAACAGCATTACAATTTTGTTAAGGCAACTTAGTCATCATTAAATTGATATGTCAATGATAATCAATGTTATAGTCATTATAATCAAAATGATATATGTCAATGCATACATCTCATATACAGCAATAAGCAAGTATCAATCTTAACTGTAGTTAAACATTGTTAGAATGTTCTTAGCAAACCTAAGAGTTTATTTTATATAAATATTTTCAGGTGATATATGTATATCTTTTCAGGTGTTTTATAGGCATAGTTTTATAAAACAATACAAATGCTTGTTGCATGTATTAATAAACAGTAATCGGCCAGCATCAGATAAACATTTTGTTTATTAAAGATATAAAGCATATTTAATTATTTATTTAATGTTCAATGCTGGCATTCATATTGCATTCAAATGTTTTATCAATGCATTTCTAACAGTTAGTTTAAAATATCTATTGCATTCCAGTTTACAATCATATTATATTGAAATGCTTTCAATCATTTCATTTTCATCTTTTCATTTTAATA
Organism: Aelia acuminata; assembly: GCA_911387785.2. Taxonomy (NCBI): domain Eukaryota; kingdom Metazoa; phylum Arthropoda; class Insecta; order Hemiptera; family Pentatomidae; genus Aelia; species Aelia acuminata. Next base: position 138,576,261 of record OU426979.1, read on the forward strand.
TAATTTAATAGTTTTCTAAAATAAGAAATGCTGAACATTCATTTTAAAATGATAGTTGTAAAAACTGTATTGCTGAAATCATTTAATTTTTATAAGTCTATATTAACATTTCTCTTTTATTGTAGTTATTGCAATAAGGCCGAGTCAAGCCATTTCAGTAAATAACCTAATTTAATTTTACCTTTTCTTTTTTTTGCCTGTCTTGCTACAATGTTTCATTATAATTGAATCGGTGATTGCAGAAACCTCTTCAGTCACAAATTTCAAATTTTTCAGGAGAGAGAAAAAACGTCACAACTCCTCCAAATTTCAAATATTTTAACTTTTTTTTTCCTGTGTCATAGCATGCATATTTTTATGCTGCTTTCATGTAAAAATTACCCAATTTTGACATAAATTAGGCTCAGGAAAATTTAAAATTTGATTCGGACATATGCTGTTTCTGCACTCAACTGGTTTTTACAGACAGGTGAAAACTTGAAAAAAGGTAACCATTCATTAAAAGTTTATATTTTTTAATTAAAAATTTATTTTACATCAATTTTTAGCCATTTTTTACAATTTAATTTATTTTATATTCATTTTAATTTTATATATTTTACATCAATTTTAAAAATTTCTATTTTTTCATATAACATCAAAAATGAAGTTCGATATTGCTGTCATCATAAAACACGAAAATAACAAAGTGAAACGCTCTTAAAAATTTATATTTTTTCATATAATATCAAAAATGAAGTTCAATATTGCAAAGTCATCATAAAATACGAAAATAACAAAGTGAAACGCTCTTAAAAGTTTATATTTTTTCATATTATATCTAAAATCAAGTTCAATATTGCAAAGTCATAAAAAAAAAAAAAAAAAAAAAAAAAAAAACTGGAATATAACAAAGTAAAACGCTCTTATAATAAATCATTCTCGACGATTGTATCATATTTTTACGGAACTACTCAACAGACTAACTTGGTTTTTGCACTCAACTTGTATCTTGCCTTTGTAAGCTTGTTTTCATCGAAAACGATTTTTCGCATTTTTTTGACTGAAGTTGTTTCTGCAATCACCGATTCAATTGTCATTCAAATTTGATTTAAATGTTCTACATAAATACTCCTTGCATTTATCTTGTTTACTTACTTTTATTTCATTTATATCAAATCTTTAGGAAATGATTGTCTAAAATAATAGATTGAAATTGCAAAAAACACATTCAACAAACTTATGTTATTGAAACAATTATTTTGGATCAGAGGAAAAATAACAAAATGCTCATTCATAAATTAACTTCTTTATTACAACTTATATTTTAATTCAAACCCTTTGCCTTCCCTTAAATTTATTCACTTATTTTTGCATTTCATTCATAAAAAAAAAGTTAGGTCTCTGGAAAAATAATTGTTAAGAATAATGGGTTGATGTCAAAAACTAATTTTTTTATAACTTTATTGTATTATTTTAATGTGTCACTTAACCACTGTAAACTGTTCACCTTAAATAGTTTACTCAATCAAATAACAAATTTAAACTCCAAATCAAGCATTCTACTGAACTTATAAACATTCTATCTTTTGATAGCATTACAATTAATAGTGATCACAAACACATCAATCATTTACTTCAGATATCTTTTAAAGGATAGCAGATTATTCAATCAACTACTCCAAACTAACTCAAGCTAACTTAGCCCCATTGCCATGCGGTACTGGCTAGGTTATACCGCTGTTATTGCCCATAGAGATACAAACTCTTCAACTACAAAGAACATCATTGAGATCTCATTCAGGTTAGGCAATAATTTTTTTTTCACATGTTCACTACATACAGGGGTATCACTCTCAGTTAGCACTAACAACCACATATCATTCTTTAACTTTAAATAACAACTTCGTTGCTTATCTCACTTTAAAATTTTGGCATCATTTTCAATTGACAATATCAATTAGAAATCATTTTCTTTGAAGTTAAACATTAACTTCGCAGCATGTCCTCACTAATTACAAGGGTACCAAACTCAACAGGATAAATATTTAGAGATCAATTCTCTTTATAATCTCATATTATAAACCCATTATTATTTTTTCATTTACTGAAATTCTGTATACCTCCTCTCTAATAGTAGCACCATTGGGTCATCAATGGACCGTGCTCTATTTATTTTAGTAAAAGCACACATTGCGTCAATCATTGACCGTGCTTATTCATTACTTATCATTTTCGCCATCGATTGGAATATATCAGAAGCACACATTGCGTCAATCATTGACCGTGCTTATTCATTACTGATCTTTTTCTCCATCGATTGGCACTTATTAGGAGCAAACTGCGTCAAGCATTGACCATGCTTACTAATAAATAATCATTTTGCCATCTATTGGTACTCATATTCACATAAGCACCAACAGGGTCAAGCATCGGCCGTGCTTATTTATAATTGATGATTTTCGCCATCTATTTGCACTATCATCAATACCATTTGGTTATCAAACCTATTTATTGTTTACATGTACCCCTTTTGATTGGTTTTATTTTGCCCAGTGGGTGACATGATCTCTATTGCCATTCCTTTAGTTATTATTAAAATTCAGATAGTTCATTTCTACTTGCTGCTCCTGAACTCATGTTTATTCCACGCTAACATCATGATGAGCTTTCATCGACACCAGGATCTGCACCAACACTTGTGCATCCCCGGTGTAGCATTACACCAAGGCACACTTGTGCTCAACCTCTCTCTTCATTATATCATAATTTATGTGTTGTGCTCCTGCAACATTTCATTTTGTGTCGCCCTCTCTCCTCTACTGCCTTCTCCTGCCATCCTCGCCCTTGACTCAATTCATTATGATGAAAAACTCATCAGCAAACATTGATATTCAAGCTCAATCACTGGAGCGAAAACTGAGCCGTCTTCGCCGCGACATAATCGGCACTGCTGATGTCGGTAAAAATGCCATCGCTGACATCAGCCTAAGATATTTCTTTGAGGCCACTTTAGAAACAGCCATCACTGAATGGCATAAGTTTAAAGGATACTTTTACATGCTTGTACAGCTCAAGCAAGGTCAAGGGGTTACCTTTCCAAACGACCATTGGAAATCAATCTACGAAGAGCTTCTGAAGGAGATCTCAACCTCACTAGGTTATCTCGCACAGCTTCAGAAAGTAGATGAGACACCTCAACAAGCTGGTCAACACAAGTTGGCCCATGAAAACAATAGCCTCTGCGCTGCTTCTGACGCTAGCAAAGCGTATCCGCTGAAAACAACTCAGCATACATCACCAGATGTGGCAAAATCGCATCCCGATAGAAATAATAAAAGCAGCCTTCAAATCACTACTCCTACCATCAGCTCGGAGTCTCATGTTTCAAGAGGCAGAATATATCCAGCTGCTGCAGCAGAGGACCAATTGAAGAAATCAAAAATCACAACAAGTGTTTTTGAATCGCACGTTCGATCTTCAAATCAAGACTCTCTGCACGGAGCTCCAGTCCTCTCAAACAAGCCGCAGCATGAAGATGCACACGCACTCCCTCAGACCACAATGACAAGCCTTAGTCAAACATCAAGGCACAAGGTTTCTCCCAAGCCACCTGTTTCCAAAGGATCTCAAAATTACATGACTGAGAAATCAGATGGAAGCAACAATGAAGAGGTTAATTCTTTTATCCAATCGTCTGCAACGACATTGGCCGGACAACATTCTTCTTCAGATAGTAACTATCCACCTCCTGTTGTCACTTCTACCGATTTCCTACAAACTAAAGACTTTTCAGGAAATAATGGATCAACATCACAGCAACCTGCTACGATCCACAATTCAAAAGTCAAGAAAGAATCACAACAGGTAGTGAGGTATCTCTCATTTTCTAAAACAAATTGTTCATTCCCAATTCTTGCTCAATCCATTAAAACCCAATTGAGTTCAAATCCTCCTTCCAATTACCTTGATTTAAATGAAAATAAACCTATCCCTCAGGTTTTTTCTGCCACACCTAGTTCATTTACTATCGCACTACCAAGTTCATGCCACTCAAAGGTAAACAAACTTACCCTTAGGCAACATATGCCTCTTTTCAATCTTGGGGTAGAACATTATCCCCACTTTTCTAACAACTGGGGATTTTCTAGGTGGGCGACGGGTAGAATTCTACCCCATCAAAACCATTGTCGTCATCGACCACTGCATTTCGATATGCGTATCGAAAAGGGTTGCGAACCCAATTGGAAAAGGAGGCGCAAGCCCTCCATTTTCCTTTTGGCATGCTTCTCGAAGGAGAGAAGTACTGCTATTTTTTTTTTATTTAAGTAACAGGACCTTTTATTTTCTCATTGAATTTCCTAATTTTTTTTCTTTTCAAAGGAGACACCTTTATTTACTTTCTTTATCAGCTATTGTATTAACCTTTTACTTTACTTACATTTTTAATTAATCTTCCATTTTTTTCCCACTCTTCACTCAAAACATACAGCATTGCTTTTCATTACCCACATACTCGCTCACTACCTCAATCTACTTCATTTTTAATATTAAATTTGAACACAAATTTAAGGTGGGCGGTATGTTCGCGCCAACCCGCGAACACATTTTAAATTACTTATGACTGTAACATGAACAATGCCCCCTAGTGGCCAGGTAGGCAATCGTACAGTAGGAGTCAAGAGACATTACTGGGCAGCCACATCTATAGGGCCAGCACAGCCCTCAGCCTTAAGAAGAGTTTTCTTCATCAACACATGTCCGGCTAAGGACAGACAAGGGGACTGAGATGGCAGGAAGAAGAGCAGGCATCACTTATAATGGACTTATAATATCACAGGGGCAAGCAAGTCCAACATTTAATTTCATTTATTGTATGTATTTATTTTATTCTATTCATGTATTACACCATAAAGAGCAAAACCCAAAAAATAGAAGATGAACAACTGTTCTTGTTTTCATTGTATTAAAATAAATATTTCACTTTATAAAGTATGCAATGACCTTTGAACTGAGCCAACCCCATCATGTAATACAGTCCACTAAAATGAGTCATTTCATTTTTTATATCAGTAAATTATAATTAATGGTGGGCAGACCGGGAAAGCCGATGCCCATCACTAAACAGTGATAAAAAATTCTTTTGGAAAAACATGTATATTCTTGAGAAAACACGATTAAATATTAAAATTATGGCAGTAAAATTGACAATTATTTACCAACTATAGTTGCAATGCCTTTTACTGAGAAAATTCAGCACTTGCATTTAAAAATAAAATCTGGTTTACTTTCTCGCCTCTAATCGAGAACGGCGATCGGAAATTAAATATCCTGAATTACAAAATATTCTCTCCCACGGGACGGAAGTTGCGAGGGCTCAAAGTTTTATTTTTGCTAATTCACTATCAAATGGATAGTTAAATTTTTGTTCGGCCCACCATTTCGTAGGGTCGCCTTTTCTTTTTGTTCTTGTTCCTCCAAATATCTTTGGACTTCCATGATTGCATGGGAGCTGGTTGTCCTTTTTGATTGCCTGGAAGAAACCTTTTGATCGAAAGAAGCCCATAATGAAAAATCATGCGACCCGGAACTAGGGGGGGGGGTGGAATCTTCGGCTCTAGTTTCTTCTTCAGGAACTTTATTGTCTCTTGATTGGAAAATTATATCTCCGACAGCTGCTGTTATTTATTTTTTTCAAAAAGTATTTTGTAAACACCTAAAAAAAAAATCATAAAATAGGGTGTGAATTTTCGCGTACTTAGGACAAATCAAAACCGAATCCACGACAATTAATTTTTTTTAGTATTGTAACATTAAATTGATAAGTAAATAAAAGAAACATATGGTGTAAACTCCCAGACCGTTTGTTGGATCAAAATAAGCGGTTGGAACGAGCTTTGGGTCTAGATCTTTTGCGCCCATCCCACGAAGATGTAGAACTGTCCACATTGTTCTGGAACATTCCAGACCTGACCATTTACGATTATATTTAAGGAGCGAGTGACTGAACGAGTTAGTCTGAGTCTTAAGTCTGTGCCTTGACGGTGAAGGCTCAAGTCATATGTATTTTGTGTTATAACGTTATCATTTTTGTAACCTCAAATATTTAAAGTTGTATTAATTCGTTTGCATTGACAACTGTATATTTTTGTTGAATAAATATTTCTTAACCCACATAAGTGTTACTATTGGTGTAAGGTTTGAGGTTTAGAGAGAAAAAATTGGAGAACAAAGTAGCGGAGTTGAGAAGAGAATTAGAAGCGCTCGACTTAGACACTACAGGTACGGAGACGGTCTTGTTGGCTCGGTTACGTGAGTATTACTTGAGTCAAGGCTTAGATCCTGAAACCTTTGAGTTTGAGGATAGTTCTTTTAAGGCTATGTTTGGTGAATTAAATGACAAATATACGAACCTTAATACCAATTTGTCTGCTGAAATAAATGAAAAATTGACCGGTCAATCGGTAGAAATAAATGTTAAATTTTCAAATTTATCTGGCGAAATAAATAGTAAATTAGTAGTGTCCGACCGAAACCGAAACCGAATTTCTGCCATAGACCTAGTTTCGGGCCGAAACCAAAACTTATTTACGTGTCTATATATAATACATATAAGTGTATATGCACGATAATTTTAGTGAAAATAAAAAAAAGGGATAAAATACACTTAATCTGATCAATATCACTAACGTAAAGAACGGGATAAAAAAATTATTTCGCTCTGGTGAGCTCGGAAAAGCAATCAATACAATTATATGAACTGTAAAATGAAAAAAATGAAATAAAACTTTAATGCAACTTACCAAGCTTACGCTGTACGCTGATTCTGAATTTCAGGCAAGGGTGAAATGAGAATAATCGGGTAAAAGACATTGAAAGGAGATTCTAGGATAAAGGAAATTTTCACCTGTTGCTCGTCCTTCTTGAATTTTGCGGCCAGCGGCAAACAATGATGATTGAAGAGAAAACTTCAAAACAATAATGAATTTCATACCCAGGAGGCAGAAAATCGCAATATATTGATACCCAAGAGGTACCAAATAACCATCGGCGGCGGACTCTAAATGAGAAACACACACGACGATGAGGCTGCTTACAATTCCACATTCAGAGAGCAAGTGCGATTTGATACCCAGGAGGTACAAAAAACCATCGGCAGACTCCCAATTGAGATCACAGACACGATGCTTGCTGTTCAACATCCAGAGCGTAAGTCCGCAAAACAAAAAATGGCTAAGCCCGGAACTCTAATCCCTTACAAATGCCATCATGATGCCTCTAATAACCAATTGTTGGCCCAGCGATTCTTATCTCAGTGACAGTTAAGGTGGCAAATTCAAATTGAAATGTAAAAAAAAAAAAAAAAAGAATCATGTATGATGAAATAAAATAAAATCAAAATACCAAACAGTATAATATGTCTAGTTTAGCAATAATATCAATGAAAGCTTATAAAATAACAGTAATTTAACTCAATTATTCCTTTAATAAGTGAGCTGGTATACAAGAGTGGTAAAACAGGTGTATTAGTTAAGTTATAGGATCGAATCCCGGCCCTCTCCTTCCTAGTACGGCTGGTCCCTGTGGGATGTTATGCTATGTATGTGGATGCTGCCATGATAGGAAAAGTAAATTGAATTAATAATTTAATATCAAAATATGTAAAGTACTGTATATGGGCAACCCGGTGGTCAGTTTTACCTGAAGGCGGCTAGGTCTTGGAAATACCGCCTTGTAACTTATTGGGGCCATAAACCTTCTGTTAGAGATTTAAAATAAGCAAAGCTTAGGACCGACAATGCTGCCGACAAACATCCAGGGAAATACCTAGGAAGATTGTTAGAGAAATTTGTGGCCATAAACCCTGGTTTTGCCCCGGCAAAGAGGCCGCTGGGAAACATGTTGAATACGGAAAGGAAGGGAAATTTTAGGCAGCTAGCCAATCAGAAGAAGTCTGGAACCAACCAATTAGAGAAAGCCTCAAGAGAGTGGGGGAAAGAGGACTTATGCGGAGGAGAGAGAAGTTTGAAAGAGGAGGAGTCGTGAGGAGAGTCGAGTGGAGAGGAGTCGAGGAGGGAGTTCGGGAGAGAGAGAGTTCGGAGGTGGACAGAGGTCGGGGAGTGTGCCAGAGGGCGAGAGTGGAACGAGAAGAGCAGAGGACCAGATAGCTAGACAGACCGAGATGGGATGCTGTGCTGAGTCTGAGAGAGCATCAGAGATGGCAGGGACTGATCCAGCAGATAGGCCAGAGACAACACCAGAGAGTGCCCACCAGATAAGGTGGGCATATACAGTACTAGTTGTAATATTGTGTGGTTAGTATTTATTTAAATAATGTTAAATTGCCAGTCAGCATCCATTAACTAATTTGTGCTAGTAAAATATGTTTATATGATATATTAAAGGGGGTATAAATAATTTACATTATTGGTCAATAAAATTAAAGATATAGTTCAATTTAGATTTGTTTATTTATTATCATTTACCCTATGCCATAGGTTTATTAGAATAAAATAGAATTGGTAAACACGTCACCTTTGGAAAAGTATCCAATTTACATTAAGGCGAATAAGTACATTAATTACAATATTAATTAGATATATGCCGTTTCTGGTAACCCCCACCCGCCTTAGAAAAGCGGGAGACCGGAAACGTAGCAGTTAGACCATACCCCCTTAACTAGTACAGTCCTAAAAGTTGAAAAAATCTTGAAGTAACAAGCTGATATTATTAAAAATTCATATTATTATGTATAAATAATAAATAATACAGTAAATCTTTCCATAATAAAGCCGATAGAATACAAAATGATGGTCTATTGAATACGTAAAGCTGCATTTCAGAAGCTATTTAATCTACTGAGTCAGTTTTGGTCTCAAATGTTAGTGGATTTAATCTCGTTTGAAAATTTATAGAATAGTTTTTGGTCTTGTGTTTGTGGTTGTAGTTGTGAGTGTGTGTGTGTTTGTGTGTTTGTGTGTGTGTGTGTGTGTGTGTGTGTGTGTGTGTGTGTGTGTGTGTGTGTGTTTGTGTGTGAGTGTGTGAGTGTGTGTGAGTGTGTGTGTGTGTGTGTGTGTGTGTGTGTGTGTGTGTGTGTGTGTGTGTGTGTGTGTGTGTGTGTGTGTGTTTGTGTGTGTGTGTGTGTGTGTTTGTGTGTTTGTGTGTGTGCGTGAGTGCGTGCGCGCGCGTGTGCGTATGCGTGTGCGTGTGTGTGTGTCAACTTTTGATCAAACTTAGTATTTGATGTATGTATATGAACGCGATGTTAATGCCGAAACTTTATCAAAATTGGTTAAACTGAGGGGGAACTTGGTATAAGATAATAGTATATAATTAATATAGGTATATTTTAGACTAGAAACTTTAGTTCTTCAAAAATAATAAATTTTTGAAAACAATATAAAGCCATTTTAGAGGAACAGTAATCGTTCTTGATTTCCGTAAAGGCATAAAAGACGTAAATACACCTGTCATTATAAGTAAATACACCTTTACGTTATATTTACAAAAAGCAACTCGCAATATAAAACAAGCAACAAGTAAAAAAAACTCAACTATTGATGAAATTAGGTTCCTCAAATAAAGAAATAAGCAATAATAAATCGAAAAGTACTGAGAACTTTCACGTTTTGCAATACAAATCCTCTATAACTTATGGAGATATACAAATATTAGTATATACTTAATTGTGGAAAAATGTGTGAAGTTCAGGAATGGCGTTTACATATAATCGAAACACGTCGATTTCTAATCTAAGTAAGTTCGTACGTGAAAGTTGTGTGTTGCGCGCATCGCACCAGATTTTTTTTCAATTTTGAATTGAATCTGTGGACATGTCGACTAATTTAAGTTTAAGTATTTAGAATATATATTCTTATTTATCTTAATATTTTTTTTTTTTAGAAAACCAATTTCATTATTAATGAGGAGATGATTAAAAGCACAAAAAGGTTATTAACGCTCAAGGTAAAGACTTAATACTATTGTTTAAACTTAATGTAACGAATTCTGTATGAACAGCATGCTTTCATTACAAGTTAAGACTTGATGTGATTCACGAGGACATTTTTGTTTGTCACTCTCAAATTTTTATCTCCACACCCAACTTAAAGTTTTCGATCAAGTAAAGATACTAAAAGAATGAGAAAAATCTATGTTCTACCAAAATACAATACAAGTGTAATTAACTGAAATAACAGATACTCACCACTATTAAATTCAAGGGTGTTAAATGCCATGAAAGAGATCGAGCTTACAAGCTGAAATCGTGTAGTCCTACTTCCTTTTTGGAGATATCAGACACAGGAGCTAGTTTCGGCCTGGCCGAAGATTCGGCCAATTTTTGGCCGAAACCGAAACCGAAAGTTCGGTCGGTCACTATAAATTAGCAAGCATGTCTGGCGAATTAAATGACAAGTTGACCAGCCAGTCTGCTGAGCTGGAAGAAAAGATAAGTAGCCTAAGGTCAGATTTGTCAGCTGAGATGATTGACAGGTTAGCCCAACAAGAAGTGAGGGCCGTTGTTTAGTGGAGGAGGTTGAGAGACTCAAAAGGACTCTGGGAAAAGGGGCCCAGGCGGTCGTCAGGGAGCAGCTCTGCCCACATCCGTTACAAGATGGACAAGAATGTGAAACCGCAGTTACGGAGAGCCGAGTAAGGATAAAGCCACCGACTTTTGGTGGTAAATCGTCCTGAGCGAATTACCTGAAGCAATTCAACGCTGCGGCCAGTGCTAATGGTTGGTCTCGTAAGGATAAGGCGGTCGCTTTAACAGTAGCCCTCAGAGGCGACGCTCTGGATGTCCTCCAGACCCTGAATGCTAACGACCCCTATGATTTTGACTTATTAGTAAGCTGGCTTGAAATGCGATTTGGACGTCCCACCTAGAACAGGTATACCAGTCCCAGCTGAAAAGAAGGAAGCAGAAAGCAGCCGAGACTATTCAAGAGTTTGAGGCGGACGTTGCGAGGATGGTAAGACTGGCTTATCCAACAGCCCCAGAAAGTTTGTTGGAGTGTTTAGCGGTCCAAGCTTTTGTAGATGGCCTGAGAGACTTGGAACTTCAGAGGGTGGTGTGGCTTGCTCATCCTAAATTGCTAGTGGATGCACTAACCATAGCGTTGGAGTTTGAGGCGGCTACCGAGGCTTCTCGTAGCTACGGATGTGTCCAGAGCACGCGTACCACCGACCGTGACAAGGTAATCTCAAGGGTTGCGAAGGCTTTAGAATCCCAGAGAAGACCATTCCGGTGTAGCCGGCAATACCTGCAGACCTAGCGAACCTTCTTTTAGATGTTTTAAAAGTCCAGGCGTCCTGGAAAAGGAGACCCGTACGGTGCTGGGGCTGTGGGGAGCTCGGACACATCAGGAGTTCCTGCAAAGGAAAGGTCGCTCTTGAAACAGGAAAAAAATAAGACACGTCAATACCCGGAGGATGAAAGCTTCCCGGGACAGTCACCAAAATCCTTCCTCAATAATGGTAACATCCTTATGACGCCGAGACGACAGCGCATATGTAGATGGCAGCGTAAACGGCAAGAGGCACACGATGCTGAATGTCACTGGAGCTACGAAGACTATAGTCTCTTCAAGTATACCTGGCAAGAAGCCAAGGTATTCGGAGAAACCAAGGTAAACTTACAGTTTGGTATATAAGCGCTCCGTACTAAGTACCGTCAGAAAAGGCACTAAGGTTGAGACTTCGGCGCCGATTACCTTATTGGTGCGGCAGGCGACTACGAAGAGCGAGCTGAAATACAAGCTGTTGGAACGAATTGTTTGGGTCTATATCTGTCGCGCCCAGCCCACGAAGACGTAGAACTGTCCATACTGTTCTGGAACATTCCAGACCTGACCATTTACGATTATATATAAGGAGCGAGTGACTGAAGGAGTTAGTCTGAGTCTAAGGCTGTGACTTGACGGTGAAGTTCAAGTCAGTAGCGGATCCAGGGGAGGGGCGCGGCCCCCCCCCCCTCTGAGAGGTGAGGACACTCATAAAGTATTACTATTTCAATATAAAATGAGCTATATTTAGTCATTTTTCTAGTCAACTAATTGAAAATGAATTGTATTAAAACACATACAGTAATTTACAACGTCATTATGTACTAATATGTATTTTAAATTAGGGCCATCATTTCTCATGAAATGTAAAAAAAAAAAAAAAAGTGCGCCCATCGCTTAGACAATTTCTGGATCCGCCACTGGTTCAAGTCATATGATTGTGCATTATAACGTTATCATTTTTGTAACCTGCTCAAATATTTAAGTTGTATTAATTCGTTGGCATTGATATCTGTATATTTTTGTTGAATAAATATTTCTGAACCCACTTAAGTGTTACAATATTAAAATACTTATTTGTGATCACATTCTTATATATATATTTTAACGTAATATTATTTTTATTCTCAGATTTTATGGTGAATATTTAAATTTTGTCTTGTGAATATATTTTTGTTTAATTAGTAACAGGTATTTCTTTGGAACAGGTTTGGTTGTACCTGTTACTGTAAAATACCAGTTTTTGGCATCACTATAACAGAGTCAACAGACCAATACTGAACTATATGAGGACTATTAACACCTAGTCCATAAGGAATGTGAGAAGGTAGTAGGATAACAGAATGCTAAGAGGTTAGTCTGCTTGAATGAGGTACTAAACATAGTAGGAAACAGTACAAAGAAGCCCCCTAGAACTAAATCAAAGTTAGTATTGAAGAAAAAGAAGAAACAAGCACTAATAGAAGGTGAAGGAATAACGAGACGAAAATTTTTTTTAAAGAAGCAAAGGGCAAAATAACATATAGTTAAAACCCAATAATTAGGAGTGCCGAAGGTAAGCTGCTAACTAAGGACCAGGACATACTTGAAATATGGAGAGATCACTTTAAGAAACTCCTTAATCCCATAACTGAGGATCAGATTATGGATGACCCAACAGAGGATGAAAATGAGAGTGTGTTGGTTCCACATGATATACAATTAATTTTAGATCAGCTCAAGAACAATAAAGCACCTGGATCAGATAGCATCCCAGCAGAGTTTCTGAAGGCAGGAGGTCCGATAGCTGAAGAAATAACGAAAATTATAGAACGAATTTGGTCTTTAGAAAAAATGCTACAAGAATGGAGTGAATCTATCGTGGTGCCAATTTTTAAAAAGAAAGGTGATTCAACCCAGTGCAACAATTATAGGGGAATCAGCTTACTAAACACAGGTTGTAAGGTGTTCTCAATTGCATAACCGCCTAATTCCATACGTGGAATCACATATTGGATTTATGGGCAATCGTTCAGCAACTGACCAGATATTCTCACTTAGGCAGATTATGGAAAAAATAAGGGAATATAACAATAGCATGTGGCTGCTCTTCATAGATTATAAAGCTGCATATGATTCTGTCATCAGGAAGAAACTGGCCGGGCTATGAGAGAAATGGAAATCCCGGCTAAACTGATCCGACTTAGGATAGGGCATGGTCAAGATTGCTGAAATCGCGGAGACTCATTCCCAGACGCAGACAGACAGGGGGATTCACTGGCCCCAATGCTGTTCAATATCGTCCTAAATGCAGTTATAAAAAGAGCAAGGCTAATATCTCATGGAACAATTTTTAGCCAAATGACCCAAGTGATGGCGTATGCGGACGATGTTTTCATAGCGGGGAGGAGTTGACAAAGCATCAAGGATGCATTAACGGTGCTTGAGACGGAAGGAATAAGAATGGGTGGGTCTTTTTCACTTTTTTTTTTTTTTTTAACGTCCGCTTTATGCCACAAGGGCTAATCGAGACGAGTTATCAACGGGTAACCAACCTCTTCTAATCCATGGCAAGCCGTTAAGTCTGTTCAGTGAGCCCGTCTCCGAACAGAATCGACCGGGCTAGGGCGGGATTCGAACCCGCACCGCCAGCGTGGGAGTCGGAGACGCTATTCCCTCAGCCGCGCCGCCAGCGTGGGAGTCGGAGACGCTATTCCCTCAGCCGCGCCGCGGCCCCTTTTTTACTTTACCCACACCAGTTAATTTTTGATATTAGCGATTTATTTAACGTTATTTAATAACATTCGTTATAACGTTATTTAATAACATACGTCTAGTTTAAGAGAAAAAAAATATATTATATATATATATAAAATATATTATATATATATATATATATATATATATATATATATATATATACACATATATATGAAGAAGGTTACCTTTATACCTATAGTACCTCTTGGGTTGTAAGAAACATTGAAGTTGTTTTTGTTAATAATGAATTTGGTACAACTGAGTCGTGTTCTTAAATCGGAAGAAGAGGCATTTAAGACATTTCAACGGTTCAGAATATTGCATAAAACACGGAAATGCAGAAGAGGATGATACTTTAAGAAGCTTGCTTTTCACCAAATAAGATCTCCAGCATTTAAATGCAATTTGAGAAGTTGCAGATGCAGTGTAGTAAATATCATTTTTGTTAAATTTTAATCTTTTTAAATATATTGGGGCCCGGTGTGGCTGTGCGGTAAAGCGCCGTACTCCCATGCCGGAGCTGCGGGTTCGAGTCCCGCCCTGGGTGGTGCTTTTCTTTCGTAGGAGAAGTATCAACCAGTGCCATGGGTGTTAGTTTGGGCAGTATAGGGCTTCAGTGGAAGCCTTAAAGTCCCCCAATAAAAATAAAATAAAAAAAAATACATTACTTTAATTATCTGTTCTAATTTAATATTAAGATAAATAACTTTTTTAGAAATAAGTAACTGGTGTGGGTAAAGTAAAAAAGACGAAGATACTTATGTTTATTGAGGAAGAAGAACCCACCTCGTCTGCAGAGTCATTACATAGTTGGGAACTACAGATTTCAACTTTTTTAAGCAATTTTTTGCCCCCTTACTTTTATTATTACATGACCTTCCACCTACCCCCCTATTTGTGGTCTCGTTAAAAAAAAAAAAAAAGTAAATGAATGTGGAAAAAATATGTGAACTTGAGGATTTATGTTTACATTCTCATTAACACGTCAATTTCTAATCTAAGTAAGTTGGTAAGTGAAAGTTGTGTGTTGCGCGCATCGCACCAGATTTTTCCATTTAGTTTGAAACTTCATTTAGTTAGCATGGAAATAAATAATTTCCACAAAATATGAATGTTTCAAAACACGTTGATAATTCTTTCCCATTAACAAATCGTCTTTTATTATAAACAAAGACAGTACGCCTTACCTACCACCAGTACGCCGTTCCAACCAGTAAGCACATACTTTGGTTGTTTCATGAGTTGCCGGAATATTCTTCTTTTTTTCTAATGTATATGTTTACTAGATTTTTTCATGTTTTATATTTAGCCACTTCTTATTTTTAGATCTGACGTGATACCGTTAATTTCCCCGTATAAACAAAAACAAAGGTACTTTATAGGAAAACAAAAAAGTCCCTTCACCATTTAAGCCCCCTTATAACATTTTTATGATGATAAAACTTACCTTACTTTTATTATAATAAACATGAAAAGTTTGATCAAAATCGTTTGAGCCGTTTTTGAGAAAATCTAGAAAAAAACCCGTAAAAATGAGACAAAAGTTATTAAATAAAGTGCCACCTCCATTTGATTAATTTTGATGAAATTTTAGCTGTCACATTTCGGGAACGTACATACACCAAATAAGCAATTTCGGATTCGTACGAGTTATAGTTTTTGAGCTAGTGTCCACATGCACGCACGCACGCACGCACGCATGTACGCACGCACGCACACACACACGCACGCACGCACACACACACACACACACACAAACACACAGTCCGACTAAAACCAAATTTGTTGCCGAAACTGATTTTCGGCCTACGACATGGGTTCGGGCCAAAACCGGAACTCGCGGACGTGTACATCAGATACAGTTTGATCAAAATCGTTAGAGCCGTTTTTAGAAAATCGATAAAAGCGTAAAAATGAGACAAAATTGATTAAATAAAATACCCCCTCCATTTGAATAATTTTGATGAAATTTTCGCTATGACATCGCGGGCATATACAGGGACACACGCACACGCAAATGCAAACTCAAACACACACAGACCATTTTTTATTTGGACTCAGGAGACCTCAAAACGTGTATTTCCATTGAAAGCAAATGTCCCGGGAGCAGACATTTTTCACCGTCGCAATACTTTCCCTTACTTTACATTTCATATATAGGTAAGTTGCCCATGGCATAAATCGGCATAAATCCCCCACCCTCGCCCCTGGCCCGAGAAACCCCGTATAGCCTAACAGACGAGGAAGGGGAGGACCATTAAAAAAAAAAAAAAAAAAAAAAAAAAACTCGTCTATTAATGAAATAAGGATTTTCTTTAGGCCACTTAAAAGAAAATTCTTATAAATCTTGAAGAACGATCTTCATTAGGAGCACTCAGGTACTAGCATATGCCGACGACATAGACCTAGTTGGTAGTTGATTTTTCACACTTTCATAAGTTTAGATAGAACTCCACGTCAAATGGGTCTGAAGGTCATTGAAAAGAAGATGAAATACATGTGCACCGAGATATGAGATGTAAATGGATTTACAGTTTCCTGTTACACTTTTGAAGCAGTGTATAAGTTCATATATGTTGGAAGACAAGTGGATCGAAACGACGACATGCAATCCGAAATAAAAAGACGAACTGTTGCGGCTAATAGGTGTTACTTCGGACTACATAAATATATGATTAGTGAACTCAAATCACGCTGCTCCAAAGTCAGGATATATAAGACCCTGATAAGACCGGTTTTAACTTACTATGGCTCAGAAAACGAAAAATGAAGGGCTTAGTATCCTAAAGTTTGAAAGAAAAATACTAAGAAAAATCTTAAGCCCCGTTCGAGATGGTCAACCTTGGAGGCAGGGGACGAACAATGAGTTTTCTCAGCTTTATATGTCGTTCGGCATATAAAAATTGGTAGGTCATGTTGCCAAAATGTCCCAAGAAGAGATGCCAAGAAGGTTACTTACTAGAAGAGAGGATCTATGACAAGCGCAGGGTAGGCAGGCCGAAGATAAGATGGAGCGATGGTGTCACCAGCGATGCAAGGTCTCTTCTTGGTGTCAGTAACTGGAGATCGGCAGCGCAAAACAGAGGCAAATGGTGGACTATGTTGAAGGAGGCCAAGACTAATTAATGGGTTTTAGTGCCATGTAGAAGAAAAAAATCAATAAATCTGAGGCTGCAGTCTGTGCATAAAGAGTGTTGAGTCCAAATTAAAAAATAATATTTTGATTTCTTTGCATATGCATTTGCAGATTTATAAAATATTTATTAGTTAATTCAGCACTTAACATACGAGTATTTATTACTTCTCAGCAGAGTTGGGCATATTTGTATTTAGAAATGCGAATACGAATTTATTTTTATCTTGGATCATTTTATCATATGTGGATATGAATATAAATTTACTTATATCACAATATTTGTGAATACGAATACAAATAAATTCGTATTCACATATGTAAATAAGAATTTATTCAAATATAGAAATTTTTCTGTAAATAAAAAAAATCTGGTGCGTGCGCGCAACACACAACTTTCACTTACCAACTTACTTAGATAAGAAATTGACGTGTTCTGTTAAATATATTTTTCCAAAGTCACACATTTTTCTACATCCATATCTTATTTTTGTTAATCGTTAAAGCCGTTTTTGAGTAAATAAAAAAACCCGTGAAAATGATACAAAATTTATTAAGTAAAGTCCCCCCTCCGGTTAACCAATTTTAATGAAATTTTAACAGTCATATCTCGGGCATATACATACATCAAATACCAAGTTTGATCAAAATCGTTAAAGCCGATTTAGAGTAAATAAAAAAAACACGTGAAAATGTTACAAAATTTATTAAGTAAAGTCCCCCCTCCGGTTAATTAATTTTGATGAAATTTTTGCAGTCATATTTCGGGCATATAAATAGATGAAATACTCAGTTTAATCAAAATCGTTAGAGCCGTTTTTGAGAAAATCGAAAAAAACCTAAAAAGTTATTAAGTAAAGTACCCCCTCCCTTTAAGTAATTTTGATGAAATTTATGCTGTCACATCGCGGGCATATACCTACACTAAATACCCAATTTCAGGATCGCACGGTTTATAGTTTTTGAGCTAGTCTGTTCACACACACACACACACACAGACACACAGACACACACACACACACACAGACCATTTCGCGGGACTTGGTTAATTGGTCTCAGGGGACCCCAAAACGTGTATTTCCGTTGAAAACCGGAAGTCGAAATTTTTCACGATCGCAATACTTCCATTTACTATATATTTCATATATAGGTAAGTGAAAGTAATAAATTCACAGGGAAAATTGTGAAAATTCACAAAAAATGTGAAAATTTATATCTACGTCTGTGAATTCGGCCGTATTTACAAATAAGATGTGAATATGGGAAAATTCACAAATTGAGAGGTGAATTTCTACTAAATTCATTGTTTCTGAATAAATTTCTTTTCGGATTTCTCCATATTGGTATATATTATTGGGTTAACCCTACAGAAATCACTATTTACGGAAATCACGTCAGCACATAATAAATTACCTGATATCGATTAAGATCGATTAATTGGTTATTTGAGATGCTGATTATAAAAAGGCTATCTGATTTTGAGATCCCGCCGTCAGGTATCAATTTATTACTACTTACGCGATATAATCGATCTTAGGGTCAACATTAGGGTAATCTGAGGCGCGGATTATGAAAATAGTATCGACTTTGCGATTTGAAAATCGATATCATTTTCATATTCAGCACCTCAGATAACCCTGGAGCCGACACCAAGATCGGCTATATCGCATAAGTTGTAATAAATCGATACCTGACGGCGGAATCGCAAAATCCATATCATTTTCATAATCCGCACCTCCGATAACCCTAACGCCCACCCCAAGATCGGCTGTATCACGTAATCAGTAATAAATCGATACCTGACGGCGGAATCGCAAAATCTATATCATTTTCATAATCCGCACCTCCGATAACCCTAACGCCCACCCCAAGATCGGCTGTATCACGTAATCAGTAATAAATCGATACCTGACGGCGGAATCGCAAAATCTATATCATTTTCATAATCCGCACCTCGGATAACCCTAACGCCCACCCCAAGATCGGCTGTATCACGTAATCAGTAATAAATCGATACCTGACGGCGGAATCGCAAAATCTATATCATTTTCATAATCCGCACCTCCGATAACCTATTAATCGATCTTAATCGATATCAGGTAATTTATTATGGGGAAGTGATTTCCGTAAATAGGGTTAACTCAATAATATATACCAACTAGCTGTATATCCCGGTTTCACCCAGGGAATTTCATTTTTCTAATAAACGTGAACAAATTTAAAGTGAAATCATAACGATTTTTATAACAATAAAGAATATACCCAGAGACTGGCTGAAGTTATGAAATTTTAATATGGACAGGTGTTCGCACCTAGTAAGAAAGATTCACTGAGCGAAATTTGGGGAATTTAGGACAAACGGTATGGAGTTCTATTAAGAAAAAACAAACTAACAGAAATTCATCTTTGAGCTGTATAACCCGGTTTCATCGGGGAATTTCATTTTTCTAATGAAACGGTTGATTTCGTAAAAACCATTGTAAAGTGAGTTCATTACGATTTCTATAACAATAAAGACTATCAGCTGAAGTTATGCAATTTTAATATGGACAGGTGTTCGCACCTGGTATGAAAGAACTACTGGCGAAATTTGGAGAATTTAGGATAAACGGTATGGATTTCTATAAAAAACAAACAAACAAACAGAAATATTGGCCTGCAGTTTCAGCTTCTCGCAAATCGGCTTGCCTAAGCCTTTGTGGCGCAAAGCGGGCCTCGTATTCCTGGGCAGACTCAGTTTCCCGCGATTCTGCCTGTCTAAGCCTCTGTTGTTCAATCCTAATTTGATGTTGAGAGTTTCAGCTGCTCGTATTTGACGTTGTTTTTAGCTTTTGAGCTCACTACTCCTATTGAAGCTCGCTTCTTAGGAGGCATTTATAAAAAATAAATTCACCATACATGCAAATAAACGTATTGTAATTTAAAGAAAAAAAAAAACATATGGTTTAAAAATCCCAGAACTCGACGCCTACCAAGGGACGGTCTTACCGGGCCTTGTTGGCCTCTTCAAAATGTATAAAATGATATTTTAGGCTGTTTTTCGACTCAAACGGTCGATTTCGTAAAAAAAAACCCATTGTAAAGCGAGATCATGACGATTTTTTTAACAATAAAGAATATACCATTAGATTGGCTGAAGTTATGCAATTTTAATATGGACAGGTGTTCGCACCTGGTATCAAAGAACCACTAAGCGAAATTTGGAGAATTTAGGACAAACGGTATGGATTTCTATAAAGAACAAACAAACAAACAGAATTTCAACTTTATTTATAAGATATGGAGAAATCCAAAAAGATATTTATAAATTTATACCGAAACAATGAATTTAGTAGAAATTCACATCTCAATTTGTGAATTTTTCCCATATTCACATCTTATTTGTAAATACGGCCTAATTCACAGACGTAGATATAAATTTTCACATGTTTTGTGAATATTCACAATTATCCCTGTGAATTTATTTTTATTCCTTTATTCCCCCCACTAAATAAATTCCGCCCTTCACTCCAGATGTTTATATCTTTGATTGACTAAATACCTTCTTATATCATTCTTTAAAGAAATGTGTTTATAATAATAATGTTAATAAATTCTTTATTGATTTGTCCTTGGAAGTGTCCCTTAAAAACAAAATTAAATAATATACAATGAGGGTTTTAGAGCCTAGAAATTTAAATAAACAAATTGAAATGATACAAATAATTAGGGAACCTCTAGTTTAAAAAAGAAAAAAATACACACTAAATATTCAATCAAGTGAAAATAAAACTAGTTTCTACATCTAATATTATATACATATTTACACACTCATTTAAAGGTAGGTTAAGTAGTATTTATATTTTCAATAAAAAAAAAAATAATAATAATAATAAATGATAAAAACAAATAAAATTAGAACTTCAAACGGCTTAAAAAAATTGATAATAGGAAATGTCAATTGACTGTTTAAGGACACTGGATGGTTATTAAATGATGGTACAGGCGGGATTTAAAGGTGTAGAGGGTATTGGAATTATGGATGAAAGGGGGTAGAAATAGAAGTAAATAGAATGCCAAAGGGATGAGGACTGGATAATGAAAGATCTGTCAAAAAATGACGTTGGGTGGTCCAGTGTATATAGATCTGAAGATCTAGAGCGACTATTGCGGGAGTGTAGCAAAGATTTGGGCTGAAGAAGTTCGGAGATGTATGATGGACGGCGGGATCGGATAACTTGGAAAAGGAAGGATGCCAGGAAATACTTACGGCGGTAGGAAGGATATAACCACTTTAACTTTTCGTAAAAAGGCGATATGGAGACGTCTCTGGATCCAAAATATAAATCGGCTGAAACAATTTATTAAACGTTTTAGTTTTGCGTCGAGATCCCCTGAGATACCTCCATACACTGTGCAACAATAGTCATATTGGGGAAATATATAAGAGGTGACCAGAAGTCTGCGTGTTTCAAAAGGGAAAAAGGATCCGTAGATGGTTCAGTTACTTTCGGGTCGAAGTGGTGCGACGGGAGGTACTGGAGATATGGTTATTCCAGGAAAGAGTTTGGTCAAATTTTACACTAAGGTTTTTGACAGTTGAATAGAATTTAATAGGTTCATTATTTAGAAACCGGGGTGGGATGTTAGGGATGGTTTTGAGGAGGTAATTGGAACCCATTAAGATTGCCTTTGTTTTCTATGCGTTTAGCTTCAACTTGTTAGCCTCTGCCCGGAGACTGATTCAATTCAAATCTTCCTGAAGCTTTTTCGTCGCTGGCAACAACTCGGAAGGTGGCAAAGACAGGTATATCTGTAAATCGTCAGCGCAGATATGGTATTGAGAGTGATGAATCAGAAGATGAAGGTCGTTAATATAAATAGCAAACAGAGTGGGGGAAAGAGAGGATTTTTGAGAGACACCACAAGAGAGGGGAAGTGTTTTGGATGGAGGTTGACCAGGAGCGACTACATACTGTGACCGATCTGAAAGAAAAGATTTGAACCAATGTAAGGCGCTGTTAAATTTCCAAAAAAAAATAAAAATTAATGGTGTTATTTACTGTGGTGTCAATAGCGTGCATGATTTTTATGTATAACTTTATTTACCTGAAATCGAGATTGAATAATTTTTATCTTGTCAGTGCAAGTAGCAGAAGAACTTGGACAAGGTTCCTTGCATATTTTCTCGTTGCCTCCAGTCGACCTATTTCTCGTAATTTTGACATTTTGAAGTTTGTTGGCTTTAAAAATCGTACTCTGAAAATATTTAATAAAAATAGAATAAATAAAAAAAAAAAAGAATAAAATAAACAACCAATATTTAAACGTTCTAGAGCGAGCGGTAGTTTTAATATACAATATCTTCTTGCCTTAGTTAAAATTATGATGAAAGTGATAAATCTGTTAACTAGAAATAAGACTAGGTTTTCTAGGAAACAACATAAGTTATTTCACTTTTAAGGTCGTTTAGCTATGCTATTATTTTGTACCATTTGCATATTTCGATTTCAAGGATAAAGTGTTTTAAGGATAAAAAATAGATAAAGATAAAAAACTTTTCTCCCCTTCCTGCATTGGCTTATACGTGTTTTGGTAAAACCCTATTCTCTAAGTATTTAAACTAGATTGAATTCCCTAAAATGTGAGGACAAAACTAACCCAGCTTCTGAGATTAGATTTTCTAAGTTTCAAGTTTCTTCAATAGCAATTGTCATTACAATTTCAATAACCTGTCTGATATGAGTAGTCAGTGAAGTCAAGATTTATCAGAATTAACATTTTTACTTTCACTTTCCTATATGGGTGATTCTCATTTTAGGGGCAAGTTTTAGTCCATTACAACTTTTACTTAAATGGTTAAGCCTAACCTGAATTTTTTTCCATTGCTATACGGTGAAGGTATATTTCTTCATAATAAAATATTAAAAATGAAAATATTAATGAGTAATATGATTTTATAATTACTTAAGTTACTAAGATGTCATTACCACGCACAGTCCCACTCTCGATTTTGTAGTAAATATGTGCTTTTTTTTTTTTGAAACCTACGTTTAATGACAGTGAAATTTATTTCCACTCATAAAGAATAACTGGAGCATTCTGAATTATATTTTTTGTTAATTATAGTTAACTGTAAGTATGTTTAAGTCGTTTCGAAACTTTGTCCCTTCACTTTGAAGTCATTACCACTCACAAAACAAAGCGGCAGAGATAAAGCCTTGAAAAAGGAGGAACAGTGGGGAAATTTCTTTTGAGTATAGTATAACGTGCGTGGTAATGACATCTTAGTAACTTAAGTAATTATAAAATCATATTACTCATTAATATTTTCATTTTTAATATTTTATTATGAAGAAATATACCTTCACCGTATAGCAATGGAAAAAAATTCAGGTTAGGCTTAACCATTTAAGTAAAAGTTGTAATGGACTAAAACTTGCCCCTAAAATGAGAATCACCCATATAGGAAAGTGAAAGTAAAAATGTTAATTCTTATAAATCTTGACTTCACTGACTACTCATATCAGACAGGCTATTGAAATTGTAATGACAATTGGGTACTTTTCTGTTATAGTCACGCCCAGAGAAAATGTTTTTAATTTAGTTAGTACATTGCTTTTAGGAGAAGCAGGGTTATCGCCAGTGTTGCTAGGGAGGTAACTAAGAGTTAATTTCAAAACTGTTCGCTTACTGGCAACACTGTCAGGAGAAAACAATAAATAATTTTCACCATACTACGATGTAATCACCTGTTTTACACACCTAATTTGCGGTCCGAAAGCTACACTTCGCCGCCCTAGGGCCGAAAATGAATATTTCGCCCTAGGGCCGCAAAATCAGCTGTTTATTATTTTAATTCATTCATTTCATTATATACATTACATAAGTTTGTTTAGCTCGTATTATTGTTTAGTTATTTAGTAATTATGGCTAATAATATATCAGAATCTATAAATAGAAGAGCAAAATTGTACTTTTAACATTTCTATAAATCAAAAATCTGGTGCGTGCTCGCAACACACAACTTTCACTTACCAACTTACTTAGATTAGAAATTATTATTGCCACTTCTCAAATGAACAGAACGGCTTTAATTATGAACAATGGTCTGTCATTAAAGTTGTATTCCGCATGTGTGGACTCAACGAGTTTTATGAGTTGACTGAATATTTTTCTTTTTTTCTCCTCTTTATGTTTTCTTTATTTTTATCATATCTCATATTTAGCCATTTCTTATTTTTAGGCGTAACGAGAGACAGTTAATTTCTCCATGTAAACAAAAACAATGGTACTTTATAAGAAAGAAACAAACAAAGAAAAAGGCCCCCCCCCAAAAAAAAAGCCCCCTCAGAACATTTTAATAATTATAAAGCTTACCTGCTATTAAAGAAAATCTAATTTTCATTAAACATGACGAATTTGATAAAAATCGTTAAAGCCGTTTTTGAGATAATCGAAAAAAAGGTAAAAATTGGAAAAAAAGTCATGAAATAAAGTGTTCCCTCAGTTGGACCAATTTTGATGAAATGTTGGCTTTTACATATTTGGTATATACATACATCAAATACCCAGTTTCTTCAAAATCGTTAAAGCCGTTTTTGAATAAATCAAAAATATGTACACGTGAAATTGGTACAAAATTAAAGTAAGTAAAGTAAAGTCCCCCCTCTGGTTGATCAATTTTGATGAAATTTTTACAGTCGTATCTCGGGCATATAAATACATCATATACCCAGTTTGATCGAAATTGTTAAAGCCGTTTTTGAGAAAATAAAAAAAACACGTGAAAATGATACAAAATTTATTAAGTAAAGTCCCCCCTCCGGTTAATCAATTTTGATGAAATTTTTACAGTCATATCTCGGGCATATAAATAGATCAAATACTCAGTTTAATCAAAATCGTTAGAGCCGTTTTTAAGAAAATCGAAAAAAACGTAAAAAGTTATTAAATAAAGTACCCCCTCCCTTTGAGCAATTTTGATGAAATTTTTGCTGTCACATCGCGGGAATATACCTACACTAAATACCCAATTTCAGGTTCCCACGGTTTATAGTTTTTGAGCTAGTCTGTTCACACACACACACACACACACACACACACACACACACACACACACACACACACACACACACACACACACACACACACACACACACACACACACACACACACACACACACACACACACACACACACACACACACACACACACACACACACACACACACACACACACACACACACACACACACACACACACACACACACACACACACACACACACACACACACACACACACACACACACACACACACACACACACACACACACACACACACACACACACACACACACACACACACACACACACACACACACACACACACACACACACACACACACACACACACACACACACACACACACACACACACACACACACACACACACACACACACACACACACACACACACACACACACACACACACACACACACACACACACACACACACACACACACACACACACACACACACACACACACACACACACACACACACACACACACACACACACACACACACACACACACACACACACACACACACACACACACACACACACACACACACACACACACACACACACACACACACACACACACACACACACACACACACACACACACACACACACACACACACACACACACACACACACACACACACACACACACACACACACACACACACACACACACACACACACACACACACACACACACACACACACACACACACACACACACACACACACACACACACAGACCATTTCGCGGGACTTGGTTATTTCGACTCAGGGGGTCCCAAAACGTGTATTTCCGTTGAAAACCGGAAGTCGAAATTTTTCACGATCGCAATACTTCCACTTACTATATATTTCATATATAGGTAAGTGAAAGTAAAAATAAACGAACTAACTTTTTACTTTCACTTACCTATGTATATATGAAATATATAGTAAGTGGAAGTATTGCGATCATGAAAATTATCGACTTCCGGTTTTCAACGGAAATACACGTTTTGGGGTCCCCTGAGTAAAAATAACCAAGTCCCGCGAAATGGTCTGTGTGTGTGTGTGTGTGTGTGTGTGTGCGTGCGTGCGTGCGTGCGTGCGTGCTTGCGTGCGTGCGTGCGTGCGTGCGTGCGTGCGTGCGTGCGTGCGTGCGTGTGTGTGTGTGAACAGACTATCTCAAAAACTATAAGCCGTGCGAATCTGAAATTGTATATTTAGTGTCTGTATATGCCCGCGATGTGACAGCAAAAATTTCATCAAAATTGGTCAAACGGAGGGGGTACTTTATTTAATAACTTTTTACGTTTTTATCGATTTTCTCGAAAACGGCTCTAACGATTTTGATTAAACTGAGTATTTGATGCATTAATATGCCCGAGATTGGACTGCAAAAATTTCATCAAAATTGATCAACCGGAGGGGTACTTTACTTTATAAATTGTGTCCCACTTTTACGTGTTTTTTTCATTTTCCCAAAAACGGCTTTAACGATTTTGATCAAACTTGGTATTTAGTATATGTATGTGCTCGCGATGCGACAGTAAAAATTTCATCAAAATTGATCAATTGGAGGGGGCACTTTACTGAATAAATGTCTCATTTTCACGTGTGTTTTTTTTTTATTTACTCAAAAACGGGTTTAACGATTTTGATCAAACTTGGTATTTGGTGTAGGTATGTGCCCGCGATGTGACAGTAAAAATTTCATCAACATTGATCAAATGGAGAGGGTACTTTACTTAATAAATTTTGTATCATTTTTACGTGTGTTTTTTATTTACTCATAAACGGTAAAAATAAGAAATAAATGTGGAAAAACTTGTGACTTTGTGAAGTGGCAATTAACAAAACTCCTCAATTTCTAATCTAAATAAGTTTGTAAGTGAAAGTTGTGTGTTGCCCGCACGCACCAGATTTTCACCTGTTTTTTTTATTTACTCAAAAACGGTTTTAACGATTTTGATCAAACTTGGTATTTGATGTATTTATATTCCAAAGATGTGATAACCAACATTTCATCACAATTGATCAACCGGAGGGGGGACTTTACTTAATAAATTTTGTATCATTTTCACGTGTTTTTTTTATTTACTCAAAAACGGTTTTAACGATTTTGATCAAACTTGGTATTTGATGTATTTATATGCCCGAGATAGGACTGTAAAAATTTCATCAAAATTGATCTACGGGAGGGGGGACTTTACTTAATAAATTTTGTATCATTTTCACGGGGTTTTTTTATTTACTCAAAAACGGCTTTAACGATTAACAAAAATAAGAGATGAATGTAGAAAAATGTGTGACTTTGGGAAATGATATTTAGCAAAACACGTCAATTTCTAATCGAAGTAAGTTAGTAAGTGAAAGTTGTGTGTTGCGCGCACGCACCAGATTTTTTAAGCATTTTGAAATATATCAGTTGTATTAAATGAAACACACATATGTTCATCTCTCTTTATTAATGGATTGTCTTACGTAATAACATAACGTAAAACAATTCATACATTAAACATTCATCATGTTCCCATAACCACAAGATAACCTTCTAACAAAGAGGTACACTTAACCAAAAGAAAATCTTGTTTTTGATTAATGTTATATCGTATTAATATTTATTGTAGTATGGTGAAAAATAGCGTTCCTGGGGGTCACCTGTGGTGTTGTGGTTAGCATGGCAACCTACAATACTAAAGATCGCAAGTTCGATTCCAGCGGTGGCCCTAGGATTTTTTAATGGGAGTAAAAAATCCTTAGCTATGCCGTCCCTCGGATAGGACGTAAAATGGAGGTCCCGAGCCTGTACGATGTCAGGTACTCGTTAAAGATCCCTATCCTAATTATACCTGGATAGGCAAAATTTAGGACTCCCACTGTAGCATCGTCCGATTAGCCTTAGTAGCATAAAAATGGACGTTAAACAAACAAACAATAGCGTTCGTGCCTCGGGTCAAAGTGCTTTTGCAGGCCCTCGAACTTTTCATGACCTCGACTACGTCTCGGCCAAAAAATATCTCGGGCCGGCAAACGCCCACTTTCGGCCCATGGTACGAAATATACTAATATTTTGACTAGATAATTAATCAGGTTAAATATGGTTGAGTATCAGTATAATTTAAAAATATTTTTAGGAATATTTTGGATGAGGAAACTGCGGTCAGATTTTTTCAACAGCATAATATTATTCCTGAAATGAGAATATTTAAAAATAACCATGAGATGAAATTAACATTCAAAGGTAAAATTAAATGGAGGTGTCATATAAAAACGTGCAGACAAGAGATTGATTTTATTCAGAAAACATGTGTTTTATTTATTTAAAGCAATGTACTAACAAAATTAAAAAC
The DNA here is from genome assembly GCA_911387785.2 of Aelia acuminata. NCBI lineage: Eukaryota > Metazoa > Arthropoda > Insecta > Hemiptera > Pentatomidae > Aelia > Aelia acuminata. The sequence goes on from OU426979.1 coordinate 138,604,805, forward strand.
ATTTTCTCTTGGCGTGACTATAACAGAAAAGTACTGACAATTGCTATTGAAGAAACTTGAAACTTAGAAAATCTAATCTCAGAAGCTACTGGGTTAGTTTTAGCCTCACATTTTATGGAATTCAATCTAGTTTAAATACTTAGAGAATAGGGTTTTACCAAAACGTATAAGCCAATGCAGGAAGGGGAGAAAAGTTTTTTACTTTTCATAGTTTTTAGTTGGAGAAGATAACAAATGTAGAAAACCGTACGTTGGTTTAAAAAAAAATTTCGAAATCTTTTTACGCTCTACCACTTTCGTCTTTCCCGGTCCTTTTTATTATTATATATTACTACAATAAGATGTAACAAATAGTCTCAGATAGACATATAGTATGTTGTGTATTAGCAACCCAATGAAGTTGGGCAGCATCTCTTTTATGATGAATAAAATGTTTCTCTCTATATATAAACAGTCACCTTTTCAATTTTATGAATACACACAGAAAAGTGGGAAAGCGGTGCGTGTATTATACAACTTTCAACCTACTATGTTTTATAATTAAAAATGGTTTCTATTTTTTTAAAGATCAATGTTCCATTGGGAAGGGTGTTTGCTAAATATTGTCGTCAGTACTTGTCATTTACATACATCATCAGTGTTCCGAGATGTGTTGAGTTAAATATACATAAATACACAAATCCGGCCATTCCAAGATGAATTCACTGAACAGTCGAGATTTTGGCAGGTTTTCGACAAGATATCGTTAATGGAGAATCGATGGTAATATGACCTATAATACTCATGTTCTCCCCCCACTCTTTTGATTCTGAATTTGATTGGTTGGTTTTCCCATTTGATTCATCCAGCAGTAAGACAATACTGAGATTTGTTAGTTTACAATTAGTTTTAATAGCTTGTTGGAGCATACCTTATGTTACATATGTCACATGTTTTTCAAATAAGTGAACATTTTGAGGGATAATTAAATAATTATTTTCATATTTTTTCCCGATAACTTCTTAAATAAATTAAGAACCCAAAAAAGGTTTCAGTGGGACCACCTTGGGAAAATACTCTACAAGATGCAAAAGGTTTCGTTCCAATTGGTCCATCCATCTCTGAGTAATCGATGAACATACATAGAAAAAAAAAAAAAAAAAAAAAAAAAAAAATCGCCCTGGGATGGTTGACTTTTATTTCATGGAGGCCCCATGGAATAAATCTCAACCTACCCACCATGGTTAGGATAGGTTGGTTACACCTGTAGAGTAACCCCCCCGTATGCAACACATGGCCAGGTAGGGGTACCGAAACAAAAAAAAAAAAAAAAAAAAAAAATAAATCACATACGTATCGAATAGAGGAACTTCCTCTTTCGTTCGAAGTCGGTTAAAAAAAAACACATGAAAATGATAAAAAATTTATTAAGTAAGGTGCCCCCTCCGGTTGATCAATTTTGATGAATTTTTTACAGTCATATCTCGGGCATATAAATACATCAAATACCCAGTTTGATCTAAATCGTTAAAGCCGTTTTTGAGTAAATTAAAAAAAACACCTGTAAATGATACAAAATTTATTAAGTAAAGTCCCCCCTCCGGTTGATCAATTTTGATGAATGTTTTACAGTCATATCTCGGGCATATTATTATATCAAATACTCAGTTTAATCAAAATCGTTAGAGCCGTTATTGAGAAAATCGAAAAAAAAACGTAAAAAGTTACTAAATAAAGTACCCCCTCCCTTTGAGCAATTTTGATGAAAGTTTTGCTGTCACATCGCGGGCATATACATACACTAAATACCCAATTTGAGGTTCGCACGGTTTATAGTTTTTGAGCTAGTCTGTTCACACACACACACACAGACCATTTCGCGGGACTTGGTTAATTGGACTCAGGGGACCCCAGAACGTGTATTTCCGTTGAAAACCGGAAGTCGAAATTTTTCACGATCGCAATACTTCCACTTACAATATATTTCATGTATAGGTAAGTGAAAGTAAAAAAACAGGTTGCCCCAAGTCAGTGGAGAAGGGAGTGGGTGGCGCCACGTTATTTTAGGGAAATAACGAAACCATAAAGATAATAATAAGAAATAAAATAATGTAAAAGGTGATGCAATAGTAATGATAGCAATTTTTATTTAGAAAGGAAAAAAAATATATATATATTTTTATGTAAGCAGGAAAATCGAACCAGGCTCCTTCAACACTCAAGACTGTGTCGTTACCGCTAGGTCACCGACAAGAGTATGATTTATTTGATTGGTAAGAGCAAATATTACAAGGTATAATTATTATTATTATAATTATTAAAATTATTATGGCAATTCTTATGGTATCATCCGATTCTAGATTAAATGTGGAATAAACTAAACAATAAATGCAATTAAGGCAGTTTTACAATTAGTCATTGACATACGTAACTGAAATCATTGCCGAGGCAATGAAATTATAGATTGAATTATCTTAATTTCAAGCAATGATCATGAACTGCTATTATGGTAGATTTGCTGTGGATGGGTCCAAATACATGTACATTTTTTTTTAACCACACTAAAAAAGTTCGAAAATAAAATGTAAGAATTGCCTGTAGTTTGAGAATCACCCTCATATGAAATATATAGAAAGGGAAAGTATTGAGATCGTGAAAAATGTCGACTTCCGGTTTTCAACGGAAATACACGTATTGAGTCCCCTGAGTCCAAATATCCAAGTCCCGCGAAATGGTGTGCGTGTTTGTGTGCGTGTGTGTGTGTGTGTGGGTGTGTGTGTGTGCGTGTGTGCGTGGGTGTGTGTTTCTGCGTGCGTGCGTGTGTGTATGTATGAAAACAGACTATCTTAAAAACTATGATCCGTACGAACCTAAAATTGGGTACTTGGTCTATGTATATGCCCGCGATGCCATAGCAAAAATTTCATCAAAATTAGTCAAAAGGGGTACTTTATTTAATAAATTTTGTCTCATTTTTACGTTTTTATCGATTTTCTAAAAACGGCTCTAACGATTTTGATCAAACTTGGTATCTGATGTATACGTCCGCGGGCTGAAAATAGTTAATGAAAAATTAATTTGGCTGCAACTTTGTCGAGTTATGCATCGTTTTTGATGGTTTCTGTGATTCTGAATCCTATAAGCCCATTCCATGCAGTCAAAAAATAATAAGTTATTAGATTATAGTAGACAAATCTGATATCTCAGTTAAAAAAATTATATTTCGAGTCCATCTTAGGCCCCGACTATTGGGGTGCTCGACCTCCCCCCCCTAATGCTGCAGTTATAGTCTTTCATATCTTTATAACTTTCAATCTATAGGCGGGCGCAAGCGACTATAGGGTGCGCTAGTAGTTTTACAAAATGTCGGAACGAACGGGGATAGACATAGTTGATGTGATAGAGATAATTGGTAATTTTAAAAAACCATTAATTGAAGGGCAGGTTATCCTTGATGCAAACCACATAATTACATGTGAAATAATATCTAGAAGTAAAAATACAATTATTTTACAAGCCTTGTGCCTTCAAACAAGCGATCTTAAAGGACTGCCCCATCAAATAAAAGTGGAAATCAAATTTATTAATAATAATAAGCTATTTTCTTGTAATTGTACGTGTAAAGCTGGTACTTCTGGTAAATGCAAAAACATCATTGTAACTTTACGTTTTTCGGTTAGTAATAACATTAATTACCTATTCATACAATCATTGTTGTGACAGCTGTCATTTTCATGACAGCTTAGTTTCTTTGTCATATTATTTATTTATTTGTCAAAACTTTCAGACATCACATTGAAAACTTGGAACAATTAAGCACAACGGATGTAAGACAAAAAAGGGAAAACTAAAAAATAAAAACAAATCTATGACACTATGGTCCCAATGTTTTTGCATAAAACTAGCATTTTGGAATAATAAAATGTCAAATACTAATATTTACCTGGATAAATATAGTCACTTTCTTTAAAATGAAGGCTACATATCGTCATATGTTTCGAAACAGGCTTATCTATTCTTAATTTTACAATCCACTCTTTAAGAAGCTTTTTATTTTTTGGAAATAAATGGAATGACACGTCTTTTGATTTTCTAATTGAACACTGAGGGACCGAGCAATACCTATTAGACATTTTTCAAATAATTTTTTGCTCAATTGGGTTTTAATTATGGAAAAATAAATTAAAAACGCCAAAAAATCCTACGGGCCCGGCTTCTATCCCCGTTTCTCTAGTTCCTGTAAAGAAGCAGCACCGTCGCTTGCGCCCGCCTATAGACTAATGCCAGGTAAATTTTCCATTCGATTTCGTGATGTAAAAACTTTGTACACAACTGCATTTTACCTTAAATCAAGACCATATTAAGTCAACTTATACTAAGTATGCACAAAATTTCATTCAAAAGATTACTTTAAAAATCTTTGGACAGACAATCTGGCTATTAACTTCAAATTGATCATTTACCTATGATAATATTTATCGATTGAATGATGTATATATGAAGTTTTTAACAAATTAAAACCTTTCCATTGATTCGTAATATTTGTTAACTTTCTTTTCACATTTTACTCATATACTTTATTACATTTTACTCATATTCAGCTCTAGATTTTTGAAATAATAGTTACGTAGACATTAGACCCTCATTTAACAGAGATATCAGCAATCCACATATTTCTGATTAATCGACTTATACTCGTTTATATCTGTATATCGCACATCGGATTGTTACAACTCTAAAAACATCAATTTTGAGTTATAAATACCGCTTGAATCAGAATGATTCAAATGAAATGAAAACCTGCAATGCCATAATATTCACAATATTATTAATAATTTCTTTAGCTTCAGGCCCAATATATTTACATATTCTTTTACGGTAGGGATGATCGTGTTAACGCAAGTAGAGGGCAACTTTTGAGTAAGTTAGTACCACTGGTACTAAACGGCTCAATGGTAGACTATTTTCTCTAGTCGTTGTCTGTAGGTACATAAAAACAATGAGAAATCACTTAAAACTTCACATGTGATTATAAAAAAAATAAATAAAAAAAAATAGGTTGTTCGAGTTTTAACCATCTTCTTGCCGACGTGCGATGTGTGCGTAATAATCATTGTGTTAGCAAGGTATGGTTTTTCAACTATAATCTGTTGCAACTTTCGATCTGTTTAATGTAATCTCATATAAATGGTCCTATTGGATCCAGAAGTATAAAAATACCGAAGATTCATCGAAACTTTTTTTGTTTCTTCCATTTCAACCTCCCTTAAAATATCCCCCTTAATTTGGGAGAACTCTGCAGATCTCGATTTTTACTACTATGTATTACAAAGTCAAAAGAAAAATTTGATGAAGGCACAATTTTTTTACCATATTTCTTTTTATCCTGAACTATGAGGGATAATAAAATTGAATAAATGCTGAAATTGGAGTTAGTCATTTTGTCAACTGGAAGGCTCATCATACGTAGTAATCAAACCAACTTCTTTTTTATAACTACAATAAGATCACTTCAAACTTTTTATTTTCGATTTATATTCAGTCGTTATCTCTTTTTGTTATGCGCTCACTGTACTACTAAGAAATAGTCACTCATATTGCATTAAATTTACTTATATTTATTAAATGTAATGTGTTGATCAATTAGCCTTCTTATGTAAAAATTAATTTGTTAAAGAATCCAATTGGTTTTCTAATTGATTGCAGAGATATAAAATCATTATTTTATTTTGAAACGCAAAGGAGAAAGTAATTATTTTCGCTTATTTTTTCGTAATTTAAAAATAACAGCTGAAATAATATTTAACCATTAAAACTAAATGAATGGACAATAAACATTGAATGAAACGCACCCTAGCGCTTCCTGGCAGTCTGCAGCTCGAACTAAATTTTTCATTCACTAACTCGAACAGGTAGCTAATTACATGGTGCGAGAGGCTTAAAATTCTCGCCCTTTTCTCTTCAATTTTACACCCTTAATATAAAAACGGAAACCTTCTTCACCGTTAGGGGCTATATGGGTACACGCTGACATAACTTTCTTTATCGTACGCTGAGTCGTTTTTGAGCCTTATCGGCACGCACATTGTACACTTTGCTTTATAATATATATTGATGATTTCATTGTATCAAGGAATGCGATCTACAAACTGAAGATGTTATGTTTAGGGGATAGTAGCTATGCAATTGCATTATTCCTTTAAATATTTAAAAAAAAAACCTCTGATAAAGAGGCCCTCGCGGTGGTGGAGTTCTACAATACGCCGCAGTGTATTTGGGCGTCCACAGGGTGGGGTAGCTGCCCCCCCCCTTAGAAAACATGAGAAGCAAAATCTACAGATTAAATAAAGTCCTAATCATTTAATATATCTATTAAGTAATGTATAAAAACCGATTTTAATGTTCAAATGTAAATAGCTTATATTTGTACCATTAATTGGTCATTTCGTAATCTGAATACCCCTGTACACCCACCCCCGTCTAAGAATTTTACCAGCCTGCCCCCTTGACAAAATAGTGCGGACGCCCTTGAGTTTATTCATTGAACGGTTTACTCACTTGAGTTTTTTTCATTGATTGTGGAGGAGATAGTTGAATCAGATAATATCAGTACAAAAGCGACGCCATTTATTTAACTTTCTCAAATTATGTTTAAAGAATAATTTGAATTTTAAAGTTAAAAAAAATATTATCTAGTTTGTTTATATCAAATGGAGTTTGAAATATTACTTACTTGAAAAGGTAGATATGCTATACTTCTTAAAAACATATTTTCTTTTTCCTTATTTTCTTTACATTTTGAACATTTCGTATTGTAATAATATACTCGAGAATAAGGAAATTATCTGAATAATTTGGCTACACTGATTTATCATATCATATGGTTTCAGCTTTACACTTGAAACCTTATCACAACTGTGAATGGTTTACTGATTACCAGGCAATAACAAATAAATTAATTGTCATGGAAGCTAGGAAAATTGAAGAAGGACTGGAGTGTATTAAAGCTGCTGAAAAAAGGTAAATTTAAGCCTAATGTCACTATTCTCAAATATGACATTATTATTATTTTAGTTAAAGTTATTGATTAAAGTCACATATGACTAAGCTTCAATATAACTTTCTTTAGTATTATTTTTCCTTGTTTTTATGTTATTTTCTATTGACAAGTATTACAAATAAGTGTAATCTTGTCAATTTATTGTTTATATCCTGCACCCCTATAAAAAAAGATTTGTGGAAAACAGGATTGGTTGTAAAAAAAAGAAAAAACCATGCAATTTAAATTTCTATTCATAAGAAGTGTCTTAAAAATGTTTTCTCATAGAAGAATGGAGTCATTTTATTTTTGACAGGTCATGTTTGTTATACTTGAGCATTAGACTTTGAATTTATTTTTTGACAGTATGAAAACAACATTACTGAAGTGGAGACCTGACTATGATGTTGCCGCCGATGAGTACACAAAAGCAGGTGATAATCTATGTAGTTTCATGATTTTTGTAAGTAGCGTTGTGTATTTATTTATATTTGTCAGTTGATAAGCTTATATTTGGCAAGTTCTTAGTTTTAAGTAATCATCATTTTCAAGACTATTATAGTAATTACTGCTATCAATAATATAACTAAATCATATATACTTAAATATAACTAAATTAACGAAATAAAATGAAACTGTGCCTTAATTAAAAATAGTTAAGTAAGGGTACTTAACAATGCTAACTTTACTGAAAATACATATTTCCTTTATTGCATGATTATGCCAAATAACTTACTTAATTTGTTGTAAGATAAGCCTTTTTATTTTATGAGAAAGATTGTTTCATTTCCTTTTATTTCATTCTAACTTCTGATTAATATGAATTGGGGAGAGTGGGGAACAAGATGGTTTTTTTCAAATTTTCAAGAAGAATAGAAAAGATATAGCCAGAGTTCTGAAATTTGTATAGTAAATCTAAATCTTGTTCAGTAGATATGAAATCTGAAGCAACACACAAATATTTATTTTTGTAAAACCATAATAAGGTTTTTGTCTCAGTATACCCCACTGGAGGAAACATCGAGACATTGCGAGGGGAAGAGTGAGACACCATATTAAAACTGAACATTTTAGTAAAATTATTAATAGTAAAAGGCTCATTTTAGTACAAAATGTTATTATGATAATTATCATAAGAAATATCATTGCTACTTTAAAGTAGTCACTATGACTATTTGTTGGCAAGACAAGTAGTACCATTGCATATGGTTTTTTTTTTTTTTTTTTTTTTTTTAATTTAGGAACCTTACAAATAGAATTTGAGGTCAACATTACCAAAACACATAAGAAGAAGACAAGAAATAACTTAGAATTTTGATAAAATAAGGTGATGGTATCAAACAAATTGTAGCCATAATTATTCACTTAGTAAATTATATTTTCATTTAAAATAATTTAAATAAAAATAGTGACTGTTGGTCTGTTCCTTCAAAGATGTTGGGATTAGACAATGTAATTTTAATTCCCTTTTTTTAGAACAGATAAAGTGTATTTGTAAGCTTGTAATATGAATTTACCTGATTGTGTTCATTATTGCAGAAATCTAATAAATTAACAGAAGTCTACAGATATAATGATTGAATTTTAAATTTAAAAAATACCTATGATATTTGTGCAGTCACTATAGAAAATCAGTAAAGTTTCATATTTCATTAAAACAAAACTAAAATTAACTTTCAGATGTTGTGAAATAATAATTAGTGTACCTAATAAATCTATTGGGGTGAGTAGGGAACAGTGTGTGGCTGTCTCACTATTTCGTCTCCATCCCCAAAGGGCCTTGCCGTCTTCATTACGAATTTCTGTTTCTAAAGTAAACAACCATGGGCCGTTTACTTTGAATACAAAGAGTTTTAGTTGGTGAATAACTGTAAAACGGAAAATAGGTGAAATAAACAATAATACCCACACCGTCAATGGGAATGTAAGTCATAAAAAAATTTAACTTAGCTTGAAAACAAAATTATGCTAAAAATAGTCACAAACGTATGATATTGGTTTCTTGCATGGAAAAACTTATCGCACTAACATTCTACACTGAATCCAATCATTCTCAAATTTCGCCCTTGCAATTGTTCTGATCTAACTGTCTCGCAGTTAACCATGTCTCACTGTTCCCCACTCTCCCCCCTACTATTTTAAGTTTTTAACTTGATTATCAAAAGTGTTTATTATGTTCTGGTTATGGTGTTAATTATTGTAAGAATTGGTTCACCCCATTTTCTAATGTTATAAACTATAAAACTATTTGTTTTACAAAGTTCATATCCAGAGAGGGGAATGGGGTAACATATTTTGGGATGATTAAGATGGATGACCAAAAGGACATTACTCTCTGTCCATTTATAGAATACTATTATATCTATATGTATTATATCACTTCCTCAACTTTGTACGATTTGGTGCCTTCTATAGCAACTAGACATAGGTAAATAGATATTGCTTATCCAGAAAATATTGTTGATTGGTTGTGGAGTCTTAAAAAATTCTGAAGGATTTCGAACTGTGGAAGAAAGGAGTCAAGCCTCATACATAAAAAGGGAATTACGCTTTAAAATGGAAGCACAAATAACATGTTATGCAATAGAATCTTTACTAAACTCCTCTAATATGCAAGTTATTGGAAAATATTCTTACTGGTTTTAGGGAAGTAACCACCTACCCAACCTTCAGCCTCTGGATAATTTTTGATTTAGGCTAATAAAGATGGTGAATGATGTCAAATGTTCCTTCAAAATTTAAACAGGACTTTCCAGTGATTTCTCCTCAAATTAAGGGCTTAGGCAAAGAGTCCTCCAATTAAACATAAACCATTTCCTTTTTTTTAATTTTCCTTCCTGCAGTAATCCTGCCTGTAGGGAGTTTTATCTTTGTGTTCTGTACATACTGTGTGCTACGGTATATAATGTACTTGTTAGCTGTGTTGCCAGTAGTACCCCACAGGCCCACCACAAGCACCACCCCGCTGAACCCCAATCCACCCCCAACAGGTCTCATCATTCCGAGATCCCAACAGCAACCAGTGTCATAATTGATATAAAAGGTAGCCCCTCTCACAGGCATAACAGCATCCTGAGCTGGAGCAGTATAAACGACAGTCATAAATGACACATATTCTGTATTACAGGCATTGACTGTTATTATGATTATTAATACAGTAACATATGAAACTTAAAAAAGAAAAAAAGAAAAGAAACAAAATGAACCATTATTATAAGAAGTATCTAGCGGGTTCAGTTACATCATAGAACAAATCAAATTAAATAACAGCATTCAGTAATTATCAATTGAATACATAAACTTATACATTACTAAATTATTCAAACAGATATACATGTAAATATATATAAAAATGTCTACATTCACACCTACATATGCATACATACATATTGTAACATGAAACAAAACACAAAACATATGGTTTAGAATAGTTTTAGACTTGTTGTTGGAACGAACTAACAGTCATAGTACATTTTTTTGACCATGATGTTTGAGTACCATTTACGCTGGCCTTGAAACTTCCAGGCTGTTCTTACGACTAAATACAAGGAGCGAGGGACTGGAGCGTTAGTCTTGTTCTGAAGCTCAAGTCACATGGTTATTTTTGTATTACGAAAGAGATAATTTTTGTGACATATTAATTATTTATGGCTTTGTAAATTATTATTTTCATTTAATAAAAATTTTTTAACCCGTATAAGTGTTACAATATCAGCATTTAATCATCTTTTTTTTAAGCTTTGATTAAAAAATATCTTTTGTTAATATCTTTAATATTTAGAAAAATATTTTTTAAGGATCTTAAAATATTTTATCAATTAAGACTGGACTATCCATGGCCATTGCCCTAGTGTCTGTTTAGTTGTCATTAGCGTATGTCTGTTCTCCGTCAGTAATCATCATTCATATATTAGGTGGTGTATAGTTTATTCTTATGTAAAGTAGCTGCGACAAAATGGTGAGTTCCTTATTTAACCAATTATTTCCATCAGTCTGTAGGCTTTAATCGTTTGTGAATTTCCTTGATGATTGGTTTGTTAGTGTGGCTTTGCAATCATGTTTAATGAACTTTGGTCATCGGTTAGTTCTTGGATAGTTTTGTTTATGGTTTTGAAGTTTTTTATGTAATCTAGAGACTTGAGAATGGCGAATTGTTCGGCTTGGTTATTAGTGCATTCCATGCCTAGTCTAAATTTCAGAATTTTATTTAAATTCCGATTTTCAAATATTAGGCTAGCACACCCCATCAATACACCATCCTTACTCCCATCAGTGTTTATTTTTAAGTCTGTTGTGTCATTGGAGTTCAGAATAATACTTGGATAATCTATAGGATGTAGCCAGTCTTTGTATTCTGTAGTATGTTCCAAATCTCCAGAGAATATGTCCCTATCAGTTTTTATGAATAAATGGAATTTACTTACATAAAACTCAGCTAATAAGCCTTTGGCAATTATAAGTGCTATCAGCCTCTGGACTTTCTCCAGCTTTATAATGTTACACTTTTTTAAGCAGGATGCCAAATTTTGATACTAATTCGATAGGCAAGGATAGGTAAAATTGTTCCCCTATACAGAATAACCAGAGCCTCTTTTCTTGATCCCCTGTTCGCTCTCGCCGCTGTAGAAAGAGAATTTATCAATTTTATGAGTTTGTTTTGTAGTATATCAATTGTTATTGCTAGGTATTTTAAGGTCGACTCATTAAGAATTTGAGAATTTTGTATTATTATTTGAAGTTCTGAAATTTATCTTTTCCTGGTAATAACTATGTAGATAGGCTTGTGTATGTTGAATGTCAGTTTGTGTGGGTGTGTATTAATTTCCATGATTGAAGAACAGCATGAGTCCTGGGATGTTCTAATCGATTGATTCCTTATCATTTTATGTTTAGATAGTTGATATTAGTTGGTTCCTCAAACTAGATGGTTGACTTTGTAACTTGCATGGGTAATTTTTCCTATTCGCTTGTTTTTTCATCTTAAACGATTAGGATGGATTTTATTTTTTGTGTTTCTTATTTTAATTTCAATATAGCTACCCCTCAACATTCTCTGCAGACTTTATTTTGTTTTTTAATTCAGTGTCTGGACTATTGATTTCTTTACAATCTGCCTTTTTCAATACTTCATCCAATATTTTACTACTCCGAATTCCATTTAAGTATAATTCAGTATCAGTGGGTTACTTTCGTTAAATTTTATACCACATGATCTGCTTTTGCTGTATGCTGTCCAAAATCTTTACTCAGATTTTGGAAAGGTTGCTTAAGTACCAACAGAAAATGAAATTATTAATCTAAATAAATAAAGATGAAATTCTGTTTGTTTGTTCTTTATAGAAATTCATACAATTTGTCCTAAATTATCCAAATTTCGCTAAGTGGTTCTTTCTGACCAGGTGCGAACACCTGTCCATATTAAAATTGCATAACTTCAGCCGATCTTCAGCTGATATTCTTTATTGTTATAAAAATCATAATGAGCTCGCTTTACAACGTTTATTTTACGAAATCGACCGTTTGTTTAGAAAAATGAAATTCTCCGTGCGAAACCGGGGTATACCGATATAATCTATGTATATAATGATGAAATTCTGTTTGTTCTTTATAGAAATCCACACCGTTTGTCCTAAATTCTCCAAAATTCGCTCAGTGGTTCTTTCATACCAGGTGCGGACTGGTATAATCCATATTAAAATTGCATAAATTCAGCCAATCTCTGGGTATATTCTTTATTGTTATAAAAATCGTTTTGATCTCGCTTTACATTGGTTTTTACGAAATCGACCGTTTGAGTCGATAAAAGTCTCAGTTTATAGATTTTATAGATTAAAAAATGAAATTCTCCGGGTGAAACTGGTATATAAAGCTAGTTTGTAATAATATTAAATCATTAATTTATTTATATTAATATTTTTAGTTTCTCATTTACTCACTAAGTTTTTCTTTATGATATAATTTGAACCTAACATTTAAATATGTTGTAATTAATATTTTTTAAACATGATGCTTATTTAGAGTTGGCGACTGCAGCTTTTTTAGGAGATTTTGATTCTAATTTGGAGTTTTCTTATGATCACATCATAAGGATGAGTATTGACCTGAAGGAGGTTTGTATCATTGAAGTGTACAAAAGCTGAATTTGATTGATTAATAATTAATTGTTATATTATTCATCCTTGGTTAATATGAAACCATCTTTCTTCATATTTTGTGTTATGAATCTAGATATTTTAATGGGTCATGTATTCTATGCTTAGGTAAAGTAAATAAAAAATCATTCATATTCTATTTTTATTACTAGGTGATAATTAATTTATAATTTTTCAATTAATCCGTATTTTTTATTTTTAGCAACATGCTTTCGCTTGGGAAAACATTATGAACAGAGCAAAGATTGTCACCTGAAAGCTGCAGATTGTCATAGACAAAACAGATCCTTGTTTCACGCTGCAAGGTGAGGGATCATATTTTTCTTAGTGGAGTAAATTTTTTGTATATTGCCTATAAGACAGTTTTTAACAACGATAACAAACCATAAAGAATAATTATGTCCAGTAGTTAATGCAGAATTTTATTCATTTCATAATTATTAAAGATGCTCCTTTGGAATAAGTAACCTTGTTAGCATACATTATTATGAATTTTGATATGATAAAGAAAAATATTTATAGTTTGAATAATGTCTCATGCTGAAAAGTTTCCAGACTCTTGCTGTACAAGAGCTTGTTGCTATTCTTTATTATGGATTACCTTTTACGGTTAAATGTCCCAAATCCGGATGTCAAAAATCAGGAGCCTTGCAAATCCAGATCGGTGGTGGGAGCAGTTTAAAAAAGAAGACAATAGATCAAAAACATCGACTCATTTGACCAAAACTTTCTGCATATTGACTGTATACAAGATGTTGAATTAGAAAATGCATGTCTTTCATCCAGAACTGGTTGCCATTAGAAATGGATGCCCCACTAATATAGCTGAAATCACAATTTTCTTAGTTTCCTTTCTATAACTACTAAACCATACATTGTATATGAAGACTGAAGATATTTTTATTCTGGGACATATAGTCTCATAAGAATAACAATACATGGACAGAATTCAAGAGTTATTTTTCTGAACAGAATTTTTGTACAGAAATTTTTGCATGTAACAAAGTTGTAGAGCAAAAAAACAGAGTGATTTGGCCAAAAAAAAGATTAATAATCTTGAAAGACAAGAGTTACTGGCAATTGAAGATTAGGCAAACTGCTGATTTTTCTTTGCACCCCCTGTCTAAACTTCTTTTTTTCTAAGACAAGTAGTGTATTTTTACTTTCCCTTACCTATATATGAAATACATTGTATGAGATTGTGAAATATTTTCACGTCCAGTATTCAGCAGAAACACGCATTTTGTGGTTCTCTGAGTCCAGGTTACCTAGTCCCGTGTAGACTAGCTCGGAAACAAAAATTCGTATGAAACTGAAATTTGGTGAGGAAGATAGACACCCTTCATGTGACAACTAAGTTATTCTCAAAATTGAGTAGTTGGAGAGCTCACATTATTCCATGAATTATCAAATTCTTTCGTTTTTCTCAAAAATGGCTCCAAAAATTTTTATTAAACCCATCAAATAAATATCAAATATTAGTCAATATCAGGTAGGTTTTATCATAATACTATGTTCTGAATGGGCTTAAATGGTGAAGTACCCTATTCCTATAAAATACCCTTGGTTCTGTTTATATGAAGTAATTAACAGTCTCTCAGTAATAAGAAATGGCTTAATATAAAATATGAAAGAATTTGATAAACATACACAGGAGAAAAAAAGAAAAAAGTTTCCCCAAGATATAAATTTTAAATTCTGTTAATTAGTGCAATAATGTAAATGTACTATATATCTTTGGAAAGTTGAAAATCTCAGAAAGAATAATATTTTGTTTATAATGTGGCGGAAGTTTTGTTATGCACAAATGAAAAGAAATTATTCTTTCTTATTATTTAATGGAAACAATTTGTTCCTGTTGTAACTCAATGAAATTTTCATTACTAAATAGAGACTTAGCAGTTTTTTGGGAACTACTCAACCTCTTTTTCTGTAAAACATGACCGGACAGGAACCATAAAACCTGATGGTATGTATTGGTTATATATGCCATCAAGATCAGTTTAGAGCCTTCAATCCATAATTTTTTTCTATTGTGTCGTAAGTGAGTATTTGTCGAGTCATGTCCCAATTTCGGTACTCAGTACCAGGTATGCTTCAAAATGTAAGTACATTCTCATTACTTTGATATTTTATTAGAAGTTGCTTGCTTTTATTATTTCAACAAAAATAATTATATAATAAATATCAACATAACTATTATTTGCAAAATATTGAAAAAAAAATCCCTTTTGAAATCCTAGGAAAAAAAATTGAAATTTTGAAACCTCTCTTTTTTGTTTTTGATACGACTTTTCTTTATTGTCCTATACTAAGATGCCATACCTGGCAAAAAAAATTATTTTATTTTAAGCCATAACACAAAAGAAATAGATAATAAAACTGGCAAACTGATAATAATAACTAATTATAATCACATAAATCGAGAGGTTTGTTTGAAATCGGTTCACGAGTTCTGAATGTCGGCTCTTAATTAAGACTTGTTATCTTTTCATTAAGTGCCACGGACTGGCTGTTCAACTTCTAATGTATTTCAGCAAACATGTTGGTCATTCAAAGCAGCCTTCAAAGACTTATCTTTGAACTCTACTGTCTCAGGATCTGAGAGACAGTATCCTGACTTAAGTAATACTCAACGTAAGCGTACAAAGAAAGTCATTTTTGTGATGATAGAATCAAGGTCCACCTCCTTTAATTCCTTTCTTAGTTCAGCCATTAGCAGTTCTCGGATCCTTTTGCTTGGCATTTATCATCTTTAAACCCTCCCCACACCTGACACCAAATGTAAACCAATGCAGGTTTAATTATGTTATTGACGTAAAATTATTACACAAAAATGTAAAAATAACAATTAGAATATAGAAATAACAAATAATGATAAAAAGTAACTAGCAGTAACAGAATAGTGGTCATATTCTTCACTTTCCAAGGCTAGGCTAAGCCACTAGTTGATCTTTTCATATACGAGGTGTGGCTATTAAATAACGAGACTGACGCTGCTACAGAAGAAGTGCGCATGCGCCAAACGCCAGCAACCAACAGCTGTTATCGTGAAGCCTTCTCTTTCGAATGTAGTGCCTCTCGCTTCTGTAAACAAATCAGTACAGCCGTAGCCTTCGTTCGCATTAGAGTTGTTTTTTTGTTTTGCCGGAAAAATGTTAAAAGTAACTGTAGAGCAACGAATTGTTGTGAAATTTCATGTGAAACTTGGAAAAACCGCTACTGAAACTTATAATTTATTGAAAGAAGTGTATGGCAATGAATGTTTATCGCGTGCACGTGTTTTTGAGTGGTTTAAACGTTTTCAAGATGGCCGAGAAGACGTTCAAGATGATTCACACCCGGGTCGCCCTTCCACGTCGAAAACGGATGACAATATCGAAAAAATCGGTAATCTGATTCGATCTGACTGTCGGTTAAGTATTCGTGCGATTGCTGAAACTGTACGAATTGATATGGCCTGAATTGTGGAAGGACAAGTCATGGGTTCTCCACCAAGACAATGCGCCGGCTCATTCCGCATTGTCTGTTAAGAGGTTTGTAGCCAAATTCAGCATCCCAGTGTTAGACCATCCGCCTTATTCACCGGATCTTGCTCCGTGCGACTTCTATCTGTTTCCTAAGGTGAAATCTGCATTAAAAGGAACAAGATTTGAGTCTGTTGAAGCTGTGAAAGAGAAAGCGGCACGGGTCCTGAAGGAGCTGACAGAAAAAGACTTCCAGCACTGTTTCGAACTATGGAAGATTCGCATGGAGCTGGTTGTAGGGATAGAGGAGGGGTGTATATTGAAGGTAATAATAAGTAAAAATGTATGAAATAAAAATAAAATGTTTTACAGCGTCAGTCTCGTTATTTAATAGCCACACCTCGTATATGTTCTGCTATGGAACCACTCAGAAAGACCTAGAATGATCCAAACTTGTGATAATGTACTAATACAAGTTTGTAACCGTTTCATGAACTTCTAGAACTTTGTTCAACATAACAATAATAAACATCTGTTTTGGTTTCTTCCATCACAATAATCATATCTATCCATAATTTATTGTTTATACAGGTTATAAATGCTATAGATATGTAACTATTATACTTACTGTACATTGAGTAATCACTGTATTCCAATGATCTTAAATCATAACTGATAAGATCCCTTGGACCTAACCTTGGCAGTTACTCTGATGTTTAAGGGCAGCATTGTTACTCTGGTAAGAATATCCGCCACTGAGTGATACCCAGAGAGAGGTCATCTGTGTGAGGTGCACATTAGACCCATAAGGCTATAGAAAGTAGGAATAGACCACCTACATATATACATATGACCTACCTAGCTACATCAACTTAGTTACCCAGGGAAACGAGAATATTACTTTTCACTTATGAATTTCAGAAATCATTCAGTACATAAGAAGGTATGGTAACCTACCTATCGCCAGTATAGGACAGAAATTTACAATTAAAATTTAATGCAGTTGAAACTGGATAATATAATGGGTTGAAACCTAGATTATGAATAGATATGATTATTTTGATGGAAGAAACCAAAACAGATGTTTATTACTGTTATGTTGAAAAAAGTTCTAGAAGTGCTTGTATTAGTACATAATCACAGGTTTCGATCATTCTAGGCCTTTCTGGGTGGTTCCCTAGCCGATCATATATAACTAGTGGCTTAGCCTAACCTTGGAAAGCCACTATTCTTCACTGCTTAATTTTGCCTAGATCTGGCCCTGGTTGTAGCTAATTTTATTTTAGAGTAAATTAAAAATAATACCACAAATAAACTTCACATTGACTTCGATTATCTAATGCTTTCCCTACAGCTTTATATGATAGCATTGATGAGGGTATTGTATAATAGTGTTAGGAACAAAATACAGCCACTGTTTTTATTATAGGAGTTTGGAACAAGCAATTCTTATCTGCAAAGAAATGGGAGATGTTCGGAGTGTTGCTGAGTTGGCTGATAAGGCCTGTACCTGGTATCAGCAGCAAGGTTCACCTGATGCCGCAGCTGGAGCTCTGGATAAAGCTGCCAAAATCATTGAACAACAGCAACCATCTGAAGCACTACAGCTTTATCGACGAGCAGCAGATGTTGTTTCTGTAATTATAGCTTTCCTTTTATAATTTTTAGAGTCAGAGGCCGGGTGGTAAATGTCACTAGTAGGAAATCTAGTATTGATCCATGTTTGCTAGACGGCAGTTTTATTTCTCTTTATTGCTTTGAGATTTTACATCTTGTAGCAAGGAACTCTCCAGGCATAAATTTTTCCATATATATAAAGTATATATAAAAGAACAAAATTAACTTTACATTGGTTCATATCTGAATTAAAGAATAATTCAAAGAAGAAAAAAAACAACAGAATTATATACAACTAGGTAATAAAATAAACATTCCATCTTCTACGAAAAGTTGCTCCTCTCCTCCCATATTTATATACAAGTAGTATTACATTTATAAGTATACCTACAAGCAGAATTATTTAAAAAAAAATGTTATTAAATATATGTACATCTTGCAAAAGTATTTACCTATCAGAAGTTTACAATAAATCAATTAATTTCCACCTAGTTAGTTTCAAAAATAATAAAAAAAAAAAATTATTCATACATGACAAAGCTTCGATTTTTTTTGCTTTCCTTAACATGAATGAAAATAATATTAATTTTATTTATATCATCAATCGTCAAATCTTAAATCGGGACTGAGATATAGGTGTATATAAAATTGTAGAAATTGACATCTTATGGGAGCTAATATGGGACATGAAATAAAAAAATGTTTATGGTCAGGTTCATTACTATTACAGAGTAGGCATTTTGAATGGGGATCAAAACTAGAAAGAGATATGCTGATAATTAATCTTCGAAATTTATTTCCTGCTAACCTAACTTGAGAAATTGTTCTGATTTTATTTACATGACAACGAAACCGTAGGTAGTCTTCACCAAAAGCAAGATTTGATAGACTCCTGAAATGTGTGCTGTAATTTGGTTTAGAATCAATGTCTATGCCCTTGCTCAAAAGGTGACTGTCCAAACTTGAGATTAAGGAATCCTTTCTTTTCAACAGAATATTTGGATCTTGACTCACCCATACATCCTCTGCTCCAATAGAAATCATAATATTTTTTAATTCTGAAGCCCAATTAAATGGAATGTTTCTGTTTTCAGCAAGTTCAAACAGCCTTTTAAAACAAATTAAAGGTAATCTAATTTCCTGCATCCTAAGGATTTTTTACCACAAGTTTAAAGCAAGCTTAAAAATATCTAGTTTTAAGTGTCTGCAGCCAGTTTCTAATCTCATGTATGAATTCGGGGTATTCCTAGGAAGCTGTTGAAGGCATTTTAGAATTTCAGTTGAACTTTCTCGACCACATCCACATGAGGCGAACCCCAGACTTCACTTCCATAAAGCAATGTTCCTGAAACAATAGACTTAAAAAGTTTAATTTTTGTTTCCCAAGAGTCACTTTTGCTTTTTATTATTAGTTGGAAAATCTTTAATGCTGGACGGCAGTTCAATCCATTAGTAGGAATCAACCAGGACTCGGAGCCTAGCATCGTGATGTGCTTTATTCAGTGAGCTATCCTGCTCCATAAACTATTTTTTAAATAATTTACAATTAGGTAGAAACAATTTTTAATTGTAGCCATGTAATTCTTTCGACCATACAATGTGGGTCTTCTTCAGAACCAAATGAACAAGATCCAGACAAAAATTGTTATGATAATGTGAAAAGCTCTAGAATGATAGAAAATTTTAAAATATAAGGTATATCATCTCGAGAAATATAAGGTAATAATAATTTACACATTTAAAAACTTGCAAGAAACTTATAATATAGCTTATGAGGCTGATAATAGTGATAATGTAATAAATTTGGGCAAAAAATACTGAGCGACAAGGGATATCGTACAAGTATTGATGAGTAAATTAGGGGTTATTTTGATCTCAAAGATATTAAATGAAAACATCCCCAATTTTCATTTTTTTTTTTACTCATACTTACCTATGTGTGAAATATACATATATTTTAATCAATTTGATGATTTTATTCTTACATATTTACATTTTTTGTTACGTATTTCTTAAAATATAATTACATATATATGTACATATTTGACTTTTTATTTTGCATGAAAATCCATTATCTAATTATAACAATGCTTTGATTAGATAATGATTAGACAATATATCATAAATCTGAAACATGATTTTTTTTTTGCTTTTGAAAATAAAATTCAGACTTAAAATGTTCTATATATCTTTCAAAGAAGAAGTGTTTAAACTTATTTTGTAAAAAATAATTTATTTTAACTTAATTTTTAGATTGAAGATAATGCCAGGCAAGGTGCAGAATATGTAAGCAAAACAGCAAGGATATTAGTAAAGTTAAAAATGTAAGTATCATAGTATGGTGCAATCTCTACTTACTTTGATATTGTTAATTATGACAATTGAGAATAAACAACAATTGGAGAACAAACAACGTTGAACATACAGCTTTTTTAATCATAGAAAAATCGTAAGCATAAACATATGTTCATAATAGCATAAGAAGGCAGCAATGAACGGTCTCTGACATTTCAAAGTGTTAGACGAGTGATAACTTAATCATTATCCAACACTCCCCCTCACTCTACTTGCTTTTGGTTGAGACAAGGAGTCTTGATAAGGAAGTTTTATAAGGTTCTGGTAGGGCTTTGGTGAGGAGGTCTGCCTGCATTTGTTCTGCAATTTTAAAATGGACCTTGATCTCACTTTCCAGTAATTTTTCTCTGTTTAGATGTATGTTTAAAATGTGAAGACACAGTTTGATTTTTGATTAGGTCTTGAGCAGAAGTGTTGTCATTGAAAATAAGTATGGCATTTTGTAGGAATCCCATGTCCAACAGTAACTGCTTCAAGTGCAAGGCCTCTTTTGCTGCATCTGCTAAGGTCACATATTCTGCTTCTTGATTAGATAATGCAACTGTACTTTGTGTGTGGAACTCCCAACATATTGTGCTTCCAGCCTATTTAAAGTAATGTTCTGTATTTAGCATCTCCTATCCTGAATACATGAGCCCATATTGCCATCTGCATAATCACGTAACGGTGTTTTCTGTTGCTTGGATTCCAGAGCCTTGTTTTTTGTTCCTTTGAGATATCTCAAAATTCTTTTAGCTGCAAAACAATGTGTCTTATCAAAATAAGTGTTAAATTGGCTAAGAAAACTGACAGAGTAATGCATATCAGGCCTTCTGGCAACTGATATATCGAAAAGGGCATCGTACTATATTTTGGTAAGGATAATTTGTTTCACATTTACTAGTTTGTAACCATTTATTGGGGTAGGTACTCATCTGAGTAAGGCCACAATCTGCATTCATACATTCATCTGCTGATTTTTAAATTATCTGCTGCAGTGTTTTTCTGTGATCTTTGATTGAATGCCCTTCTTGATTAGTCGGATCCTCTGATATATGTTCTTTAAACGTTCCTCTAATGCCGGTATATTTAACTTTTCTGAGCACCATTTCTTTATCCTATTGCTAGCTTTATTCTGATATTTTTTACTTTTATGACTATGAGGAAATGGAATCTCATGTCATGCACTCATTGGAATTCTAAATCAGTTGAAAAATTCTGATTTACAAATAAAAAAGTTTGAATACCCTTGTTTCAGATTATATAACGGAAACTGTTCTTTACTATGGCAATTAGTAGCAACTGTCTTAAAATTTGGAGAATTAAAGAAAATCTTTTAAATTTTGTTTTATAATGGAAACCAAAGAAAACTATTCAGAGAGAAGCCGAGAGCATTGTTGTGAGAGAAAACAAAGTGCCTGCTGCTCAAAATGTTTATCCATCAGAAAAAAACATGGGTAATCCTATCCTCTTCTACCGGTTGGTGCAGATCTGTAGGTTTGGAAGATCTTCCTCCTGGCTTACCGGCCTGAAGTTTTTACTCTGTCAGATCCCAAGTTAGCCCAGGCTCATTCTAGTTGGCTTTGATACCTTCATCCCAAGTTGATCGTCGCCTACCTCATGGCCTAGTTCCATCAACTCTTGCTTTCATTGTCGTATCTTCTTGGGTCAATTCATAGGACTTGCTCAAACCATCTTAGCTGATACCTTTTCACTATATCAAGCATTGACTAACATTCCTCTGGAATCTCATTTCTTGGGTCTGCACTCTTCTTTTGAGCTTCACAGTCACTGTCCATGACTGACTTCTAAATATTAGGATGGGGGCAGAAGCAGGATATGGGTGTAAACAGTCTTCTAGACAGTCATTTTCATCTTTTGTGAAACCTCTCTCTTCCTCTGGAATTTGGCGTTTATAGCAAACCCTACTGGCTGCTGAGGTTCTTGCATTTATTTTATGCGTGATTTTATCATCACATCCAAAGACACTGCCCCGGTATTTAAAAGTTCATTCAACTCCACTTTTTGCCCCTCCAGGTGGAGTTGACATTTATTTGTTTTCCTAAAGATTTTTTTTTGCTCAGGTTTACCTGAAGTTCTTTCCTAATCCATTCCAGATTATACTGCAGTTTCTCAAGCGAGTTCAATTTGGGCTAAATCGTCGGCATATGCTAGTATCCAGATCTCAACCAGTTTTAGTTTACAGTGTCCTATGAAGTACCTCCTCATTTTCTTGATGGTCTTTAATGTTGTCCATCACAATGATGAACAGAAGTGGACTTGAGATATCCCTTTGTCTCTTGTCTTTTGCTGTAGAAAACTCCTCCGACTGAGAATGCGCTGTCCAGGGAATATTTCTGCAGTTTGAGTAATATTGTTGGATCTGTTCCATGAGCATTTCTGATACCTCCCGCTTCTTCAGGGCCTGCCATATAATACTCCTTGGTACACTAAGGCCTTCTCGAGATCAATAAACAGGCATGCACTTCCTTATTGTGATGGTTTTTACAGACACCACTCTGGGGTTTTTCAAAGCTGTTTTCCATAAAAAGCTCTTAATTTGCCTTCCATTATCCTGCTCTACACTTTACCAGGGACTTTGTTGTGTTTTTATATATTTTGTTATGTAAATAGTAATATCTCCCGCCACTTGGAATATTTTGGAATATTTTTAAAACAGATGTATAAGGTTATAAATTCTAATATGAAGTACATGTGTTAGAATTGTCTTGTTGAGATCGTTGTAAAATCTTGCAAAATATTGTATTCCGGTTAATAAACACATCAATCCGAACCAAAACAGTTACTGAAATTCCTACTGCTGCGGGATTGCATGTACCTGCTGTAAATAACACTAATAGTAAGACCACTGATAATTACATTTTTTGTTCGTTAGGACACAAATCACAAGAATGTATCAAGGCTGAACGCAAATCCGAGCTTCGAGGGTGGGAGCAAAATAATTCCCCATTATTTTCACTTACTAATATTATAGGTCTCCTTTGGAATAGACAAACTGACACTTTGGTTATCAATTTGTGTAATCTTGAATCACTAGATCTCACAAGAATTACCAAGAGGGTTATTTTAAGTGCAGCGAACAGAATTTTCGATCCTATTGGATTCACTTGTGGTATCACACTGATTCCAAAACTTTTACTAAAGCAGACTTGGAAATCAGGAATCATTTGGGATCATGAAGAAGATGAGACAATCAGCGTTCGTTTCTTAGCCTGGTTTAAGGATCTGTCTCTTTTAGATCATAATAAGATTCGATGGTTATATCGATACAGGTAAACATATACTAGATACATCGTCATTACATATGTTTTCAGATGCTAATGGGATGTCATATTTAACATCAAGAGAATGCAAGAAGAAATTCTTGGAATTGCGATGGTGGGAGGGTCGGATTGGCCTATTGCTATTGCTAGGGTATTGGAAGTTAAGTTGTATGCCCGGTAAAGATGGGAATGTCAGAGATGTCCGTTTAGTGACTGCCAGGGGTGAAATTATCCAACCCATCCAAAGAGTTTATCCATTAGATAGCATCTGAGATATAATGAGCAAGAGGATTCTAAAGAAGTGCTAAGAGGTCATTTGAGGAAGACAAGACATTCTGGGAGACATGCAAAGAAGCCAGGAACATTGATTTTGTGAATTGTTAATGTGCATGTTTTAATTTCAGTTTAAAGTACTTTGAATTTCTTTAATTTTGCATAGTATTTGTTTTTGTAAATTAACTTCATTTTCAATTCATTAATCTAGGTGGGAGGATGTTGTGTTTTTATATATTTTGTTATGTAAATAGCAATATCTCCCGCCACTTGGTATATTTTGGAATATTTTTAAAACAGATGTATAAGGTTATAAATTCTAATATGAAGTACATGTGTTAGAATTGTCTTGTTGTAAAATCTTGCTAAATATTGTATTGTCGTTAAATAAACACATCATTATTATTTCTTCCTGGAAATCGAGTTTTTATTCATTTCCAAGACAGTCTTGCCAATCCTTGGGGATTATATGCCTCTTACAGGCCATTTCCATTACCTTGAATAGTAATTCTTGTCCAGCCACCTCTATGAAGACCAGGAAAACCCCCAAAGGCAAGATAAGGAGGCATAGAAAGAAAGAAATTAATTTTTATTCTGGGGCATCTAGTCCCCCAAGAATAATAAAACATGGCTAGTTTAAAATAATAAAATAAAATGTGTAGAAAGATCTATAGAAAAAAATAACATAAGTAAACCTCAGAAAACAAAATATAAGACTATGAAAAAGAACATTTGGATATTAAAAACAAAAATTGTATCAGTTTCTAAACTTTTGAGCTAGTTATATACAGTGATTATTATAAGAATCGAAGAAATATGTACTCAATGCTAGTTTAACTATTTACATATTTACGGAAGCTTGATAATTAAGGAGGTGGAGAAATAATTGGGTTTTAAAGGAAGATAGAGATGCAGTTTTACGGATGGATATAGCTAGGGAGTTCCAGAAAGTGACAGCATGAATGATAAAGGATTTTGTGAAGGCGGCAGTTCAGTAGAAAGGGATGTACAGGTTTAAGGTTTGGGATCTGGTGTTTAGAGAATTTATAGAGGAGCAGGGTGTGAACAAATTAAGGATATATGGTGGCATCTTGATCTTGTAGGTTCGGAAAAGATAAACACCTAGGAAGTATTGCTGTCGAAAAACTGGGTAGAGCCACTTCAACTCAGCGTACCAACTGTAGACGTGAGAGCGCCTGGGGACACCGAAGATGAATCTAATGAAGCAATTCATTAGTCTATTCAACCTCATCTCATGCAAACCAGACAGTCCCCTGTATGCAAGGCAGCCATAGTCAAAATGGGGGAATATGATGGAGGAGACTAGGAGCTGACGGACTTGCAAGGACATGCAATCACGTGATCTAAGGAACTGTTTTAGGATGGCAATGGATTTTCTGGTGATTCCGGAAATATGGTTGCTCCACGACAAGTGCTGGTCAAAGATCACTCCAAGGTTTCTGACATGGGTGTGGAAATGAATAGGTTGCCTTTTGAGGTAGAGTAAGGGGTGGTAAGACAGGGAATTGAGAAGATGCTTAGAGCCAATTAGGATGGCCTTGGTTTTTTCTCCATTCAGTCTTAATTGATTTTTCTCTGCCCAAGCATTGATGCTATCTACATCTTCTTGTAGTTTACTGATTGCCTCAAGCATCTCGGTAGGTTGGAAGGATAGGTAAATTTGGAGGTCATCAGCGTATAAAGTGGTATTGTGAATGGTTGATGGAATCAGGGAGGTCGTTAATATAAAAAGAGAAGAGGGTTGGTGAGAGGGAGGATCCTTGTGGCACGCCTCGTGTTAAAGAGAGGGGCGAGGAGGGAAGTTTATCGGGGATATGAACGGTTTGTGAGCGAAAGGAAAGGATCCACTTTAAGACACTGTTTGACATGGAAAGGTTTTGGAGTTTAGAAAGGAGGATCTCATGATTGACGGTATCAAACGCTTTTGAAAAATCAAAGAGAATTAGGATGGTGATTTTACGTTTGTCTATGGAGGATTGGAGGTCCTGGGTAATCTTCAACAGAGCAGATTGTGTGGAACAATGAGAACAAAATGGATGGAAGTCCTCACCCTTATTCCTCCTTATCTTGCCTTTGGGGTTTTTCCTGGTCTTCATGGAGGTGGCTGGACAAGAATTACTATTCAAGGTAATAGAGATGGCCTGTAAGAGGCACCTAATCCTGAAGGATTGGCAAGTCTCTGGTAAAGTGTACAGCAGGATAATGGAAGGCAAATTAAGAGCTTTTTACGGGAAACAGCTTCGAAGAACCCCAGTGTGGTTTTAGACCTTATAGAAGTACCTATGACCTCATTTTCTCTCTGAGACAAGTGTCTGAGACCATGACAATTAGGAAGTGCATGCCTATTTATTGATCTCAAGAAGGCCTTAGTTTACCAAGGAGTATTATATGGCAGGCCCTGACGAAGCGAGAGGTATCAGAAATGCTCATGGAATGGATCCAACAATATTACTCAAACTGCAGAAATATTCCCAGGACAGCGCATTCTCAGTCGCAGCAAAAGGCAAGAGACAAGGGGATATCTCAAATTCACCTCTATTCTTCATTGTGACACCTAATGAATTGTTTCATAAGGTTTTTTGATTCTAATAATAAGAACCTGCTAAATGAATGATCCCAGTGAATCCAGATGATGTGATTTGTGAAAATCTTTTTTACAGATTACCATTATGTACATGTTTCTGAGACCTATTCCAAATTTCAATTGGATATTTTTGACCCTTTGTCCCTGAGAGAGTGACTTTTTTCATCTTTGCCAAATAACTTCTATTTCAATTTGCTTTTCATTTCAATTAACATAAAATGAAATCTTGGAAGAAGTTCAGACCACATGCGGTTCAGGTAAAAGCATTCTACCATGGGAATTTGGGCTTCCTAAGGTCTGCTGGGCACACAAGCCAAATGGCCTAAAGCGAGACGAAGACTTTGGTTAGAAGAGAAGTTTAAAAAAAAAAAAACAACAAGCAAATGTACTGTTTCTTGTATCCTTATCAGCTTGAAATGTAGTTGGAAGAGATGTGTGAATTGTACATTATTATTATGATATACAGTTTTTCCAATAAACTTTAATGTATTTTATTAATTATTTTGTTAGAAATATCACATGTAGGCAAGGAGATGGTTACAACTCAGATATATAAATTTTGATTTATGCATACTGTTGGAATCAGTACGACAAAATCTACACTGCCAGAATATGGAGTCACCTGTGGTGAAGTGGTTAGCATGGCAACCTACAATAATAAAGGTCGTGGGTTTGCAGCCCGCGGTGGCCCTGGGATTTTTTTAATGGGAGTAAAAAATCCTTAGCCATGCCGTCCCTCGAATAGGACGTAAAATGGAGGTCCCGAGCCTGTACGATGTCAGGTACTCGTTAAAGATCCCTATCCTAATTATACCTGGATAGGCAAAATTTAGGACTCCCACTGTAGCATGGTCCGATTAGCCTTAGTAGCATAAAAATGGACGTTAAACAAATAAACAAACAAACTGCCAGAATATAGTCGCAATATTATTAATAATATTGTTTGTGTAAGGCGCAATGTACCATATTCTTTTATGGAGGGAATGATAAATTCAACGCAGGGAGAGGGCTACTTTTTAGTTACAGTTAGTACCAGCGGTAAAATTGAGAATGCAGTTGAACATGTGCTTATCCATATACTGGTTTTTGAGTTTTAACCATCTTCTTGCAGATGTGGGATTATTAAAGTATAGAAAAATGGCCAAAACCAAAAAATTGGAAATATAATTACCTAGTAATCAATATATATTATACCGCAAAGTGTACAATGTGCGTGCTGATAAGGCTCAGAAACGACTCCACGTACGATTAAGTAAGTTATGTCGTCATGTAGCCATATAACCCATAACGGAGAAGAAGGTTTCCGTTTTTCTCTTAAGGATGTAAAATTGAGGAGAAAAGGACTGCAATTTTAAGCCTCTCGCACCATGTAATTAGCCTATTTGAGATTGATATACCAATTTATGAATGAAAAATTTAGTTCGAGCTACAGGCTACCAGGAAGCGATAGGGTGCTTTTCACTCAATGTTTATTGTTCATTCATCCAGTTCAGTTTGTAAAGGCTATATATTTTTCAGCTGTTCTTTTTAAATTACAAAAAAATTAAACGATAATAATTAGTTTATCCTTTGCTTTCAAAATATAATAATGATTTTACATCTCTGCGATCTATTAGAAAACCAACTGGATTTCTTAAAAAATTAAATTTTTCATAAAAAGGCTAATTGATAAACACATTACATTTAATCAATATATGATATATACTTAAGTAAATTTAATGAAATATGAGTGAACTTTCTTAACAGTACAGTGAGCGAATAAAAACAGACATAAATAAAAGAGATAAATTGACTGAATATAAGGAGAGAGAAATGCTTTATTTGAATAATAAGCCATGCTGCCCAAATACATTGGGTTGCTACCTTACACAGAGTACCGATCAATACTTGAGTACATGTATACTTATAACTAACATACATTTTTACATTTTATTTTATAATTATTATATCATAATATTTTTCCTTTTTCCTTCCTTCTATATATTTTACAATTATGTTTTTTATCTTTATTTTATTCCTATTTATTCTATTTTATTTTATTTATTTTTTTTTTTCTTCTTTCTTATTTCTCATAATTACTCCTTTTCTCTTCCTTCCCTCTCTTTGCGCTCACATTACAAATAGGCACACATACAGACTGCTAGAGAAAAACTCCCACAAAATGAGATATTCCATTGAAAACCTTACATCTAATAGATAAATATATAAATATGCATATAAATAAATAGATAGATAAACAAATAAATAAACATATAATAATAATAGTAAAGGCTTAACGAACCCGAAGGTTCGATGCCGACACCACCACTCGCTCCCTGCACACCTCGATCCATTGACCGTCTTCCAGACCCAACTTCGATAGATCCGCCCTAACGCAATCCTCCCACCTCCGTTTCGGCCTGCCCCTCGGACGTTTCCCATTCGTCACCGCGCTTATTAATCTCTTCGGAATACGTTCACAGCCAAGTTTTGCAATTTTACACGCCCATTTTATTCGTCTTGCTGCCATCACGTCAATTATATTTACTGGGTAAAGTTCACTCAGTTTGGCGTTGTGTAAACGTCTAAATTCTCCGGTTATTTCATCCATCTTCGGTCCAAATATTCTACGCAGTACTTTATTTTCAAAAACTCTAAGCCGTTGCTCATCCCTCAATGTCAGCGGCCAAGTTTCGCATCCGTAAACGACCGTTGGAAGAATAATAGTTTTGTAAATCCTAATTTTATTTTTTTGTCTGCTACATACCAAAACCCGGTAAAGGGACCTATGACAACCCCAAAGCGTTCAGACCCATATGCCTGACATCCTTCCTAATGAAAGTATTAGAGAAGATGATGGACAGGCATGTGAGGGAACAACTAGCGGGTTCTCACCCAATACCCGAAAATCAATTCGCCTACCAAGCAGGAAAATCCTGCGAGGTAGCATTACATAAATTAGTCTCTAGAATTGAAAAATCTATGGACCACCAAGAAACTACGATCGGCACATTCATCGATATTGAAGGTGCCTTCGACAGAACACCACACAGGGTAGTAGAGAAAACCCTGCTGGAGAAAAAAATTGATGAAATTTCCATCAGATGGATCATGACCATGCTGAGGGAAAGACAAATACAGTCCGAATTAGGACTCAGCAAAATACTGATCAAACCCAAAGGTGGATGTCCCCAGGGAGGAGTGATATCCCCGCTACTGTGGTGCCTAGTGCTGGACACATTGCTGACGAAGCTAAACACCACAGGCTACTATGCAGAGGGATATGCGGACGATATAGCAGTCCTTGTAGGAGGTAAACACCAAAGTGTCCTATCGGACCTCCTAAATAGTGCAACCAGAATCATATTGAACTGGTGCAAAAATAATGGATTGAACATTAATCCACAAAAAATAATCATTTGCATCTTCAGCACGAGAAGGAAGATAGCTATCAAACTACCAACAATTGAGGGGGTCCAGTTGAACCAAAGTAAAACTGTAAAACATCTAGGTTTCACACTGGACAATAAACTCAATTGGGCTAAACACGTGGAAAACACGACCAACAAAGCCCTGAAATGTCTATGGGCCTGTAAAAGAGCAATAGGCATAAACTGGGGACTTGAACCCAAAATGGTACATTGGCTTTACACCATGGTTATAAGGCCCATGGTGCTATACTCTTCCCTGGTCTGGTGGCACAAATCAGGGATAGGCAGAAACAAAGCTCGACTGGGAAAACTGCAAAGACTAGCCTGCCTCATGATAACAGGCGCAATGAAGACCACACCTACTGCCACCATGGAACTGATGCTTAACCTAGCACCACTGCACATGGAAGCGGAGGTGCAAGCCATGAAGGCCTGTTACAGGATCAACAAGCTAAATCTGTCCTCTAAAGCTACCACAAATTGGGGACACTGGAAAATATTCCAGGAGCTTGAAAAGGATAGACTACTATCCATGCACTCTGACATCCAGATCAGGGGCTCACTGGAAGCAAACTTTAACGTCAAAATAACGATAAAGAACTGCACATACCAAACAACGGTATCTGCTGCTATACTGATGGCTCACTCACCAGCAAAGGGTCGGGTGCGGGCATCTGGAGAAAGAATAAACCCAATGAAGGAATCTATGCCGCATTGGGCAAATTCACCACGGTATTTCAATCAGAGGTGCTGGCAATTAGCCACTGCGCCTATGAGTTGCTGAACGAAAAGATGTCTAGGAAGACAATCACCATTTACACAGACAGCCAAGCTACACTTGGTGCCCTCAATCATATAGATACAAACTCCAAGGTTGTATGGGAGTGCAAAACAAGACTCAACAGCCTAGCATATAACAACAGAGTGAACGTAGAATGGGTGCCAGGTCACACTGGCATAACAGGAAACGAAAATGCAGACACTCTTGCCAGAAAAGGATCCAGTATCAAACCTATCACCCCTGAACCGGTGTGTGGCATTAGCAAAAGCTCTGCCATAAGGAGGATAGAGGAAATATATGGAGCAAAAAGAAAAGAACTTTGGAGGATGCAAAATCTCAAACACTCCAAATTGTTCCTGGACAATCCCTCTGTCAAAAGAAGTAGAGAACTACTAAATCTTGACAGGAATGCATTAAAAAGACTTACAGCAGTATACACCGGACACTGTAAGCTCAGAAGCCACATGTTCAAACTCAAACTCGCGGCATCGCCAACATGCAGATACTGCGAAAAAGAGAGTGAGACGGCCTATCATATAGTCTGCATATGTGACAGACTCGCAGTATTAAGGTTCAGAATGTTTGGCCTGGACCGCATTACTGACCCTAAGGCGCATGAGTTAATTAACCCAAGCAGCCTCCTTAAATACACTGAGGTACTGAAAATAAGCATATAAAGTGAAGCAGAACCCAGGCAGACAACTTGGCGCACAATAGGCCCATCTGGGCCGCGGTGCATATGCCACTTAAAAAAAAAAAAAAAAAAAAAAAAAAAAAATAATTTTTAAGTTTTGGGACAGAAGGCGGGACCTAAGCAATTTCGCGACTGAAAAGTAGCAAGGATTACCGGCTTTTAATCTAGCCTTAATTTCCTCATCGATTTCGTTTTTTCTAGTTACCATCGCCCCTAAATATCTAAATTTCTCTACCTGTTCAAACGTATTCCCCCCTACATTGATATCAGCGAAATCCTCACCACTTCTACGACTAACCATATATTTTGTCTTATCCGTATTCATTTCCAGTCCAAGCTCTTGTCCGGCTTTCATCAACGTTTTTGTTTTCATTTCTATGGTTTCCACGTCCTCCCCAAGCAATACCAAATCATCGGCATATCCGAGCACGGGTATATTCCCTCCCAAATTCAAACCCTTTCTGGTACGTGTCACCTCCCTAATGGCATATTCCAGTGCTAAGTTAAATAAAACAGGTGAGAGAGAATCTCCTTGTTTCAAACCAGAGCGGACCTCGAACTTCTCAGAAAAATAATTACCGATTCTAACTTTATTGAACGTTTCAGTCATACACATTTTTACTAAGTTTACTAATTTTTTTGGTATTCCCTGCTCGACCAGAATGTTATACAATTTTTGGCGGTTAATAGAGTCATATGCCTTTTTGAAATCGATAAAAAGCTGATGTACGATTCCGTTATATTCTAATTTTTTCTCTAATATTTGGCGAAGAGAGAATATTTGGTCTACGGTTGATCGGTTTTGCCTGAAACCACATTGATATTCTCCGATAATTTCCTCGGCGTATTCAGTGATTCGACTAGTTAGGATTAACGTAAATATTTTATAGCAAACCGGAAGGAGTGAGATTCCGCGATAGTTATTGCAATCCGTTTTTGATCCCTTTTTGTGAATCGGAATTAGAATAGACTCTTTCCACTCTTCGGGTACCTTTTCTTGTTCCCAGATCTTTTTAACCAAAAGAAATATTTTTGATATCCCAGCTTCCCCGCATGCCTTGATTAGTTCGCTAGGGACATTATCTGTTCCCGCTGCTTTATGAGGTTTTAATTTTCCAATGGCTATTTCAACCTCCTCTTTACTCGGTTCTACTACTAACGGTTCAGCACTCTGGTATTCCGAAGAGGAAGATAGGTTATTATTTTCCGTATTTAGAATACTACCGAAATAATCCTTAAACCGTCTTAAGATGTCTACCGGATCGGCCAAGATATTGTTATTTTCATCCCTAATTCCAGTTGTAACCGGGCCCGACCGTTTACGAATTCTGTTTATGCCTTTGTACATGGCTTTAACGTTATTCTCGATTTTGTTACTTTCGATCGCTATTATTTTATTTTTGAGATATTCTCGCTTTTTAAATTTTAGCAGTGTAGATGTTTCTTTTCTTGATGCTCGAATGTTAGCAAGATTGATTTCATTAGGAATATTTAACGCTTCTAATTTAGCAGCTTTTCTTTTGTCGCACATGTTATACATTCATCATCGAACCAAGGTTTATTTTTATTTTCCCTTTTTCCAAGACACGAGTTACCGACCTCTTTAATACTATCCCTGATACCTTCCCACAACTTATCAATGTCTTCGTTATCCTCGTCAGAGGATTCCAACGCCTCAAACCTATTTTTGACTTCCAGTTCGAATTGTTTTCTAACCGTCGGAATTTTTAACTTCTCCAAGTTATAATTATCATAATTAAAACCAGCCTCATTTTTCCTATGTATTATAAGTCTCTGGCGAATTCTCGCGATTACTAGTTCATGATCCGACCCGCATTCGGCCCCACGATATGATCGAATATTAATTACGCTATTTTGCCACCTACGTTGAACCAAGACGTGATCAATTTGATTACGGGTTTGCGAATCCGGAGACATCCAAGTATCTTTATGTATATATTTATGTTTAAACGTAGTACTTTTGATTATTAGGTTTTTCGAGATGGCAAAATTTATTAGTCGTATTCCGTTATCATTACTATATTCATGTAAACTTTCTCTACCGATCGTAGGATAATATACTTGTTCCCTCCCTACCTTTGCATTTGCGTCTCCCAGAATAATTTTTATGTAGCTTCGCGGTAGTTTGTCATAAATCGATTCAAGTTTTTCATGAAATTCACATTTAACTTCATCGTCACTATCTTCAGTAGGTGCGTGTATATTGATCAACGCGATTTTACCACCGACCCTGAAATATAGCTACTGATAACCTATCTCCGTAAAATCGAATGTCCTTCAACACGGAAAGTAACCTATTTCTAATCAGAAATCCGGTGCCTAAACAATAGTTTCCGCTCCCACCGTACCAAAAAGTGTACTTCCCTTCCCTCAACCAACCCTCCCCTGGCCAGCGGACCTCTTGCAGCGCCACTATATCTAATCTATACCCTATTACCTCATTCGCGACCGATTTTAACCCACCCGCTGTATTTAAACTTCTTACGTTCCACGTCCCTATGCTTAGATCTATATTTTTCAACTTGCGGCATGAATCCCCTAAAGCAGTCCCCACCTGGAGACCCGAACGGGGGACTAGTTTACCTCCGGATAATGAGCGTTTTACTTTAGGGAAATCCATGACTTTTTTGTGGTGTTTGGGTGAACTAATAAAATGTGAGTAGGGCGTTCAAACCTACGTCACACCCTCCAGCAAGCCTGGGGGGCCGCTCTCATTGCTGGTCAGCGAGTCCTACGGACTTAGCCGGGAGGAACTTCCTAGGAATTTCCACCGACCATCCCCACATCCGCTACCCGTGGGACGCTCCCCATACGCGGTAATGAGACCCGCGCGAGGAAATAAACATATAAATAAATAAATAAATAAAAAGTTTGAAGTGTTCTTATTGTAGTTATGAAAAAGAAGTTGGTTTGATTACTATGTATGATGGGCATTCCAGTTGAAAAATGACTCCAATTACAGCATTTTTTCAATAAGATTTTATCATCCCCCATGGTTCAGGATAAAAAGAAATATGGTGAAAAAATTGTGCCTTCATGAAATGTTGGTTTTCACTTTGTAATAGTAGTAAGATTCTAGATCTGCAGAGTCCGCTCTGCAAAGGGAGGTTGAAATGAAAGGTCTTAAAAAAAAGTTTCTATGAATCTGCGGTAGTTTCTATACTTCTGGATCTAATAGGACCATCACAGTAGTCGGCGCTTAAGTTGTACTCGAAATATTATATTTTTAACTGAGATATCAGATTTTTTAACTATAATCTAATAACTTATTATCTGCTGACTGCTTGGAATGGGCTTATACAATTCAGAATCACAGAAACCATAAAAAAAGTTGCATAACTCAAAAAAGTTGCATTAAAATTAATTGTTCATATACCATTTTCAACCCCCTATAAAATACATAGGGTTCCTTATTTGGGCAGACTCTGCAGTTCTCGAATCTTAATATTGATATCAGGTTAAAACCGAAGTTTCAAGAAATATATTTCCTTAAATTTTAAAGTTTTTCTGTTATTAAAACTACCACACAACTCCCGGAGCGAAGCCGGGCACCCTAGCTAGTTTTGTAATAAAAATTCATACAATTTTATGGATGTACTACTTTTTCTACCTGCCTATTAATTCACTTGATATTGTATGTAATGTAATATTTATATTTAATAAATTAAGTATATTAAAATAATGAAATACAACTTTTATTGTAATTTAGCCAATAAAGAAAAGGAGGTACCAGGGTCAAAATGACCCTGTGCCCACTGCAGTGTTACATATTGTGGTGTCCCTAGTAAAGGCTTAAATATTAAATACAAAATCATAAATAAGATAAGTGCATAATGTCATTTATTGTGACATTCATTGTTTTTGTTAATGTTATGTAGTTATGCCTTAATATTTTACTATTGTTACTTTTTCGAAGTAACAGAATTTTAAGAAGAATAGTGCAAGGTTTAACTAAGTTCTCTGAAGCTTTTTTTAATATTAAACTCAACTACCTTTTTCATTATAAATAAATTTTGATTTAAAAAAAATAGTTGAACAATTAGGTGGAAAAACTTGAAAAGACTACATTAATTGTTCATTAATATTAATACAAATGATTGTTATTTATATAGTACCTTTTTGTAATCATTCAGTGTAATATAGAATGAATATAGTGTATATATATATATATATATATATATATGAATATAATGTAATATAGAATATCAAAGATAATTATTATATGTGTTGTTTTTCTCTTAGGTACGATGAGGCAGCAGATGCTATTAGGCGGGAAATAGGACTTCATCAGCAGTCCGAAAATATTCCTGCTATAGGGCGACTCGCAGTAGCATTGGTCCTTGTGCAGTTGGCAAGAGGAGACACTGTAGCTGCTGAAAAAGCATTTAAAGAATGGGGAAACTGTTGTGATGCTCCGGAGGTTAGTTTTAGGTTTAAGCATTAAGCATTGATGTTTTATTTTTATGGACTTAAAGATTTTTTATTATTAACTAACAAGAGAAGGCTGCGGACATTTGAACGCCGATTTCAATGAAACATTTTTTGGTGATACTCAGTTGAAAAATATTAAACCCATGTCCGAGGGTTCTTTATAATGCGCCTAAGGAGCTGAGCTCTAAGAGGATCACAGGGCTATTATATGTCAATACATTAGTTTTTTTAGGGATGTTAATAATGAAGACAACTTTCACTTACGAACTTACATTACAAATCGACTTGCTTCGATAATATGTAAACGCCACACTTTTCTATATTAATATGCTTATATTTGTATATCTCCATAAGTTATAATGCAAAACTTGAAAGTTCTCAGCACTTTTCGATTCATTATTGCTTATTTCTTTTCTAAAGGGACCTAATTTCATCAACAGTCTAGTTTTTTTTACTGCTTGGTTGTTTTTTACAGCGATTTGCTTTTTGTGAATATATCGTGAAGGTGAATCGATAGGTGTATTTACGACTCGTTGAAAAGTTTGTCTCTTATTATTTCTTATAAACCAAATCAAAGATACTTCAGAGGAAAGTATATTTATGGCTCTTAGTAAATTAAAACTTAATTTTAAAACTGTTTTCTCATATCCCTTTCCCGAAACCGAGAACGATTACTGTTCTTCTAAAATCACTTTATATTGCTTTCAGAACTTTATTATGGAACTAAAGTTTATAAACTAAAATATAATTAATTAAAGATTATCTACCATATTTTTTGACTCCTTAAATGCTTTAAAGAATTTGAGCAACACGCATTTACTCTCTAAAGCAAAATACATTTTTTTTTATTGTTAAATAAAAGTTTTTATTTTCATGAGTAATAATGCGGGATATGAAATTTTGGCTGTCACATCTTTGAGAAAAGAAAAAAAAATTGAAAATGAGACAAAATTTATTAAATAAAGTGCCCCCTCTGTTTGACCAATGTTGATGAAATTTTGGCTGTCCCATCGCGGGCATATACATACATCAAATACCCTGTTTGATCAAAATCGTTAAAGCCGTTTTTGAGTAAATAAAAAAAACTCGTGAAAATTAGACAAAATTTATAAAGTAAAGTGAACCCTCCGTTTGACCAATTTTGATGAAATTTCTGCTGTCCCATCGCGGGCATATATAAACATTAAATACCCTGTTTCTTCAAAATCGTTAAATCCGCTTTTTGAGTAAAAAAAAAGTTTTTATTTTCCTTATACGGTTAATAAAATTTTGGCTGTCACATTGCGGGCATATACATACATCAAATACCCAGTTTGATCAAAATAGTTATAGCTGTTTTTGAGAAAAAAAAAGGCTTAAAAATTAGAAACAATTTACTAAATAATGTGCCCCCTCCATTTGACCAATTTTTATGAAATTTCGGCTGCCACATCGCAGGCATATACATACATCAAATACCCAGTTTGATCAAAATTGTTAAAGCCGCTTTTGAGTAACTAAAAAAAAACACTTAAAGATGAGAAAACATTTATTAAGTAAAGTGCCCCCTCCGTTTGATAAATTTTGATGAAATTTCGATTGTCTTATCGCGGTCATATACATAGATTAAATACTAAGTTTGATCAAAATCGTTAAAGCTGTTTTTGAGTAAATGAATAAACACGTGAAAATGGGACAGCATTTATTAAGTAAAGTGCCCCCTCAAATTGATCTATTTTGATAAAATTTCAGCTGTACCACGTGGGCATATATAAACAGTAAATACTCAATTTCAGTTTTGTACGGCTTATAGTTTTTGAGCTAGTCTGTTCACACACATGCACACGCACACGGACACGCACACGGACTTGCTCACGGACTCGCACACGGACTTGCTCACGGACTCGCACACAGATACACGGACACGGACACACACACAGACATGGACACACACACGGACACACACACAGACCATTTCGCGGGACTGGGTTATTTCGACTCAGGGGACCCCAAAACATTTATTTCCGTTGAAAACTGGAAGTCGAAATTTTTCACTATCGCAATACTTTCCGTTACTATATATTTCATATATTGATACGTGAAACCAGTATGGCCTGGTTGAAAGTTATTAAAAGGTAAATTAAGAGATATTTTTAATAATAAATAATTGAGGATCTGATGACTCAAGATTCAAAAGGGAAGACTAAGGGAATTAGTAGAAATCCGGTAGCCCCCTGTAGCCAGGAAGTAACATTCTATGCTCCAGCGGATGTATCGAAGAGAGATAGAATTATCATATCTAAGGGAGATAAAGATATATTTGCAGGGTTTGGCCACAAGATGTCGCCACAAAAGGGAAGGACAGGTCGAGAGTGGGAGGAGAAACTAAGGGCATTCACATCTCACCGGCAGTCTTCATCTATGATCTGCTAGAAGAATCCAGGTTACAGAGCCTATCATCAGTATCACAAACATCGCCAATAGCAAGTACAATAAATATAATTCTGCAGAACAATTTATTTCTTGATTTCATGAGCTCAATATAATATGTTTTATAATAGTCACAGTTAATTTAACTAAAAGCGCTTTAATAATTATATAACATTGCTTTTCTTAGAATCATTTGAATAAGTACTTAAATTTAAATAATTATGAAATTAAATAATTAATTTTTGTATCAAAATTAAAGATAGTTCAAGATCAATACAGCTACTCTATTTCAGTGTCAATACTATTAATGAATAAATTATTTTATAGTAACTTAATTTTCTTCTCCTATATCATTCATTCCTGATGATAAATAATAATTTGGTTTATGATAATTTTAATATTAATGCGAGCCTTACCTCTCATAATGATAATATAATATTTGATGATAATTATAATTATATATAAGTGTATTCCAAGAGGGACCACTACCTAGGACAAGCAGCCAAGCTATAGAAAATTATTATTTATAAGGTGAGATATTGTGAGAGAGAGAAGGGAATCGTATTAATAGGTATATGTAAGTGAAAGTAAAAACAGGACCAAGCCTTGTGATTCTCTTATAACAAAGGTAAACAAATAATATTAAAAATTGATGAAATTTTACAAAGAAAAAAACATTATAGCCTTCAAGAGCACCTTGGAGGGAACCCTTGGACATAGGTCGAATATTTTTTGATTCAGTATCACAAAAAAAAGTTCCCATATCCATAGCCTCTTATAATTTTTTAAAATATTTAAAATCCAGTGGAATTAATAATAAAATACTGGCCTCAAAACATAACCATTAAACTTATTTATTTTTAAGAATTTTTATAACAGTTTTACAATAATAAGGTCTTTGTTATTTACCTTATTTTTATGTTGATCCTTATTACACAATAGATTTATTGATTTTTTTCGGCCCAGCAAAGTACTTGCGCACAAATATTCCATAGCCTGATAG
The DNA here is from genome assembly GCA_911387785.2 of Aelia acuminata. NCBI lineage: Eukaryota > Metazoa > Arthropoda > Insecta > Hemiptera > Pentatomidae > Aelia > Aelia acuminata. The sequence goes on from OU426979.1 coordinate 138,644,304, forward strand.
CTCTATATATTTTCTTCTTACTAATCACTGATGCTCTGAGTTAATTACTGCTTTGACTGTGCTCAAATGAAAAGTACTCAGTCTCAAAATGAACGAGTTTTGAAAAGAACTGCCTGTGTTTAAATTGCATTGGTTTTGTACACAGGTTACCTTAAAAAGAGTTCCCCAGACCCTTCTTGAAGAATTTAGAGCGTTTTATGGATACCTCACAGCCTTCTATATGAATGGTATATTCCTGCTGAAACTAAAAAAAAATAGCACCATTCCATTTCAAATTTACCTGTTCAAAAACCCTTATACTGTGTGGTTGATAATTTAGGTGCAAACACTTGAAATGCTGCTTCAAGCTTATGATGAAGAAGATCCAGAAGCAGCAAAGAGAGCTTTGAACAGTTCCTTCATCAAGCACATGGATGTTGAGTATGCTCGATTGGCACGAGATTTACCTTTGCCGCAGCCAACTGTTGTTGGGCCACCACCAGCTTCAGTGCGCCCTAATGCTGCTCCCTCATATGTTTCTCCCAGAGCCTCCTCTCAGGTAGGATTATAAGTTAATTGAAATGCTTATTATGCAAATTTATCCCTTAATTATGTAAATTGAATTTATAGCTATTCTATTGGGTACAGTTTATAAAGAGTGGCTCATGGGTGTGGCTTGTTTTGAGAGATTATGTGACAGTGATGTTATTGAACTCCCAATACCCTTGGGACCCTTTCAGTGGAGATTGGGGTCTTTTGTAAAGGGCGCCTTACTGAACGACTCCCGTGCCACTGTTCAGAAGTTCTACATGGTGTTGCATATTGAAAATAGGAAATGGACTGAATTACTGATTAATAGCTCTAATATAAAATTATGAATAATCCTTTCTACATTACTGAAATTAAAGTTTGGGCTATTTATCTGTTCTCTTTTTACATCTGTTCTTCAAATTGTTTAAATAGTGACATCTTATGGTGATATTTTGAACTGTTTTATAATATTGTATTTATAATAATCTGTTTAATTTCCAGGAGCCACTGTCAAATGAAAAAGGCACTTCTCAAAACCAAGAAGGTGATGACGAGTTCAGTCTATGCTAAATAATTTCTTCCTTGTCTCTCTTAAATCTATGTTAATTTTTATTTCTGATCCTGTAAATGCTTCATATTCTACGACATGCCTGTCTTTTGTGATTTTTGTGACTCCTTTAGCTTTCACTCCCCTTTAAAGTACCTAGGTATTCATTCCAATATTAAAGCTAAAGGTCAGGTACTCTATAAGGTCAACTACTGGAAGGGGAAAGCTATAAACATGAGGAATGTAAATTCTTTCTTCTTCCCTGCAAGCTTTTTCATATCTTTATTTTTTTTCCAAAATTGAATGATAAGTATTCATAAGAATAATTACCATTCGGCCTAACTACTTATTGCTACTCACTTATGTCAAACTGACTATGTGAGACATAAGTTATAATTTCAAATGTATATAATTGGTTTGTACGTATGTTTATATTTTTTATTTTTAGAATTGAAAGACTATTTATTATTATTATTTCTTTTTTATAATTTATATTATTTTTATGATGTATATTTTGTAATTTTTTTTAATAATATGCTGGGGTATTTTCCCTATCTCAACATATTTTGTTATAATTTAATTCAATGTAACACCCTAATCTTGTTATGGCTACATTTAAAAAAAAAAAAAAAAAAAAAAAGAATACCCAAAAATTAAAATTGTTAAAGGGTAATAAAATTTTATTGTATTGTTGATTGATTGTGCTATAATTGTTTTCTTAAATAATTGTATGCTATGGATTAATTCATAAACGTAATAATTAGTATAATTCACAACACACCACATACTATCTGTAAACACATATTTTACTTTGCCTTTGCATTACTCCAACATTAAGAAATAATTTTTATTATTATTTTTTTTAACTGCAGTCATCTTCACAAGGAGTTTTAACATGTGGTGAGAATGCTCAAAACAAATTTATAAATTCAATATCAATTTTAATTTAATAACTTCAACTTCTCTGTTTGGAAGTTACCAGATTTATTTTATTTTTTTAATGTCTTATTTTATGGACAAATCTAATTTATTTATTAACTATTCAGTGATTAAGATGCGTGTATAGAAAAGTTTTGTTATTTAATTGTACAAATAAAATATAAATGTATATTATTGAGAGTTAGAAAATTTATGGCTCAAAGTTTTCCAGCTCTCAATGATCTATTTTATAAAAATCTTTGATGTATTTTACATCATGTCGGATTATATGTATTATATCGGAATTGTGTCACTATAATAAATACTGCAGTAATTAAGTGTTGTTGAAAAACTGTTAAATGATATTTTTTATCCAACCACTAGCATGGGAAAACCTTAATATTATGACTAAAATTTAAGTATTTATTACTTGAGAGATGTTTGATCAATTCCATGAGATGTTTGATCAATTCCAATGGTAATCTTGATAATATAAGACAGTATTGCTTAAAGTTTTCTGCTGTGTCAAATTTTTATTGATTCATTTAGGTCAAATAGAGCTTTTATTCCCATGAAGTTGGGTTATTGCAGAAGTCAATGCAATTTATTAGTTACCCCTTATCTCCCTCCACCAACTTCCATTGAGGAAAGTCTTGATAATATTCCCTTTTACGTAGGACAGCTATCTTATGTGATCTGTTAATATCACTATGCTTTTATCTCACAGCCTTCATTCATCTATAACTGATGTCATACTTTAACTTTAAAATAGGTCATTCCTTCTTGTTTAGTTATTTAGGAAATATGATCTTTGAAAACACTCTCACTTCCAATAATTTTAAATTGGTCAGAATTAAATATTCTTATTTCCTATTAAATAATGGAACATGCTAGAAATTCAGTTTTAAGAACAAGAACGGTGTTTATTAAACAATTTCTACAGAAATTTTAGGGTTCCTATGATTAACATATGCGATTTATCAACTTTTTAGGAACAAAAAGATATTTTTTCTCATTTCAGAGGCCTTTTATTAATTAATAATCCTTAGTTAGTGGCCCGTTTCTTTTTTTATGTTGATATTGGCTTCGGCTCTCTGGTGTCTCAAATATAAATTTACTTTTGACTAGGGAAGTGAAGGTTAATAAATACTCTTGTTCATTAATGTTTATTGCTAAACTTCTTATGTTATAGAATAAAGGAATTTTAGTATATTCTATATTTATATAATAAAGGAATTTTAGTATATTTCATATTTATGAAATAAAAATATATTATAAACTGAAATGTCAAGAGGAAATTCAGGACTTATTTGGTTAAATTTAAATTAACAACAAATTCATCTTTTAAATTCAATGCAGACTATTTAAGAAAGGAATCAACACACATTTCTTACAAGTGTTTTTTCTCTTTCTCCTGGTTCTGGCCGTATAGCTATTATTTCTTGCTCTTAGCATGGGCATCACCGGTACCAAATTATTGGGGAGGACGGCTCAATATTTTCCTAGATAGGTTAGGCAGAAATTCGAGGGGCTAAAAGTTGAAATAATAAGTCCTAAAAACAACTTTTGGGACATTTAATTCATCCTTCAACGATGTATTTTAAAGTTATTTATAGTATCTTAAAACTTGTCAACTTATGCCCCAGTTATAAAATAGGAAGTTGTTAAGGCTTAATGTTGAAGGATGTTGGCCAAAATTTCTTGAATGAATTTTATCCAAGTTTTTCTTCTTATCCTGATCCTACTAATTTCATTGCTTTCTATCAACTTCTGTAAGCTTCATCAAATTGATGGAAAGCAGGATCAAGCTGATGGTTTAAAAAAAAATAGACACCAATTCTGGGGATCCAACTTTTGTACTGATTTCATAAACAAAACAGTTCAAGCTGAAATAAAAAATATATAATTCATCGAATACACAATTCGCCTGACTATGCTTTTAAAAATAGAGTGTGCTGTAATTAACTTCTATTTCATTGGTTAAACTGGGATAAATTCGTAAAATCGCATTTTTATTTAATTTTTACATTGGGTCTTCTACTGCCAAAATATTGGGGGGGAACAGTCCCCTTCTACCAAAATATTGGGGGGGGGGACGCGCCCCCCCTGTCCCCCCCCGGCGGTGACGCCCGTGCTTCTTAGTAATATTCTAATTAAATAATTAAATATTGTATTTTTAAGTGTGTCAACTTAATGTCTAACTTATGAAATGATTTCTCACAAAGAGATGGGCCAAGTGTCTCAGAAAGTAAAGTCAGAATCAAGGGCATACCCAGGATCAAAACTAGGGGGGGGCAAGCTATGGTCGTTCAGGTTGTAACATCTTACCGCGGAAAAGGTGAATGAAACCAAAATTTGTATAATTATAGCAGTGCTTTATCAACTAAGTTATTACAATTATTTGCTTGAAAAAAATGTATTCTATTATTGCTTCCAGTCTTAAAAGCCTAAAAAATTATTGCTTCCAGCCTTTCAGGGGGGGGCAGCTGCCCCTCCTGCCCCCCGCTGGGTACGCCCATGGTACAGAATAAGAAAGCAAAGTCTCTCCCAGGAGTATCCTTTGAGGCTCAATATAAAGCAAATGTGTTATTCTGTCGAGTTTTATTATGTGAAAAAGTAACAAGACCTCATTCTTTTGCTTTTAGGCTATATATATATATTTTTTTTTTTTTTTGAAATGCTATAAAAAGAAGAAAAATTAAATAAAAAAAAAATGACACTATAAAAGAACATTCCCTAAGGAGATGGTACTGATGATGAAGGATTTTCTAAAAGAGTCAGTTTGGTAGAAAGGGGTGTACAGGTTTGAGTATTTAATGAATGTAGAAAGGAGCAGAATGTAAACAAATTGAGTATATGCGGAGGCTCCTTATGTGGTTCTAAAGGTTCTGAAAATATAAACACTTAGGAAGTATTACTGTTAAAAAGCTGGGTAGAGCCACTTAAATTCAGCATACCAAGTGAAGACATGGGAGGACCTGGGGACATCGAAGATGAATCTAATGAAGTAATTCATTAGTCTCTTCAACCTCTTTTACATACATACATACCCGTACACAAGGCAGCTATAATCAAAGTGGGGAAGTATGAGAGAGGAAAGTTGGAGCAGATTCAAACCAAAGACAAGGACAAGCAATCATGTGATCTTTAGGACTGCAATGGATTTACTGATGATTTGGGAAAAATGGGTACTCCAGGAACAAGTTCTGACTACACAAAACACTCCTTGGTTTCTAAACAAGAGCAAAAAGGAATGCCTAGGCTTTTGAGGTAGAGTAAGGGGCAGCAGAATTAAGAAGATACTTGCAGCAGATCAGGATTGCCTTCGTTTTCTCAATTTATTTTTTTGCTAATTTATTTTTCAGAGTTACAGACGTGTTTTTGTTTTTCTCTGCGTTTTAAAAGTTTTTTAACAAGTTTTAATGGTGTAAATAGTGTTTTAATTCTTGTTTTCCTCCCCTACTGGTAAGTTGAACTAGTGTGCAAGAAAGGGGAGAGAAAATGTAAGTGCAGTGGGTTCGCCCGCTGAACAATGACGGAATCGTTAGAATCTAGTGATCTAGCAATTGAAATGGACAATTCTAATTAAAATCTACTCCCTGGGAGCTTGTATCAAGTAGAAAGCGACAAATAGTGTGCGATAGAGACCCACGCAAGCAAATGAAGGTTAGGAATTCTACTACTACTAGCAATAGATACGCTCATTTAGCAAGCTCAAATAGTGACCCACATCCATCAAATAACCAATTGATTATTGGTTATTTGACCAACTTAATTAATGCTAAGCCCCCTCCCATACATTTGAATTGGAGTAAGCGTCTATCCCGAGAATGCCGAAGTATATCGTAGGCTGGGGTGCCGACTTCCACACCTACCCACTTAAAGAAGACAAATGCCCTCGTATTGTTATAATAAATCTGCATCACGCCACTCCAGATGAAACTATAAACCAAGAGCTTGCTTACCATAGTTACGAGGCAACAAATATTGTAAACGTTATTTTTAGGTTCGAAACACCGTTGCCTATGTTTTTCGTTGATGTTTCTAAGGCATCCTGCAACGAAAAACATTTTGATATAGAGTTTTTATATTACACCCATGTGAAGATCGAAGAACCCAGGAAGAAACGAATGATCCCTCAATGTGTACGTTGTCAGCAGTATGGTCACACAAAAACATACTGTAATCTTCCGCCCAAGTGCGTAGGGTGTGGTATGGGACATGAAAGCACTTCCTGCTCCAAAACAAGAGATACCGCTGCAACTTGTGCCAACTGTCAAGGTCCACATCCAGCCAATTACAGAGGGTGCGAAATTCTAAAAGAGCTCCGGAAAATCCGCCGTGCTCATGATATTTTTGAGAGACCACCAGAAATGCAGGCCCCACCACCACCACCAACCATTAGCGAGTTTCCGCACCTCCCTCAGTCGCAACAGCATCATCCGCCTCAACAACGACCGGGACTGAAACAACTGAGGCATCAACCAGCACCAGCACATCAAAGATGTACAGGTATGAGTAGGAGTATTACCACATCGGCCCCTCCGGCTGAAAACTCCTCTGGCCAAATTATAAATTTAATCAACGGGTTGAATAACCTCATCAATCCCCTCTTTGGTCTTCTACAAAAACTATTTGAGGTAACACTTGCTCTTAGCCAACAATATGCTCGTTAATCAGATACTATGGAACGCAAACGGTCTGACTCAGACTCAGACTTATACTTACACGAGAAACGCATTGACATTGCACTAATAACAGTGTGGTGAAATATTACCTTTTTATGCACTGTTATAACTTGTAAACATATGTTTCCTTTACCTTTATACACTGTTATATCTAATGTTATACAATTCACATCTAGTGTAATTATGATTGCAATAAAGCCTTGTTTTACAACTAAAAGGTTTAATCATTACAATTTATTGCAATCATTACAATTTATTGCAATCATTGCAATAATAGTTATTTGGTAACATTTATTATCAAGATGGACAAGTATTTTAAGCCCGAAAGATTTGAAGCTGAACACACATCTGCATCAAGCACTTCTCAGTGGAATCATTGGAAGAGAACTTTCGAAATCTTCACAGCATCAATCAAGGCCTCTGAAGCAGATAAGTTATTACTACTTTATAATCATATCAGTCACCCTATTTATGAGCTTATTAGTGAATGTATGTCCTACGAGGCGGCTATTACTAGGTTAGATGGACTTTACATTGAACCAAAAATGAGATATATTCTAGGCACAAATTAATGACACGACAACAACAGCATGGTGAAACTGTAGATCAATTTTTACAATCCTTACGTCAACTTAGTGTTGATTGTGGCTTCAAAACGGTCCAGGCTGAAGTCTACAGGGACGAATACGTTCGCGATGTATTCATAAGCGGTCTTTCCTCCCATAAAATCCGACAAAGGCTACTTGAGAATTTCACTTTAACTCTAGACGATGCTTTATCGAAAGCTCGCTCGTTAGAATCAGCACAAACATTCTCTGAGACATATTTAAGCAATAATTCGCAAGTTGCAACAACTGATACTTTAAGGACGCCTTCAACTCCTACATTATTAACTGCAGCTGTTAATTCTAAATGTTTCTTTTGTGGTCTTATTCGACACTCACGGATATCATGCCCTGCTCGTGATGCTATTTGTAAGCTCTGTAGTAAGAAAGGCCATTATGCTAAAGTTTGCAGATCTTCCAAACTTCAAAACCGGACTGGAACCATATCTTCCCGTCCCGATTCGCCTCAGCAGCAAGATACTGATAGCTTTGGAACAGTGGCTTGTCTCCCAGGTAAAACGTCTACATCCCAGGTAACTCGGTGCTCAGGGATTTCAGCAGGTTCCACTCCCAGTCTTTCCAAATCTGTTATTAATATAAAAATAAATGATTTCTCAGCAGAGGGGCTAATTGATACCGGAAGCTCTGAAAGCTATATCAGCGATGCGTTCGCTTCCCAACACAATATTCAACAGTACCCTACCTCTTCAGAAGTTGCCATGGCTTCATCCTCCTTGGCCATGTCAATTAAAGCTTATTGTTTGGTCAATTTACAAATATCAAATAATCGATATACTAACACAAAGCTGAGCGTTCCGAAAGATTGTTGTGCAGATATTATTTTGGGACATGATATCTTACTACAAAATTCTCAATTATTCTCATCTCCATACAATTTGGTGGTAAAAAAACCTGTTTTATAGATCAGCAGCAGCCTCACATGTGCCAGGGTCAGTCCTGCTTCACTATTTGAGCATTTAGCCCCAAACTGTCGGCCGATCGCCATCAAATCCCGGCGGTATTCAGTAGAAGACGAACAATTTATCTCATCACACATTAAAAAACTGCTTTCCGATGGTATAATTGAGGAAAGTAACTCATCATGGAGAGCACAGGTGTTGGTAGTAAGCGGAACTTACTCCGCTGCGGAAAGCGGAAGCGGAACCCACAGAAAACGCATGGTTGTCGACTACTCACAAACAATTAATAAATATACTATGTTGGATGCATATCCCGTCCCCCCTATTGAAAAAATAGCTTCCAATGTCGCCAAGTATAGTATTCATAGCCCTATAGATCTAAAAAGTGCATATTACCAGATACCTATCAGAAAGAATGAGAGGCATTTTACTGCTTTTGAGGCTGCAGGAAAACTTTGGCAATTTAAGCGGATACCTATGGGTGTGACTAACGGTGTGGCGGCATTCCAGAGGAGATGGACAAGATTAGGACAAGAGAAGGCTTGAAAGGAGTCAACATTTATTTGGACGACATAACAGTCAGTGGCAAGGACCAAGCTGAGCATGACTTAAACCTAGAAAATTTTCTGAGTGTTTTTCAAAAATATGCTTTGACAATAAATAAACAAAAATCCCGGTTTAATTTAACATCCATTAAAATCCTGGGATACCTCATAGAAAACAACACTTTGAAACCTGATCCCGATAGACTGAAACCTTTAATCGATTTCCCTATTCCGAGAAATAGAGTTTCACTGGAGCGGGCACTTGGAATGTTTGCGCATTACTCGAAATGGGTTCCAAAATTTTCAGATAAAATACGGAGACTAATTAACTGCAGAAAATTTCCTATGGATACAGAATTAGTTCAAGACTTCAATAATATTCGTTCCTGTATCGCTAAATCCTATTTTTTCAATATCGAGGAAGATATACCATTTTGCGTTGAAACAGATGCCTCGGATATAGCAATAGCAGCTGTACTCACTCAGAATAAACGTTCTTTGCTTTTTTTTCAAGAACCTTATCCAAGAGTGAGCGGAACCATCCTGCAGTTGAGAAAGAAGCCTACGCAATCATGGAATCCCTTCGAAAATGGCGCCACTATTTAATTGGTCGGAGGTTCCAACTTATAACGGATCAAAAATCCATTTCTTACATGTTTGACATTCGACATTCTGGAAAAATAAAAAATGAAAAATTTACTAGATGGCGTCTTGAGCTTGCACCATACAACCACAACATTGTCTACAGACCAGGGAAGGAGAATCATGCTGCTGACGCATTATCGAGGACTTGTAGCTCAGTACATACTTTTGACAGGCTGGTGTATTTTCATAATGCACTCTGTCATCCCGGTGTTGCACGGATGGCCCATTGGGTAAAAAGTCAAAATCTACCTTATTCAATTGATGAAGTACGGAAGATAACTTCTTCTTGCAGGACTTGCTCCGAAGTGCAGCCTCGTTTTCATTACAGGCAAAGGTCACTTATCAAAGCAACATCCCCCTTTGAGCGACTAAGCATCGATTTTAAAGGTCCATTACCCTCAAACACTCCTCGTAAATATCTTTTAACAGTGGCTCTTTCATTTCAAGAGAACTCCAAATGTTTCTTCATTCTAATGGCGTGGCAACCAGCTTCACAACTCCATACAACCCGTGTGGTAATGGTCAGGTGGAACGCTACAATGGAGTAATATGGAAAACTATTTCATTGGCCTTAAAATCAAAAGGACTGGCGGTGGCTCAGTGGGAGAAAATGCTGCCTGAAGCTTTACATGCCATACGTTCATTGCTGTGTACAACTATCAACTCAACTCCCCATGAACGTATGTTTTTCCATAAAAGGAAATCTAGTTCTGGAGTGGCGCTTCCCTCATGGCTGATAACTCAAGGAAAAGTACTGATGAAAAATCATGTACGTCAGAGCAAATATGACCCTCAGGTTCAAGAAGACACACTAAAACATGCTAATCCTGACTATGCGCTGGTGGATCTACCTGACGGAAGGGAAACGACTGTAAATTTAAGGCATCTAGCGCCAGCTGGTAATAAAACCGAAGATGAAAAAACAGAAAATCCTACAGAAACTCCTATATCATCAGGAGATTTTATTCTTATTCAAGAAAGACCTGAACATGACGCAACTCGGCAGTCGTATTTGAGAAGTTCTCTTGACACTGTAGATGAACTAAGAACTAGCTGTCCCCCAGCCCCTTCCAGCTCTCATCCAAGTCCACTACCTGTTCCTCCAAAGCAATCGCTAACTCCAGGGAATGAAATTATTACATCGCCGGCCGAATCTAAGCTTAGTCCACCACCTCCTGTTTGGAGATCATCTAGAACAACCCGAGCTCCAAGATACCTTCAAGACTATGTCTTTAAATGAAGTGGGGGAGAATGTGGTGAAATATTACCTTTTTATGCACTGTTATAACTTGTAAACATATGTTTCCTTTACCTTTATACACTGTTATATCTAATGTTATACAATTAACATCTAGTGTAATTATGATTGCAATAAAGCCTTATTTTACAAGTAAAAGGTTTAATCATTACAAACAGAAATACATCTAACACCACAATCAAAATTTTACATACAGGGCTAAAAAATGTACAGAATTGACCATATAGACGGAATAGCCCATGGAGGCATTGCTATACTCATCAATATAACACTAAAACATAATCTTTTACCAATTCAAATAATACCAGACATACAAGCTACAGCTATCACACTATTCACATAACGCCACTACATTACCTTTGCCGCGGTTTACTGTCCTCCCAGGTATGTGCTGACGCCCACGATGTTTAGGAATTTCTTTAAATGTCTTGGTAGATGTTTTATTGCAGGAGGAGATTTTAACGCTAAAGACAAATCTTGGGGGACAAGACTTTCAACCCCCCGAGGAATAAGTCTAAAGTCAGTTCTCCACGAGCTTTTATTAGACACGATATCACCAAACACACCAACTTACTGGCCAACTTCTAGACGGAAAACACCAGACTTATTTGATTTTTTCATTACTAAAGGACTTCGAACCACCCAATCATTCTCTTGTGCATTTGGTATTACTTGACGAGCCCTGCGTAGCAACGAAGAAACCATCTTGAATAACCGGCAGAATAGATTGGGGATGCGTACACCAATTTCCTAAACATTGCACTAACAGTTCCTCTCCCCATTAAGAATGAAAAAGAACTTGAGGAGGTTGTAGAATGTTTTAAGCAGAATTTACAAAAAGCAGCGTGGACATCGTCAGTACCCAAACTTTGGAAGTCTGAAAATCTACCGATTTAACCCCATTACATAAGGGACTTGATCGGAACCAAGAGAAGAGCTCGGAAAACATGGCAGACTGACAGACTCCCATCTGATAAACAATCGTACAATAGTATAAATAACGAACTCAAACGACAGATTTCAAAATTCAAACAAACAACTATATAACGAATCTTTCGACTGACGATGGGCGATACTAAAAACATTACAAAGCATCGTGAAGTGTCGGCACCTCTTCGAAAAGAAGATGACACTTGGGTCGTGACCGACGGAGAAATATCCGAATTCTTTGCCGAATATCTTCCATCTGTTTTCAAACCACATAGAGAATTTATAAACCAAAAACGATACGAAACGTATTCACCACTTTAGAAAAACCCTCACAACTGGCACTACCTCCTCCTTCTTTCACACCTGCCCAAGTCGCTGAAAAAATCAAAAAGCTGCCTAAAATGAAAGCCCCTGGACATGAATTGATTAACGCAGAAGTGCTTCAGGAAATGCCCAGGAAAGCTCTAGTGTTTCTACGATTCACTTATTTGTGATTGATGATGTGATCGCTTTAGTGTTTCTACAATTTATAATGCGATACTGAGGGCTACTAAATTCCCATTACAATGGAAATACTCACATATAACAATGATACACAAGCGTAACAAAAATAAGAACTTAACCACAGCATACTGACCTGTCAGCTTACTTCCTGTCTGTTCCAAAATTTTTGAAAGCTTATTGTTTCAAAGACTTATAGATACACTATCTAACACGCAAACAATACCAGATCATCAATTTGGATTTAGGACACAACACTCTACAATACATCAATTACACTGAGTGACGGACTACATATCCACAGCACTAGAGCATAAATTATATCCAACTGGCGTATTTCTGGATGTCGCTCAGGCGTTCGAAAGTCTGGCACCAGGGTCATATCTTTAAACTTAAGACTATACTTCCACCTTCCTACTATCTTATTCTACAATCCTTTCTTTTCAACTGATATTTCTCCGTCCGTTGCGGGTCGGAGTTCTATTAAGCCTATCTTAGCAGGAGTGCCCCAATAGTAAAGGAACCAGATGCAAAAAATCTCACTCATAGAACGTACACCTAAAAAGTTCAGCATAATTAGAAACAAGGGAGTCAAGTGCGAAATCAACCGTCTGGCAGCCAAAAAATTCTTACTAATGCCTTAAAAATTAATGTGAATAATTAATTTTTTCACAAAAAATTCACCCATAAAACATACGGCTGGAATATGGCTTAATCGTTAGGTTTTTATTTCTATAAAAAGGGAAAAATCGTCGGGCAGCGATAAAACTCTTACTAGTACTATTACGCGCGCGAGAATCACAAAAACTCACCCATAAAACACACGATTCATTCTTGTGCCAATTGATTCAAAAAGGTTCCTAAACACGAAATTCGGTCGTCTAGCTGGTTAAAAATTCTTACTAATACCCGCCGGACGCGTTTATAAGTCAAAAAATCGTTCCGATCCAGGTGAACATTTGCGTTATTTTTCCATTTAATATTATTTATGAGCATTTCTAAATGCTCTTAGAATTTTTTTTAGGTTCCTAACAATCATATTTAGCAAAAATAATTATTACTATCGATGCTAATCTTTATATATATAAGAGGCTTTGTCCTGACTGACAGAATCAACGCAGGGCAAAAACTACTAATGATAGAAACTTGAAGTTCGGAATTTAGACTTTAAACGCGATGTAGGTAACCACTAAGAAAGGAATTTCAAAAATGTAACCCCTAAGGGGCTTAAATGGCGAAATTGTCGTTTAACTCCAACGGAAATCTATTGTTGAGATTTTAAACCATATGTTTTTTATTTAAATATCCATTTAACGTTACAATAGAATTAAAATAGACATTTACATAAAATATGGCTACTGATTATTTAAATATTAGTGGTAATCCAATTATGCACACTGTGATTCCCATGATTGGGGATGGTGCGTGTTTATTTCGATCTCTTCTCCATATATTTCTCCATATATATATACTTCTCCATATATATATACTACTACATATATATATACTTCTCCATATGTATAAGAGGCTTTGTCCTGACTGACAGAATCAACGCAGAGCAAAAACTAAATATGATTAGAAACATCGGAATTTAGATTTTAAAAGCGATGTAGGTAACCACTAAGAAAGGAATATCAAAAATGTAACCCCTAAGAATATCTAAAATGTAAATGGCAAAATTGCCGTTTAACTCTAACGGACAACTATTTTCGAACTTCGAGAAAATATATCTAATTAGGACTCATTTTAAAGAATTTGATACGACGAGTTTAACTCGAAAGGCCATATTGGGCGTCGAAAACCATGTTTTACAGCCGAAAAATGAAGCGTTCACGACGAGTAAGGGTCTGGCCACACATGTCCGCACCGGATCCGCACCGTAGCAATAATACAGGTTATGTTCAGAATATTTTTAATTTAACTTACATATTACCTTTAGTTATGCCTAAAGTGGCCTGTGTCTGACATGTGTGGCTTGAACTTTAGGCATAACTAAAGGTAATATGTAAGTTAAATTAAAAATATTCTGAACATAACCTGTATTATTGCTACGGTGCGGATCCGGTGCGGACATGTGTGGCCAGACCTTAAGTCATTTTTTGTTTCGGCGGTTTTAGTGAACTCTCTCCATTGCGCGTCTCCGTCTCTTCTACCGAACCGGCAGCTTCCCCCTCCAACATTCCACCTACCGGAAGCTCAAATTCTACTAAATCTCCTTAACATCAGTTAACATATTATATTAGATCAATACCAAGATAATGGTCACAGAATTGAATTTATGTTTAAAGTGTTTAATTATAAGTACTTCTTTGAGTAGATTTAATGTAAAAATTTTCATTCTGCCGTAAAAAGGAATATTGTTCTAAAAAATTGAAAAAACAAAAACATACTATTTTATTATGAAATATGAAAAACCGGAATCATTCACCTCATTATTATGCAAACCTTGTTATAAAATACCAAGAACCGAAATAAAACAATAATCGTTTTAGGAAAATAAAAACCGTATATATTATCTATATAAGAAATGAGTTTTATTTAACACCAGAATATAAACATATTAAAAAATTGGATATAACAGATGGATATAGAAATGAAATTAGAAGAAAATCATAATAAATATTCGCCATCAATCGTAATCAACACAAATTTGAAGTGAGGGATCCAAATTTCAAAAGCACAGCCTGCATTGCACGCTTTTTCTTCTCATGATATCCAAGACCTCTTTGCTTACAATCTTATTAACCCAAATGGGAATCAAGAACATGATGACCAAATCTGTAATTTGTTGATGAAATATTCGAATATTTATTTTGACGTTCATTTCTTTGTGATTTCGTTTCATTTCAATCCGTATGTGAAAAGGAGTGCAATTATATAATTTTAATTTTAATTTGTTTATATTTTGATGATCAATAAAAATCGTTTCTTATACACTTAATATATGTAGTTTTTATTATCGCTGCCAGACGATTTTTCCCTTTCTATAGAAATAAAAACCTAACGATTAAGCCATATTCCAGCCATATATGTTTTATGGGTGAATTTTTGTATAAAAATTCATTATTCACATTAATTTTTAAGGCATTAGTAAGCATTTTATGGCTGCCAGACGGTCGGTTTCGCATTTGGATTTCGATTTCGACCTTTGGACCCCTCCATACATTTTGACTTTCTTCTAATTTCATTTCTTTGTTCGTATGTGATATACAGTGCAATTTTTTATTGGGACCTTATCGTCTTATTGGCCTTGCACCAAACTTATTAAACGTACATTGTTTATTGGATTTTGTTTAGAAGAACTAACATTAGGGGTACGCTGATATTCAACTTCTTTTTTTACTTTAATGATGAAAACATTCCTTTCAATTTATATCCTCTTTTGTATAATAATCTTATTTAGTCAAAAGAGAAGCAGTTAACACCATATAAAGGGCAGACAAACTGTTCTATACCTTTTCGATCAATTAAAGATAGAAAACTCGTTGAACACGATGTAGGAAATTCCTTTGAGCTTTGGATTTTTAAATAACCAATTTCTGCACTGTAAAATTGCAACCAGAGAAAGCGAGCAATGCAGGCTGGGCTTTTGAAATTTGGACCCCTCACTTTTCACAAATTTGTGTTGATTACGATTGATGGTGAATATTTATTATGATTTTCTTCTAATTTCATTTCTATATCCATCTGTTATATCAAATTTTTTAATATGTTTATATTCTGGTGTTAAATATAACTCGTTTCTTATATAGATAATATATACGGTTTTTATTTTCCTAAAACGATTATTGTTTTATTTCGGTTCTTAGTATTTTATAATAAGGTTTGCATAATAATGAGGTGAACGATTCCGGTTTTTCATATTTCATAATAAAATAGTATGTTTTTGTTTTTTCAATTTTTTAGAACAATATTCCTTTTTACGGCAGAATGAAAATTTTTACATTAAATCTACTCAAAGAAGTACTTATAATTAAACACTTTAAACATAAATTCTAGAAAAATATGGCGAATCAATAAAAAACAAAACCTTAAAAGGGGACGTAAATTTGACGTAAATACTACAAAGAATTTGCTGCTTTTAAACTCCGATATAAATAATTAGCATCGATAGTAATAATTATTTTTGCTAAATATGAATGTTAGGACCCTAAACAAAATTCTAAGAGCATTTAGAAATGCTCATAAATAATATTAAATGGAAAAATAACGCAAATGTTCATCTGGATCGGAACGATTTTTTGACTTATAAACGCGTTTGGCGGGTATTAGTAAGAATTTTTAACCAGCTAGACGACCGAATTTCGTGTTTAGGAACCTTTTTGAATCAATTGACACAAGAATGAATCGTATGTTTTATGGGTGATTTTTTGTGATTCTCGCGCGCGTCTGGCAGGCACCCTTTCTATAGAAATAAAAACCTAACGATTAAGCCATATTCCAGCGGTATGTTTTATGGGTGAATTTTTGTGAAAAAATTAATTATTCACATTAGTTTTTAAGGCATTAGTAAGAATTTTATGGCTGCCAGACGGTCGGTTTCGCACTTGACTCCGTTGAATGAAACGATGGAACGAACGAGTTTTGCACATCACCTTTTCAAATGTTCTCGATAATATAAGTAAACATGTGGTGCGATGCACGCAACAAACAACTTTCACTTACCATTCAACTTAGATTAGAAATCGACATATTTTGATAAATATGTCATGGGCCATTCAACAACTTCACACATTTTTCCACATTTATTAACTTACTTTTGTTTGTCTCCGTAAGTTATAGAGGATTATAAGTAATTTGCAAAAGTAATTGCAAAACTTGAAAATTCTCTGTATTTTTCGATTTATAATTGTTTCCCTTTTTTTAAGGGACCTAAAAATCCTAATTTCATCAACAGTTGAGTTTTTTACTGCTTGCTTATTTTTTTACTGTGAGTTGCTTTTTGTAAATATATCGTGAAGAAGTATCGATAGAAGGCGTACTTACAACTCTTAGTAAATTAAAACTCAATTTTAAAATATTTGTCTCTTATGCCTTTCCGGAAATCGAGATCTTCTAAAACCACTTTAAATCGCATTCAGAAATCTACTATGGAACTAAAGTCTTTCAACTAAAATATTATTAATTAAAGATTATCTTGTACCATATTTTTTTCACACCATAAACGGATATAAATAATTTGAGCATCATGTATTTACTCCCCAACGTACGTATTTTTTTTTTTAATTGTAAAATAAAAGGTTTTATTTGTGATAATACGGTCATGCAAATTATCCACCACGTCCGATTTTCTATTTTTAGTTGTTGAAAACTTCATTTAGTTACCATGGAAACAAATGATTTCCATTAAATATGTACGTTTCAAAACACGTTGCCAAGTCTTTCTAATGAACAGAATGCCTTTACTTATCAGTAATGGTCTGTTATGAAAGGCGTACTGCGCATGTGTGGGTTCTTGAGTTGTCGGAATATTTTTATTTTTTTCTCAGGTAGGTATATGTTACTTTAAATAAGTGGTATGGCTAGTACATGACTCTGTGGCGCAACACTGTTTAGACGATATAGCAATATAAAAATAGAATAACCTCTTGCTGTGTACTATCTGAACAAAGGATGCCAAATTAGTGCTGTGTATTGATTGAATTTTTTATAATAGGAACTATTATAAACTAGGTCTTTCCGACCCCCTCCCCCCTTGCCTTCCTTTCCCCCAACTAATACCCCGCGCGCTCTAGTTAGCTCTCGCACTCTTAAATTTTCAAACCGTAATTAATATGGTTTTTTTGCCTACCTCTCCCATAGGTAATTAGCCAAAAAATCTTTATAAAGTAAGTTTTACCTATATATCCGTAGGTAAGATTTACCTATATATCCGACCCCCCCCCCCCTACCATTTACCCAACTGATACCCCGCGCGCTCTAGTTAGCTCTCGAGAACTTAAATTTTCAAACCGTAATTAATATGTTTCGTAGAATTAATTAATTATTAATAGAAGTTTTAGCCTTTGGTTCAATATTTTCCTTTTTTTTTTAATATGTGGACCCCATGTCATTCTTAGGTCAAATGTTAGTCCTAGGTAGTTTACTGGGTCTGTCCGTGGAATTTGTTTATTGAGAAAGACTGGAGAACGTGTTTCACGTCGAAGAGTAAAAGTTATGTGTAGTGATTTATAGTCGTATTTTCCAAAGTTTAAACCAACCATGTAATTTTGTTAAATAATGTTAAAGAGATCATGCGTATGATGAATTTCGTGTTAGAATTGCTGTATTTTTACAAATCAAATAAAAAATTTTTGTCTTATTGCATTTTCCGTTTTTTTGTAGCATTTTCAATTTTCCTGAGAATTCATAAAAATCAGAGGTAATTATTTCATACTTTTCAGTGCATTTATTTTTACTGGTTCCTAGGTTTCGAAGTCGGTTTAATTTTTTTTTTAGTTTAAATATTTTTTTATTACTTTCACTTACATATATATAAAAAAATCTGGTGCGATGCGCGCAACACACAACTTTCACTTACGAATTTACTTGGATTAGAAATCGACGTGTTTCGATAATATGTAAACGCGTTTCCTCAACTTCACACATTTTTGCACATTTAAGTACATACTTATATTTGTAGATCTCCATGAGTTATAGGAATCTGTATAGCAAAATTTGGTAATTCTCAGCACTTTTCGATTCATTATCGCTAATTTATATATGAAGGGACTAATTTCATCAACATTCGAGTTTTTTTACTGCTTGCTTGTTTTTTACTAAGAGTTGCTTTTTGCAAATACATCGTGAAGGTGAATCGATAGGTGTATTTACGTCTCTTATGCCTTTCTGGAAATCAAGAACGATTACTGTTCCTATACTAAACTAGACTAAAATATGCCTATATTAATTATAGACTATTATCTTATACTAGGTATATTTTTTTTTCTCCTTTACATGTTTATTCGATTGTTTACACGCCTGCGATGCTTCAAAAATTTTAGCATCACGTATTTACTCTCTAAAGTAACATTAATCTTTGTATTAATAAATAAAAGTTTTTATTTTCATAATACGGTTAATAAAATTTTGGCTGTCATATATACATACATCAAATACCAAGTTTATTCAAAATCGTTAAAGCCGTTTTTGAGTAAAAAAAAAAAACAAAAAAAAAAAAACACGTGAAAATTGGACAAAATTTATTAAGTAAAGTGCCCCCTCCGTTTGACCAATTTTGATGAACTTTGAGCTGTCGCATCGCGGGCATATTCATACATCAAATACCCAGTTTGATCAAAATCGTGAAAGCCGTTTTTGAGTAAATAAAAAAAAAAAATACGTGAAAATGGGACAACATTTATTAAGTAAAGTGTCCCCTCCAATTAATCAATTTTGATGAAATTCTTACTGTCGCATCGCGGGCATATAGATACACCAAATACTCAGTTTAATCAAAATCGTTAGAGCCGTTTTTGAGAAAATCGAAAAAAACTTAAAAAGTTATTAAATAAAGAACCCCCTCCCTTTGAGCAATTATAATGAAATTTTTGCTGTCACATCGCGGGCATATACAATACATATACATACATACAATAAATACCCAATTTCAGTTTTGTACGGCCTATAGTTTTGAGCTAGTCTGTTCAAACACACACACACACACACACACACGCACACACGCACACACGCACACACGCACACACACAGACACACACACACACACAGACACACACACACACACGCACACACGCACACACTCACACACTCACACACGCACACACACACACACACACACACACACACACACACCAAGGCCAGCTTAATTGGCTCCAAGCATCTTCTTAATTCCCTTCCTTACCACCCCCTACTCTACCTTGGAGTGATCTTTGACCAGCACTTGTCGTGGAGCAACTATATTTTCGAAACCACCAGAAAATCCATTGCCATACTTAAACAGTTCCTTAGATCACGTGACTGCACGTCCTCAAAAACCCGTCAGCTCCTTGTCTCCTCCCTCATATTCCTCCATTTGGACTATGGCTGCCTTGTATACGGGGGACTGTCTGGTTTGCATGAAATGAGGTTGAAGAGACTAATGCACTGCTTCATTAGATTCCTCAACAGTGTCCCCAGGCGCTCCCACGTCTACAGTTGGTATGCTGAGTTGAAGTGGCTCTACCCAGTTTTTCGACGGCAATACTTCCTAGGTGTTTATATTTTCAGGACCTTTAGAACCACATAAGGAGCCTCCGCATATCTATATAAATAAAGTTGAAATTCTGTTTCTTTATAGAAATCCATACCGTTTGTCCTAAATTCTCCAAATTTCGCTCAGTGGTTCTTTGATACCAGGCGCGAACACCTGTACACATTAAAATTGCATAACTTCAGCCGATCTTAAGCTGATATTCTTTATTCTCCAAATTTCGCTAAGTGGTTCTTTCAGACCAAGTGTGAACACCTGATCATATTAAAATTGCATAACTTCAGCCGATCTCCAGCTGATATTCTTTATTGTTATAAAAATCATAATGATCTCACTTTACAATGTTTTTTTTTACGAAATCGATCGTTTCTTTAGACAAATGAAATTCCCCGTGAGAAACCGGTATACAGTTATAATCTATGTAAAGATGAAATTCTATTTGTTCTTTAAAGAAATCCATACCGTTTGTCCTGAATTCTCCAAATTTCGCTCAGTGGTTCTTTCATACGAGGGGTGATCAAAAAGTTCCAGGACTGATTTTTTATTAATTTATTTAAAAAATCTACAGGCTAATGAACGTCGCCCCCTTCAAAGTACTCTCCTTGGGAAGCTATACATTTTTCCCAACGATGTTTCCACTGTGTGAAGGACTTTGAGAAATCATCTTGTGAAATGGTGTGTAGCTGCTCCAGCGATTTTTTTTTAATGTCATCTACGGACTCAAATCTCTTTCCCTTCATGGGTCTCTTAAGTTTTGGAAACAAGAAAAAGTCTGCAGGGGCAAGGTCAGGTGAATATGGAGGCTGGGGAATGACCGTCATTCCATTTTTGGTGCAGTAGTCGCGAATGAGCAGTGCGGAATGAACAGGCGCATTGTCATGATGTCTGTTCTTTCTGCTGCTCAGTCAACAGTCTCGGAACAAACTTTGCAGCCACCCTTCTCATCTGCAAATTTTCTGTTAAAATCTGTTGACACGAACCAAATGAAATGTTCAATTCTTCAGCCATCTCACGAATGGTTAGTCGACGATTAGAACGCACGAGACTGTTCAATCTTGCAACATGATCGTCGTCAGTCGAAGTTGATGGGCGCCCTGAACGAGAATCATCTTCACACGATGTCCGGCCTTCCTTGAACCTTTTGTACCACTCATGACACCTTGACCGACTCAGACATTCATCACCGAAAGCCACTTGCAACATTTGAAAAGTTTCAGTAAACATTTTACCCAACTTCACACAAAACTTTACGCAAACGCGTTGCTCACAAAATCGCCGAACACAAAAAACTTTTTTTTACGAAAACAGCAGTAACTTTGCAATGAAGAAGGTTATCAACAAACTGAATAAACAGCTGAGCTCAGGAAGAGTCACGCTAAACAATGCTGACACTCCATTGCCGCGCAATCTCAACAGTCCTGGAACTTTTTGATCACCCCTCGTACCAGGTGCGAACACCTGTCCATATTAAAATTGCATAACTTCAGCCGATCTTCAGCTGATATTCTTTATTCTCCAAATTTCGCTCAGTGGTTCTTTTAGACCAGGTGTGAACACCTGATCATATTAAAATTGCATAACTTCAGCCGGTCTTCAGCTGATATTCTTTATTTTCATAAAGATCATAATGATCTCACTTTACAATTTTTTTTTTTTTAGGAAATCGACCGTTTCTTTAGACAAATGAAATTCCCCGTGAGAAACCGGTATATACAGCTATAATCAATGTAAAGATGAAATTCTGTTTGTTCTTTATAGAAATCGATACCGTTTGTCCTAAATTCTCCAAATTTCGCTCAGTGGCTCTTTCATACCAGGTGCGAACACCTGTCCATATTAAAATTGCATAACTTCAGCCGGTCTTCAGCTGATATTCTTTATTGTCATAAAGATCATAATGATCTCACTTTACAATGTTTTTTTTTAGGAAATCGACCGTTTCTTTAGACAAATGAAATTCCCCGTGAGAAACCGGTATATACAGCTATAATCAATGTAAAGATGAAATTCTGTTTGTTCTTTATAGAAATCGATACCGTTTGTCCTAAATTCTCCAAATTTCGCTCAGTGGCTCTTTCATACCAGGTGCGAACACCTGTCCATATTAAAATTGCATTACTTCAGCCGATCTCTGGGTACATTCTTTATTGTTGTAATCATCGTTTTGATCTCGCTTTACTTTGTTTTTTACAAAATCCACCGTTTGAGTCGATAAAAGTCTCAGTTTATAGATTTAAAAAATGAAATTCTCCGGGTAAAACCGGGATATACAGCTAGTACTTAATAAAATTCATTAAGTAAGGTCCCCCCTCCGGTTGATCAATTTTGATGAAATGTTGGCTATCACATCTTTGGAATATACATACATCAAATACCCACTTTGATCAAAATCGTTTAAACCGTTTTTTGAATAAATCGAAAAAAACTTAAAAAGTTTTAACTATAAAGTACCCCCTCCCTTTGAGCAATTATGATGAAATTTTTGCTGTCACATCGTGGGCATATAAGTACACTAAATACCCAATTTCAGTTTTGTGGGGCCTATAGTTTTTGAGCTAGTCTGTTCACACACACACGCACACACACACACACACACACACACACACACACACACACACACACACACACACACACACACACACACACACACACACACACACACACACACACACACACACACACACACGCACACACGCACACACGCACACGCACACACGCACACACGCACACACGCACACACGCACGCACGCACGCACGCACGCACACACGCACACACGCACACACGCACACACGCACACACGCAAACACGCACACACGCACACACGCAAACACGCACACACGCTCACACGCACACACGCACACACGCACACACGCACACACGCTCACCCGCACACACGCACACACGCACACACGCACACACGCACACACGCTCACACGCACACACGCACACACGCACACACGCACACACGCACACACGCTCACCCGCACACACGCACACACGCACACACGAACACACGCACACGCGCACACACACACACACACACAGCCATACACGCACACACACACACACACACACAGACACACAGACCATTTCGCGGGACTTGGTTATTTGGTCTCAGGGGACCCCAAAACGTGTATTTCTGTTGAAAACCGGAAGTCGAAATTTTTCGCGATCGCAATACTTTCCTTACTATATATTTCATATATAGTATGAAAGTAATATATAGTATGGGAAAGTATTGCTATCGTAAAAAAAATCGACTAACAGTTTTCAACGGAAATACGCGCTTTGGGTCCCCTGTATCAAAATAACCAAGTCCCGCGAAATGGTATGTGTTTGTGTATGTTAAAAGACTACCATGAAAACAGTAAACTTAACGTACCTGAAATTGTGTATCTGATATGTTTATGCCCGCGATGTGATAGGAAAAAATTCATCAAATTTGATCAAACGAAGGTGATAATTTAATTATTAAAATTTTCCCATTTTTACGATTTTCTCAAAAACGGCTTTAATGATTTTTACCAAACTCGTCTAGTTTAATGAAAATAAAGTATTCTTCATTATCAGGTAAGTTTTATCATCATAAAATTGTTCTGAGGGGGCTTAAATGGCGAAGGGACAATTATTGTTTTCCTGTTAAGTACCTTTCATTTTACTTATCTGGAGAAATTAACTGTTTCTCATTATGCCTAAAAACAAGAAATGGATAAATATAAAATATGAAAAAAATTTAAGTAACATATACCTACCTGAGAAAAAAAGAAAAATATTCCGACAACTTAAGAACCCACACGGTCTGTTATGGTCTGTTATGAAAGGCGTACTGCGGTACGCCTTTCATAACAGACCATTACTGATAAGTAAAGGCATTCTGTTCATTAGAAAGACTTGGCAACGTGTTTTGAAACGTACATATTTAATGGAAATCATTTGTTTCCATGGTAACTAAATGAAGTTTTCAACAACTAAAAATAGAAAATCGGACGTGGTGGATAATTTGCATGACCGTATTATCACAAATAAAACCTTTTATTTTACAATTAAAAAAAAAAATACGTACGTTGGGGAGTAAATACATGATGCTCAAATTATTTATAGCCGTTTATGGTGTGAAAAAAATATGGTACAAGATAATCTTTAATTAATAATATTTTAGTTGAAAGACTTTAGTTCCATAGTAGATTTCTGAATGCGATTTAAAGTGGTTTTAGAAGATCTCGATTTCCGGAAAGGCATAAGAGACAAATATTTTAAAATTGAGTTTTAATTTACTAAGAGTTGTAAGTACGCCTTCTATCGATACTTCTTCACGATATATTTACAAAAAGCAACTCACAGTAAAAAAATAAGCAAGCAGTAAAAAACTCAACTGTTGATGAAATTAGGATTTTTAGGTCCCTTAAAAAAAGGGAAACAATTATAAATCGAAAAATACAGAGAATTTTCAAGTTTTGCAATTACTTTTGCAAATTACTTATAATCCTCTATAACTTACGGAGACAAACAAAAGTAAGTTAATAAATGTGGAAAAATGTGTGAAGTTGTTGGATGGCCCTTGACATATTTATCAAAATATGTCGATTTCTAATCTAAGTTGAATGGTAAGTGAAAGTTGTTTGTTGCGTGCATCGCACCACATGTTTACTTATATTATCGAGAACATTTGAAAAGGTGATGTGCAAAACTCGTTCGTTCCATTTTCTTGAAAAATTGAGATGGCAGTGGATTCTAAAAGATATTTGAATGCTCTTGTCAATTAATATGGTCAATTAATACGCAAAACTTGTCATTTAATATGGATTTTTGCTATACAAAAAAGCGGTTTGTTGCAGAACTGATTCGTTCCATAGTCCATTGTGTTTCAAATCTCGTTCGTTAATCGTTATGAAGCAAATTATGAAGTTGTTGAATGGCCAATGACATATTTATCAAAATATGTCGATTTCTAATCTAAGTTGAATGGTAAGTGAAAGTTGTTTGTTTCGTGCATCGCACCACATTTTTACTTATATTATCGACAACATTTGAAAAGGTGATGTGCAAAACTCGTTCGTTCCATCGTTTCATTCAACGGAGTCAAGTGCGAAACCGACCGTCTGGCAGCCATAAAATTCTTACTAATGCCTTAAAAATTAATGTGAATAATTAATTTTTTCACAAAAATGCACCCATAAAACATACGGCTGGAATATGGCTTAATCGTTAGGTTTCTATTTCTATAGAAAGGGAAAAATCGTCTGGCAGCGATAATAAAAATCTGGTGCGTGCGCGCAACACACAACTTTCAGGGGCAGCTGTCCCCCCCCCCCCCTGGGTGGCTGGAAGCAATAAGTTTTTAGGCTTTTAAGGCTGGAAGCAATTATAGAATATTTTTTGTTCAAGCAAATAATTGTAAAAACTTAGTTGATAAAGCACTGCTATAATTATACATAATTTTCTTTAAATTTTGGTTTCATTCACCTTTTTCGCGGTAATATGTTACAACCTGAACGTCCATAGCTTGCCCCCCCCCCTAGTTTTGATCCTGTGTAGGCCATTGCACATGATTTCTCAATATATCTGCCACTGACGAGGGAAACAACGAACAACAGGATGATGAAGTCGCCATTATTGAAGAAGACGATGTCTTTAGGATCTAGTCTTTTTGTAGTCAGATGTTTTATATCAGTACGCTATTTTTGAAAAATTCATCAAAAAAAAAAGTGGTCACCCACAAGTCAGTGGGTGATATTATTTTGTAAAATGATCCCGGATTTATTAATAAAATGGTTGGGAAGCTAAATAAATATTACTTATTAAAAAAAAAAAAAACTTCGCTTTTGTTTTCTTCACCTCGTATTATTATTCTTATTTGAAGAGCAACTTACGCTGTGTGAATTAAAACTAGTTCGTTCAAATGTGGTGTGTAGCAAAAGTCTTTCCTTTAAACATTTTGTTGCAAAACTTTCTCATTTCATACTTTTTTTTTTGTTACCTTTAAATCAGCAAATTTTTTCACTCCAAGCTCACTTCCTCAGGGTAGTGTACCTTTCGAAGGCAAAAAAATCTGGTGCGTGCGTGCAACACACAACTTTCACTTACCAACTCACCTAGATTAGAAATAAATGAGTTTTATTAATTGCCACTTCCCAAATGAACAGAACGGCTTTAATTGTGAACAATGGGCTGTCACTAAAGGCGTGGGCTCAACGAGTTTTATGAGTTGACTGAATATTTTTCTTTTTTTCTCCTCTTTATCTTTTCTTTATTTTTATCATATCTCATATTTAGCCATTTCTTATTTTTAGGCGTAACGAGAGACAGTTAATTTCTGCATAGAAACAAAAACAAATGCACTTTATAAGAAAACAAAAAAAAACCCGTTCCCCATTTAAGCTCCCTCAGAACATTTTAATAATGATAAAGCTTACCTGATATTAAAGAACACCTAATTTTTATTAAACATGACGAATTTGATAAAAATCGTTAAAGCCGTTTTTGAGATCATCGAAAATAAGATAAAAATTGGAAAAAAAAATATGAAATAATGTGCCCCCTCCGGTTGATCAATTTTGATGAAATGTTGGCTATCACATCTTTGGCATATAAACATCAAATACCCAGTTTGATCAAAATCGTTAACCGTTTTTGAGTAAATAAAAAAAACACGTGAAAATTGTACAAAATTTATTAAGTAAAGTCCCCCCTCCGGTTGATCAATTTTGATGAAATTGTTACAGTCATATCTCGGGCATATAAATAGATAAAATACTCAGTTTAATCAAAATCGTTAGAGCCGTTTTTGAGAAAATCGAAAAAAACTTAAAAAGTTATTAAATAAAGTACCCCCTCCCTTTGAGCAATTATGATGAAATTTTTGCTGTCATATCGCGGACATATACATACACTAAATACACAATTTCATGTTCGCACGGTTTATAGTTTTTGAGCTACACACACACAGACCATTTTGCGGGACTTGGTTATTTGTACTCAGGGGACCCCAAAACGTGTATTTCCGTTGAAAACCGGAAGTCGAATTTTTTCACGATCGCAATACTTCCACTTACTATATATTTCATGTATAGGTAAGTGAAAGTAAAAAAAAAATTTTACCTGGCCAATCTACAAGACGTGGTAAGTTTTTTGAGTTTCCTAAAAAACGTGTTCTTGTGGAACGAACGAGTTTCGCACCTCACCTCCTTATTTAATGTATAGTTATTTTAAGGATGCCTAAAGCTTTAAGGAATTGTTTGGATATTTCAGATATTATTTTTGGAGGCTGTTACTATGAAAAAGCTTGTAGCACATAGCTACATAGTAAGAGCAAATTTTAAAGACCAAGATGGTCTTGTTCTCATGAAAAGAGTATTTCTTTTACTCCGAATCAAAGGTTATGAATTGAAGATTGAGGCAGAAGCAGGTAGACTAAGGACTTGAAAATCACATTTGATGGTTGAATAGGGTCAGATTTATAAGGAAAACTTAAGATTGAGATCATTAATGCGATCAATTGTAGTATCTATATGGACATATGTTTAAATTATTATTTTTATTCTCATTGGTTATGTGATCAAATAAAAGTTTTTAATTTGTTTACAAAGATCAATATTTATTGATACTTTATTGGCGACGAGGATGTCAAAAACCACACGAAGTGAAGTGGAAGAGGAGCGCCTTCGGAAGGAGGTAAGCGCAATAGAGGAGAAGGTCAGTAAGTTCTCTTTTCATCCCTTCGATAGTACACAAGTAAGGTGGGCAAATTACCTCATTTCGAGAGGGTTTGCAGGTTAAAGGGTTTCGAAGGTGAAGCGTTGTCTGACGTGAGGAAAGATCTTCTCCTGGCATTCGTAGGAACCTCTGCTTTGGCGGCAATTCAAAACTATTTCTTTCCTAAAGATGTAGACTCGGTAGATTATGAGGAAGTTTTGAAGGGGTTTAGGGATATTTTTATGCCTACAAAAACACTTTTCGCGAGTCGTATAGTGTTCGAACAAGCAAACAGGATGGCTGGAGAAACTTTTATTGTTTATGCCAATCGATTAAAGGAACTTTGTATGAACTGTAAATACGGTACGAGTGTAGATGAGCGGTTACGTGACCGGTTCATTGCGGGAGTCGGACATAAGAAACTCGAAACGGAAGTTCGTCAGCGTTGGCCTGATGGGATCCATGTCGTTGGTAATGTACAAAAAGTAGTTTCCTTTCAGACTGTTCTGGAGCTAGGGCTAATCCTAGAGAAAGCGGAGGCAGAAGTTGAGATGGGTGAGCCCAGTAGTGTGGCAATAGAGAAGATTGGGCAGCGGGTCAAGCCGAAGGGTAAATGTAAAAGCTGTGTGGTTTCAATCAGCATATAGGCCGGACTTGTCCAGCAATTAACTCGGTTTGCAGAAAGTGTTCGGTACGAGGTCATTATGCCCTCGCCGTTCATAAATAAATAAAAATAAATTCATCATTATGCCGTTGTAAATCAAAATTACCTCGCCAGGTCAGATATGTCGAGGATGATGACAGCGGTAGCGAAGTAGAGCAGCCAGTAGCCATTCAATCAGTTAGTAGTAAGGCTCCTAGGGCCACGAAAGATGTTAAAATAAACGGTCATTACTGCAGAATGGAATACGACTCAGGAGCTAGAGTATCAACTCTCAATAAGGATTGGTGGAAAAAATTGGGATTCCCCGAATTGAGGCCTTATAGAGGTTTGCTTTCGGGATATGGAAAAAAAAAAGTTGAAGACGGTGGGGACTACCGAGGTCGAGGTTGAAGTAGGATCAGAAGTCAGATGCTTGCCTGTTGTGGTGATGGAGGATGATGATGTACCATTGTTCGGTCTACCTTGGTCAATTGCTTTTAACATGAGATTACCAGAGCCTGTTACTATTCGAAAGCTTAAACAAAAAGATGAGCTAAAGACAGGAGCTAAAGAAGTTAGGTCGGAAGATATTGAGAAATTATGTAGTGAATATTCCGCTATCTTTAAAAATGAGCTAGGCCGGTTGCGAGGGGTCAAAGCTAAAATTATTTTGAAAGAAGGGAGCAGTCCGGTGGCATGCAAGGCTCGCAGAGTTCCATTTCCCCTGAGGAAGCCCGTGGAGCAGGAATTAAAACGTCTTGAAAACCACGGAATTATAGAAAGAGTAGATCCAGCCGTGAGTCCTATTAGGTGGGCAACACCAACGGTCAACATTGATAAAGGCAATGGGGCTGTGAGGATCTGTGGAGACTTTGCGGTAACATTGAACCCGGTTCTGTTAGATGAGCATTGTATTTTACCGACTTTTGATGATTTAGTATCGAAACATGCATCAGCAACTCAATTCACGGTTATTGACTTGAGGGATGCATATCTTCAGATGGAAGTAGAGGAAGGAGACAGAGATTATCTGACTATAGCCACTCATATTGGTTATTTTAGGTACCGGAGGCTATGCTTTGGTTTAAAAACAGCACCAGCTAAATTCCAAACATACATGGAGAAATTATTAGACGGAATACCTGATGTGTCAGTTCTCTTGGATGATATACTGGTAGGTGGTCGAAGTCCGGAAGTTCATCTACGGCGCTTAAAAGAGGTATTTCGACGACTTCAAACGGCAGGAGTCAGGGTTAAATTGGAGAAATGCCAATTTCAAAAAGAATCCGTCAAGTATTTAGGGTATCGAATAGATAAGAATGGAGTCCATCCGCTTGAAGATAAGGTTAGGGCTATAAAAAATTGTCCGACTCCACGTAACGTAAAGGAACTAAGAGTGTTTCTTGGTATGGTAAACTTCCATGAGAAGTTTATTCCACACCTACATGGTCATTGCGCTGATTTGCACAGACTGGCGGGAACGAAAGTCAAGTGGCAGTGGACAGATCGTGAGCAGAAGGCATTTGATAAAGTCAAAAATTTATTATCGACTGACCCAACTATTTTGCCGTATGACATTAGTAAGCCGGTGATAGTACGTTGTGATGCATCTGAGACGGGGCTAGGAGCGGTACTTCTCCACAAAATGTCTGACGGTAGCGAAAGACCAGTGGCGTACGCGTCAAGAACCCTATCTTCAGCAGAAGCACACTATGCGTCGATAGACAAGGAAGCGTTAGCTATTGTTTATGGGGTGAAAAAATTCCACCAGTTTTTATTTGGGCGAAAATTCACATTATCAACTGACCATCAGCCGTTGACAAGAATTTTCGGACCAGATCGGGACTTACCCAAAGTTCAGAACAACA
The DNA here is from genome assembly GCA_911387785.2 of Aelia acuminata. Taxonomy (NCBI): domain Eukaryota; kingdom Metazoa; phylum Arthropoda; class Insecta; order Hemiptera; family Pentatomidae; genus Aelia; species Aelia acuminata. The sequence continues at coordinate 138,674,763 of OU426979.1, forward strand.
GGTTAGTTCGATGGGCGATTTTTCTTTTGGCTTACGATTTCGATGTGGAATATTGCAAGGGGTCGTCGAATATTGTGGCTGATGCGCTTTCAAGACTGCCTATTAGTGCTCAAGACACAATTTCGATTGATATGATGAAAGAAGATAGGTTCGTCAGATCTATTCAATCTGATACAATTGCGACTTTGGTGAAGATGGATGACATTGCCAGAGAGACATCAGCGGATAGAATCCTAAAAAAAGTTTGGAAATTCGTTTTGCACGGATGGCCAAGGGTTGTGCAGGAAGAATTTAAGTCGTATTGGAGAAAGAGAGATGAGCTTTCTGTGGAAGAAGGTATTATTATGTGGTTAAATCGTTTTGTGTCACCGGAAGCGTTAAGGGGAAGAGTTTTAAAAATATTACATTCAGGTCATCCGGGCATAGAAGGAATGAAGTCGTTGGCGAGGTACTATACCTGGTGGCCTGGTATAGATGAGGATAGGGGGATAGGGCCGGGATAGCCGAGCGTGTAGGAGCGCGACCCGTTGTTACACGCTCGAGCCGAACGGCGGCGGTTCGAATCCGCCCTGGGAGGGATAACTTTTATTTCGTGGAGGCCCCACGGAATAAATCTCAACCCTCCCACCATGGTTAGAATAGGTTGGTTACACCTGTAGAGTAACCCCCCGTATGCCACACATGGCCAGGTAGGGGTACCGAACAAAAAAAAAAAAAAAAAAAAAAAAAAAAAAAAGGTATAGATGAGGAGGTGGAAAAATATGTTAAGAAATGTCATCCATGCCAAGAAGGTCGTGATGACGAACCGGAAGTTCCCCTTTATCCCTGGAATCTACCCGACGCACCCTGGGAGAGAGTACACTTAGATCTGGCCGGACCGTTTGATGGACAACAGTGGCTAGTTGGTGTCGACGCATATTCAAAGTGGCCAGAGATAGAAATGCTACAGAAAACGACATCCGAAATAGTCATCAGACGGTTGAGATCGTGGTTTTCTAGATATGGGATTCCGAAGAATATCGTCACGGATAATGGACCGCAATTCAGGTCCCAAGAGTTTGAATTTTTTTGTCTAAATAACGGGATTAAGCACATTAAAATTACCCCCTACCATCCTAAGTCAAATGGGCAAGTAGAAAGATTGATAAAAACCTTCAAGAGCCGGTACAAAGCTTGCAAAAAAGAGTCGTCCGACCGAGTGCTATCTCTTCAAAGATTTCTTTTAAGTTATCGTAATACGCCTCAAAAGACTACACGACGTGCTCCAGCTGAGTTATTTCTGGGACGCCGGATCCCAACTCTTCTGGATCGTGTGAAGCCGGACTTCAAGTCAACCCTTGAAGGGAGGATCTGGAAAGGAAGGGGGAAAAGGAGGTTGGGAACCCGGAACGGTTATGAAGAGGACTGGTGAGCTATCTTACGTGGTCCTGGCAGGTGGACATGAGAAACGGAAGCATGCTGATCAGCTGCGGATAAGGGAAGGAGCCATCGAAGAATACCCGGGAACTATAACTCCTTAAGGGGGGAGAAATGTAGTATCTATATGGACATATGTTTAAATTATTATTGTTCTTCTCATTGGTTATGTGATCAAATAAAAGTTTTTAATTTGTTTACAAAGATCAATATATATTGATACTTTATCAATAAGGTATTAAAAAAAATCAAGTACTGCTCTTAACAATTAGGGGGCTGAATGCCTTAGCCCTCTACCACCTTTCATTGCATTACCCCTGACTACCTATGATAATTATGTGTTTGAGTCCTGTGGCTGGAAGCATTTAATAACGTATAATTATTCACCCACCCAACTCACTTTACTGGCATAGACAAAAAACCTGTTCAGCGATAAAGGCAAGGCATTAGACGAGAAGCTCTAAAAACTAAAAAAAAAAAACAAGAAATTCTGCGATCAAATGATTCTAGTAAATAATTTTATTGTTTGACTTATATTAGTAATAGATACTGTAATAGTAATAGAATACTGCGCTTTTTTTATTTATTTATTTAAGTTCAGTAAAACACTATTTAATATTGAACATTTCCATCATTCACCTGAAGAAACCACTTCTTCCACTTCATCGTCTTCTTCATCAAAGTTAAACCTTCGATGACCATCAAAACGGAATCCATAGGCTGGAGCATTGGCGGCATCAACGAGAGCTGGATGTCGGTGTTGGTAGAAGGTGCCATGACCATGAGGTGGCCTGGAGTCTCCATTAGGAAGACCATAGGCCCCCCTTGGATAAAAAGGTTCGAACTTTGGCCCTCCATCTCGCTGTAGCACTTTGTCCAGCAACTTGTCTTCCGGGTCATAGCCTTGGATTGGCACTGTCAGTGCTACGAACATCATTACTACCTGAAACTTTCAATTAGAACTTAAGGCATTAGATCTTTTAATAAAATTAAGGCTTACCAAGAAATGATTAAATTACTTGACATTGAAGTAAAATAGTAAATTTCTTTATTTTTTACATTCAGTTACCTATATACCAAATACATTGTAAGGAAAAGTATTTCGATAGTATCCAGTAGCATTAGTATCTGATGTATGTACATGCCCGCAATGTGGCAGCAAAAATTTCATCAAAATTGATCAAACGGAGGGAGTACTTTAATCAATAAATTTTGTCCCAATTTTACGTTTTTTTATATTTTTTAAAAACTGCTCTACCGATTTTGATCAAACTCGTCATATTTAATGAGAATCAAGTATTCTTTAATATCAGGTAAGTTTTATCATCAATAAAATATTTTGAGGGGGATAAATAGCGAAGGATTTTTTTTTTGTTTTCCTATAAAGAACCTTTGTTTTTTTACTTTCACTTACCTATATATGAAATATATAGTAAGTGGAAGTATTGCGATCGTGAAAATTTTCGACTTCCGGTTTTCAACGGAAATACACGTTTTGGGGTCCCCTGAGTCAAAATAACCAAGTCCCGCGAAATGGTCTGTGTGTGTGTGTGTGTGTGTATGTGTGTGTGTCTGTGTGTGTGTGTGTGTGTGTGTGTGTGTGTGTGTGAACAGACTAGCTCAAAAACTATAAACCGTGCGAAACTGAAATTGGGTATTTAGAGTATGTATATGCCCGCGATGTGACAGCAAAAATTTCATCAAATTTGCTCAAAGGGAGGGGGTACTTTATTTAATAACTTTTTAAGTTTTTTTCGATTTTCTCAAAAACGGCTCTAACGATTTTGATTAAACTGAGTATTTGATCTATTGATATGCCCGTGATATGACTGTAAAAATTTCATCAAAATTGATCAACCAGAGGGGGGACTTTACTTAATAAATTTTGTATCATTTTCACGTGTTTTTTTTTATTTACTCAATAACGGTTTTAACGATTTTGATCAAACTTGGTATTTGATGTATTTATATGCCCGAGATATGACTGTAAAAATTTCATCAAAATTGATCTACAGGAGGGGGGACTTTACTTAATAAATTTTGTCCAATTTTTACCTTTTTGATCGATTATCTCAAAAACGGCTTTAACGATTTTTATCAAATTCGTTATGTTTAATGAAAATTAGTTGTTATTTAATATCAGGTAAGCTTTATCATTATTAAAATGTCCTAAGGGGGCTTAAATGGGGTGGGGCTTTTTTTGTTTTTCTATAAAGTACCTTTGTTTTAGTTTATATTGAGAAATTAACTGTCTCTCATCACGCTTAAAAATAAGGAATGGCTAAATATGATATATGAAGAAAATCAAGTAAACATATACAGGAGAAAAAAAGAAAAATATTCCGTCAACTCATAAAACACCTTGAGCTCACGCATACGCCGTACGCCTTTAATGACAAACCAATGCGTTATCATTAAACTGTTCTGTTCATTTGAGAAGTGGCAATTAACAAAACGCAATAATTTCTAATCTAAGTAAGTTGGTAAGTGAAAGTTGTGTGTTGCGCGCACGCACCAGATTTTTTTTTTATTTTACTTATCTGGAGAAATTAGCTGTCTCCCATTATGCCTAATAACAAGAAATGAATAGGGGAGAGCGGGGTTGGTTGGCAACAGTTTTCACTTTTTTGATTGTTGAGTCATTTCTGTTAATATAATCCCAACAGGGTTTACACCACTGTAAACTTCAAGTATTAGAGTACTTCAAATAGTTTTTCAACTCATAATATTTAATACTATGATCATAGAAAATTGTAGAATTCGTCAAGCCAGAGTATGCCAATCAACCCCCTGTGTGGGTCAGGTTGGCCTAGAAGGTGAGGTTGTTTAGCCATCTCATTCAAGTATTGCCTGACACATATTAATGTTATTAAATTCTGCACTATAGTGATATAATAATTTTGAATCGGTTTTTAACTGCTATTAAGGGAATGACAAATGGCTGCATTTTACCATACGGCTGCATTTATTTCAATTGAAAAAATTACTCGTATGTAAAATTTCAAACAGCAGAAGTTGGAGAAATGTAATGGCTTAGAAGCATCATTGCATTAGAACAATGTAAAAAAAAATTTCATAAAACAAAACGAATTCAACACATCTTCAAAAACTTAGGTAGGATAAAGTAGGATAAAAAGAATATTTATTCTTAGGCGGACAATAACTCCTCTCTAAATACTTAGCAGTCCTCATAAGTCAATAAAGAATCTTGTTTTGGAACCACAAATCAGTTTCAGTGGCGGAATTCTTTTAACAACATGCGCGAGGGGGATACCTTATTTCATCTTTCTTTTTTGGCCATGACCAAAACTCTTGCTTCTTTTCCATTGTGCTGACTAATACATCTGTATCATAAATTGCAGTCACGATTCCTGGGTATGTCTTGCCCCCGTAGTTCACATCAACATATTCGCCAGTGTGCCAACAAACCCCAGTTGAAGAGAGCCAACTAACCCCACAGGAGGGATCATATGAAAGATGGCTGCCAGGACAGTGGAGAACAACCAAACAAGAAACTGGTTAATTGAAAGGTTAGGTTTTTCAAAGGAGTCAGGGGCTTTGTGTGCAGAATCGGAATAACTGTTTGCCCTGCCTTAAAAACAAATTTATTGAAAATGTAAAAATTTACTTACATGTTGTAAAATCAGTCAATGAAGCAAACTCTCCTCTACACTGTTAGCATCGGACTGAAACCTCAGGAGAAGAGTTCCAAGGTCGAGCGGGTCACATGGTACGATGGTGGCGCATTGACAACAAGTGTGACGGTAACTATAGGCCAAAGGCCAACCTACCCCCTATGCCAACCAACCCCGCTTTCCCCTAAATATGAAAAAAACGAATAAACATATATCTGAAAAAAAAAGCAAAATATTCCCACAACTTAAACAGCGTTATACCCGGGTATACGCAGTATGCGCAGTATGCCTTTAATAACTGACCATTGTTTATAAGTAGTGAAAGGATTTTCATGTAAAATAAAAAGCCAAATATGTACACATATATGTAACTATTTTAAAAAATATGTAACAAAAATCTGGTGCGTGCGCGCAACACACAACTTTCACTTACCAACTTACTTAGATTAGAACTTAATGCGTTTTGTTAATTGCCACTTCTCAAATGAACAGAACATCTATAGGTAATAATAACGCATTGGTTTGTCATTAAAGGCGTACGGCGCATGCGTGAGCTCAAGGTGTTTTATGAGTTGACGGATTATTTTTCTTTTTTTTTCCTCTATATGTTTACTTGATTTTTTTCATATTTCATATTTAGCCATTTCGTATTTTTTAGCGTAATGAGAGACAGTTAATTTTTCCATATAAACAAAAACAAGAGTACTTTACATGAAAACAAACAATGCCCCTTCCCCATTTAAGCCCCCTCAGAACATTTTAATAACGATAAAGCTTAACTGATATTAAATAACACCTTATTTTCATTAAACATGGCGAATTTGATCCAAATCATTAAAGCCGTTTTTGAGATCATCGATCAAAAAGGTAAAAATTAAAAAAAAATTATGAAATAAAGTGCCCCCTCCGTTTGACCAATTTTGATGAATGTTGACTATCACATCTTTGGCATATATATACATCAAATGCCAAGTTTGATCAAAATCGTTAAAACCGTTTTTTGAGTAAACAAAAAAAAAACACGTGAAAATGATACAAAATTTATTAAGTAAAGTCCCCCCTCCAGTTGATCAATTTTGATGAAATTTTTACAGTCATATCTGGGGCATATAAATAGATCAAATACTAAGTTTAATCAAAATCGTTAGAGCCTTTTTTGAGAAAATCGAAAAAAACTTAAAAAGTTATTGAATAAAGTACCCCCTCCCTTTGAGCAAATTTGATGAAATTTTTGCTGTCACATCGCGGGCATATACATACTCTAAATACCCAATTTCAGGTTCGCACGGTTTATAGTTTTTGATCTAGTCTGTTCACACACACACACACACACACACACACACACACACACACAGACCATTTCGCGGGACTTGGTCATTTGGACTCAGGGGACCCCAAAACGTGTATTTCCGTTGAAAACCGGAAGTCAAAAATTTTCACGATCGCAATACTTCCACTTACTATATATTTCATATATAGGTAAGTGAAAGTAAAAATCATTAAATATTTAAGAAGATACATCATCAAATTGATTAGATTATATGTATACTCACAGTAATGTATGTGATCTTCAGAATTTTTTTTTCTATGCCTAGAATATTATAACTGATTTAAACTATTTTTGGGGCTCTATTGCAATCAGATTTAATCTATCAGCTCTACTTTTTTAGCTTCAGCGTACTTTAACAGTAGTTTTATTTAAATACTATAATATACTATAATTATAATTAAATATACTTAAATTTAAATACCTATAATACAGATAACAAAATCCGAAATAGATGTGTAAATGAATTATTTTAGCTCGCTTTTCTTCTTATTTTAGAATATTAAGCTATTAGCTAGCTGTATATAATTGTTTGTAAGAATTAAAAATTACTATCATCAAGTAATAACTTATATCAACGGGTTTTAGTATGATTTTACCCACCGCAAATCATTTTAATTACTTTTTGTTACGGTACACTTTACTTTTGAAATGCTCAGCTTGATCATGGGATACCCACTTGATTGCAGATTACTGCTGGGAACTAAAACGAGACTGTTTTAGGAAACATTCTAGATAAACCGAAAACGTGTATTTCTCTAGAAAACCGGAAGTCGAAAATTTTCACGATCGCAATACTTCCACTTACTATATATTTCATATATAGGCGGGCGCAAGCGGCGGTGCTGCTTCTGCGACGGCGCTGCAGGAACTAGAGAAACGGGGATAAAAGCGGGGCCATTACCTGGGATTCATAGGGTTTTTTGGCGTTTTTAATTTATTTTTCCATAATTAAAACCCGATTGAGCAAAAAATCATTTGAAAAATATCTAATAGGTATTGCTCGGTCCCTCAGTGTTCAATTAGAAAATCAAAAGACGTGTCATTCCATTTATTTCCAAAAAATAAAGAGCTTCTTAAAGAGTGGATTGTAAAATTAAGAATAGATAAGCCTGTTTCGAAACATATGACGATATGTAGTCATTATTTTAAAGAAAGAGACTATATTTATCCAGGTAAATTTACATTGTATTTGTAGTATTTGACATTTTATTATTCCAAAATGCTAGTTTTATGCAAATAACATTGAGACCATAGTGTCATAGATTTGTTTTTCTTTTTTAATTTTCCCCATTTTTCTATTACATCCGTTGTGCTTAATTGTTCCATGTTTTCAATGCGAAGCCTGAAAGTTTTGAGAAATAAATAAATAATATGACAAAGAATCTAAGCTGTCATAACAATGATTGTGTGAATAGGTAATTAATGTTATTACTAACCGAAAAACTTCGAGTAAAGTTACAATGATGTGTTTGCATTTACCAGAACTACCAGCTTTACATGTACAATGACAAGAAAATTGCTTATTATTATTAATAAATTTGATTTCCACTTTTATTTGATGGGGCAGTCCTTTAAGATTGCTAGTTTAAAGGCACGAGGCTTGTAAAATAACTGTTTTTTTATTTTTAGATATTACTCCACATGTAAATATGTGGTTTGCATCAAGAATAGCCTGCCCATCAATTAATGGTCTTTTAAAATTACCAATTATCTCTATCACACCAACTAGGTCTAACACCGTTCTTTCCGACATTTTGCAAAACTACTAGCGCACCCTATATTCGATTGCGGACGCCTATAGGTAAGTGAAAGTAAAAAATAAAATAAAATAATTTTCGAGTTTTAACTACCTTCTTGCCGACGTAATAATCATTGTTAGCAAGCTATGGTTTTTCAACTATAATCTGTTACAACTTTCGATCTGTTGAATGTAACACCATAGAAATGGTCCTATTAGATCCCGAAGTATAGAAACTATCGAAGATTCATAGAAACTTTTTTACTTTCACTTACCTATATATGAAATATATAGTAAGTGGAAGTATTGCGATCGTGAAAATTTTCGACTTCCGGTTTTCAACGGAAATACACGTTTTTGTATCCCCTGAGTCAAAATAACCAAGTCCCGCGAAATGGGCTGTGTGTGTGTGTGAACAGACAAGCTCAAAAACTATAAACCGTGCGAACCTGAAATTGGGTATTTAGAGTAGGTATAAGCCCGCAATGTGACAGCAAAAATTTGATCAAATTTGCTCAAAGGGAGGGGGTACTTTATTTAATAACTTTTTAAGTTTTTTTTCGATTTTCTCAAAAACGGCTTTAACGATTTTGATTAAACTGAGTATTTGATCTATTTATATGCCTGAAATATGACTGTAAAAATTTCATCACAATTGATCAACCGGAGGGGGGACTTTACTTAATAAGTTTTGTATCATTTTCACGTGTTTTTTTTATTTACTCAAAAACGGTTTTAACGATTTTGATCAAACTTGGTATTTGATGTATTTATATGCCCGAGATATGACTGTAAAAATTTCATCAAAATTGATCTACAGGAGGGGGGACTTTACTTAATAAATTTTGTATCATTTTCACGGGGTTTTTTTATTTACTCAAAAACGGCTTTAACGATTAACAAAAATAAGATATGAATGTAGAAAAATGTGTGACTTTGGGAAATGATATTTAACAAAACACGTCATTTTCTAATCTAAGTAAGTTGGTAAGTGAAAGTTGTGTGTTGCGCGCACGCACCAGATTTTTTTAAAGACTTTTTGGAGCTCGAACTAAATTTTTCATTCATAAACTCATATTACATTTACAAATAAGCTAATTACATTGTGCGAGAGGCTTAAAATTCCAGCCCTTGTCCTTTCAATTTTACACCCTAATGATAAAAACAGAACCTTCTTCATGGTTGGGGGCTATAGGGGTACACGACGACATAACTTCCTTGATCATAAGTCGAGTCGCCTTTGAGCTTTATCGGCACGCACATTGCACACTTTGCTTTATAATATATATTGATTGATTATAATTTCACGAAAAAATAAAGCGCAATATAACAGTATCTATAACTAATATAAGTCAAACAATAAAATTATTTACTTGAATCATTTTATCGCAGAATTTCTCATTTTTTTTTTTAATTTTTAGAGCTTCTTGTCTCATGCCTTTATCGCTGAACAGGTTTTTTTGTCTAGGCCAGTAAAATGAGTTTGCTGGGGAACAACTGAAGCGTGGAAGTGCATAAGGGTCTAAGTGCCAAAAAAATAAAACAGAGTTTTTTTGCTAAATTGTTAAATGTGCCAAAGCCATTCTTCAGAAATGGGTATAAGTAATGTTTTGTTAGAAAAGAGTTCATTGAACGTGTAGAAATATTAAGGGTTTATAGAAATAATACACAGACATCATCAACCCAAGCGCATTTGTTCCGCCTTAACACAATACACCATGAAACAGTTTGGCCAATGCCATACAGATATAAGTACAAAGAATAACAAATCTTAAATTATTTTTACACCCCTCTCAATTTAAAGTATCTTTTTTACAAAAGTAGTTTAGATTGCTTACAAATATACATATACTTACCAGGTGTGTAAATATGAAACCGGAATTTTTCAAATAGCAAATAAGAGTTGATTGTGTAAAAATGATACATACTTTTTTATTCGAAGTACTGTCCTTCGCTATCTATGCATTTTTCCCATCATTCAGGCAATATTTGGATTCCCCGCCAAAATAATGCTTCCTCTTCTGAGTCAAACCAATCACTTAACCAATTTCGTACATTTTCATAAGAAGTGAAGCGCTGCTCAGCTAGTGCGTGTCCCATCGATGCAAATAGGTGGTAATCGGATGGGGCCAAATCTGGTGAATAAGCCGCATGCGGAAGAATTTACCAACAAAACACTTGGATCGTTTCCTTGGTCCGTTTAGCCGAATGTGATGGGGCATTGTCATGGAGCAAGATCACTTTGTGTGTCCTTTCTTGATATTTGGGACTTTTTGGCGCAAATCTTTATTCAAATTTATCATCTGTTGTAGGTAGCGTTCCGTATTAACAGTTTCCCCAGGTTTCAGCAGCTCATAGTAGGTAACACCCATCTGATCACACCAGACACAGAGCATTTCCTTCCTCCCCAAGCGATGCCGATGGTTCACCAGGAGTTACCCTGGATTTTTTACGCTTAGGATTCTCGAAGTAAATTCACTTTTCATCACCAGTCACAATTTGATGAAGAAATGACTTTTTTTCTGTACCTGGCGAGCAGCATTTGCCATGAGGTTTTTCGAGCTTCCTGCTGCCTGTCATTCAGTTGGTGAGGTACCCATTTTCCGACCTTCTGGATCTTTTCCATGCCTTTCAAACAAATGGAGACGGTGTCACATGTAATAATTGTCCAACAAACGCTTCCGAATCAGCGTTTTCAAAGTTTTTTTTTGTGGTTTTCCACGGTCTTTGTTTCTTTTATCGAAATCCATCTTTAAATTTTTTGAACCAATCGAAACATTGAGATTTGCCTAGGGCATGCTCCCCGTAAGCTTCAACAAACATCCTATGTGATAATGCTCCAATTTTTTTCAGAAGGAAACGGAAAATAAATGCTGTCCGCAAATCTTGATTTGTTGGCACAAAAGTCGACATGTTCAACGCCACTAAAAACACGGTTATAGAATGAAACTGATGTTGGTATCAATTGGATCTCTTTATTACATGTAGGCAAAAGCAGATAACACCACTGACGGATTAGTTAGAAGATTATATTGACTGCTAACTCCTATCATTGGCGAATTCCGGTTTCATATTTACACACCTGGTATATATATATATAAATTATTTTTTAAACATTTTCCAATAAATCAAGCAAAATATAGAGTCAATGCAGTGAAACTTCATCAATTCTCATCAATAGGTAAAACGTCCAACATTTCACAACAAATTTGAAATTTTTAAGTGGGCAGAGCTTTAGTAAAGATGTCAGACTGATTAAGATCCGATTCGATATACTCTAACTTCATCAAATTTTTAGAAACTAAATCTTTTATGAAATTCGCTTTTATATCTATATGTCTACACCGCTTTGAATTCTCAAAATTATTAATCATATGAATGCCTCTGCTATGGAAAATTCTTTTCATTTTTCCTGAAATTACTTTCTGACTTTTTAGGGCAATTATATGACATATGTCTAGTATAACCACACTCATAACATTTCTTAATTTTACTAAATGCCTTGAATGATGCATCATTATCATTATTACTGTTTAGTATATGATTAATTTTCAGTTCTGCATCTAGTTATCTAGATTTAACAAAATCAAGGGTTGATTCGGTATCCATCGCTTCCAAAACAGTAACTACTTTGTCATACTCACTTGGAATCGTCAACAATTCGTGACGAACAAGATCATCCTGCTCAAGTTTGGAACCCATTGTCTCTAGGTTCCTCACGAGATTGTCAAATCTATTAAAATTTTCTTTTAAAGAAGTCGTACACTTTAAAGTTAAAAGTTGTTTTCGTACCAGAAGCTTTGATATAGCACTTTTTCTCTCAAGAATGTTGCTTAAACCAGACAACATGTCTCTTGCAGTTTCACAATTTCTTACATAGTCTATATGACGATCTGTAATACAGTTGATAATTATGTTTTTGGATTTCTTGTCCAATTCCTTGTTGGTGTTAGTCATTTCCACTCCTTCATCTAACACGGATTTTACACTTTTTTCATCCAATTACATTAACACTCTAAATTTCCAGTTGTGAAAATTATTGTCTGTCAACTGAGGGTACGCTAACACCGGTCCGGTAGCCATGTTGATCTCAAACGCTTCTTTTTTAAAAAAATATGGCACAATCCAAAAAATCAATCGCAAACTTCACCTTTGGAAAGCATACCTCAGGTGTCTTTTTTTTTTTTTTTTTTATTATTAAGATTCAAGTAGTCCTTTTTACTCTTTCGATCTAATTGGCAATTTTTATACTGCCTAACACTCCGCTCTCGTTCAATTCGTATGCTTTCGAGTTATGATAACTCAAGCCATAAATTAGGGTTAAGGGAGTGGGTAAGAGCGGTTACACCGATTTTTAATGTTATTCCCGCACCTACCCCCTATTTTTAGCCTCATCCAATTTCCATCACCGATAATTAGCTTCTACCCTTAGAGCCGCGGCTATGCTCGATTTTTTTTTTTTTTTTTTTATTACTAAGATTCAAGTAGTCCTTTTTACTCTTTCGATCTAATTGGAAATTTTTATACTGCCTAACACTCCGCTCTCGTTCAATTTGTATGCTTTCGAGGTATGCACCTCAGGAAAGGAAAGCACCTCAAACTAGGTATACTTTTGGAGCACTTCCGGGCCCCTAACCTGTAGAAATATTAAGGGTTTATGGAAATAATACACAGATATCATCTACCCAAGCGCATGCATTCCGCCATAACACAATACACCATGAAATAGTTTGGCCAATGTCATACAGATATAAGTATATAGAATAACAAATCTTAAATTATTTTTACAGAACGTATGTAAGATGGTATGGGTGTAAGCGCTGAATATAGTTCACCCAATATAATTCACATACTTTCTCTAAAGATTTCCTGAGGCACTTATACCCTTGGCCTAAGATCACTGGACATATATTACTGTTGTTGATTGATGAAAAATTACAATAGGGAGAAATGAAGTTTGAAATCGATCGCGGCATTGACCATGAAAATAAAAGAACTGGGTTTCCTTTAAGAGATTCTCAGTTAAGCTTTAAAACAAGAGGCCAAGATAGGGTTTAACTACCATAAATGTCAAAAGAGTTTCAGTGAATTTTCTTTTAATGCAGGTCTGTTAAATGGTGGGTTTTTTTTTTTAATTTAATTTCGATCACAAAGGTGTCAGCAGATTCATGACATCTATAGCTTGTCAATCAATAGATCACATATATAACCAAAAGGAAAAGTAATCCTAGTGCATGGAAAGATTAAAAAGACCTTTAAGTAAATGCTTATGTTTTTTGTTGAGGAAATTAGAGATAATTAATTACCAATTAATTAATAGAAATTAAAATAAGAAGATTATGAGGAAAGAGAGTGGGGGTCGAGGGGTAAAAACTAAACTAACAGCAAAACTGCTTACGGAAGTCGTTCATATTTGTTAATGATGGTCCTGATGGTGTGGATCTTGCTACAAATTAAGAGGGGTAATGACCCCCGATATCACACTCGCGTGTTGCCTTTTGCGTGACAGCACTTTTGTTCCTAATTTTTTTACGAGATTATCAGGAAGCATTGCGATTTAAATAACAAAATGTGTTATTTAGGGTTTAGTAGCTATGCAATTGCATAATTTTTTTTTAATATAAAAAGCAAAAATATATGAGGGGGTCATAAGCGCTGGATCCTCTCCTGGGATACCACGAAATTAGAAATATGAATTAATTATTGTTACCCAAAGTATTGTAATGTATCATGCAAAACCGAAAATTAATGGTAAAAAAGCTAATACCGTTATTGACTTTTTTTCCTTGTTCCTCCCCTTCCTCGCCTGTTAGGCTCTACGGGGTTTCCCGGGCCAGGGGAGATGGTGGGGGATGATGCCGAGTATTATTAAATGTCCCCTGGCTCCGGGTTTTGAACTTGCTATGTTTCGGTTCTCAGTCATACGTTACCATGGGCAAAGCGTATTTTCTGACGCGTTTTGCCCACTCGGCCATCCCGCCACCGTTATTCACTTGTCTTTGTAGCTATCAACCCTACCAACATCACCCAAGTCATCATTAGAATTTTGTATGGGACTCTCGGACACCCCCCCCCCCCCCCCCGGTGATCCCTACTTGTCCTTTCCCCAAAAATATTACTATATCCAACACTGACTATGGTCAGGATCTACGATCTAAAAAATAGGGTGATAGGGCCAGTATCACCCGCTTATTGGGCGGGTTATATTGTTAAGTTATATTTCAATAACTTAACATGCAACATTTCAGCAATACCATATATAACAATTAGTTAAGTATCCATACTCCACCTTTTTAAACCTCAGCCAACGTTTTTAACTTTTAGCTTTTTTAAAACCAAATATAAGCTCATGCATGCTAAGAAGTTCTAATTTTTTATTATAACGCTGGCTGTTTGTGTCTATTCTTAATTAATACGTGCTTCTTGTAGTGAGAGACGGTTCTAATCACTACTGTTAACAGAAGTAGAGTAAATTATATATATATATATATATATATATATATATATATATATATATAATTAGGTAATCTTTAAGATGGCAAATTATTTACTTACTGCAACAAGGAACAATGGTGACGGATAGAACATGTCTGCTCTGCTGGAAAACACTTTCACATTACGCAAGCAGGCAAGGCCGACAGAATGGGAGGGGGTGAAGGTGGGCGCTTGTATCGACGGCGAATGACAATTCGGGCAACACTTCTGGTCAGAACGTTGTTTCCCAAACACTCGGTTATGAGAGAACTCTCATCAGTAGCGATTCCAGAAAGTTTCTCAGCGGAGCGCAATTTTTTTTTTTTTTTTTTTTACTGAAATACATCTTTTTGAAGCTTAAAAGCACCTATTAAATGATTAAATATATAAATGATAAATCACTTAATATATTTTAGTGAATATACTTTAAAAATATGTGGTTTTAGGAATTCTACAAATAAAAAGGTAGTGAAAACGGAAGAGGTGCTTCTGAGGGGTTTAATTTGCAATATGTATAACATAACGACTAAATCACAATTAAATATTTAAACATACATATTGTTACTGTTATATATGAAATATATTGAAAATAAAAAATATATTTATTTTACATATAAATATAAATCCACCTCCCTAAACTTGTTTTCCACACCCTCCACGGGACCACCTTCAGGCATTACTTCATTGAGGGTGTGTGTGGGGGGGGGTGATTAGACTAGCTCAAAAACGACAAACCGCACGTAACTGAACTTTTATATTTGAGATATATGCCTGTGATGCAGAATTGGGCAGTAGTTAACTACATTAACTGATAGTTAAGTAGTTGCATGGAGCAACTACGTTTGATGGGCTCTTGATCGGTAACCAAACAATCAAAAACAGAATCGCACTATAAAAAAAAATAGATTTTCGGATTTCATTCGCACGGGGGGTGCAATTTTATGTTATCGGGGACGGTGTTTTTGAAAAAAATATTCATTTTGTATTTTAGTAGCGGGGGGGGGGGCACTATAAAAAAGTTAAATTTTCTGATATCCTTCACACGAGAGTCCAACTTTATGTTGTCGGGGACGGTGTTTTGGAAAAAAAATATACATTTTATATTTAAATGGAGGAGGGCGCACTATTAAAAAGTTAAATTTTCCGATTTCTTTCACACGGAGGTCTAATATTATGTTATCGGGGACGGTGTTCTTCAAAACAAATTTTCATTTTTTATTTTAGTGGTGGGCGCACTAATATTGATAATGAATTCCTTTTCGGATTTCTTTCACATTAGGGTCTAACTTTATGTTATCTAGAACAGTTTAAACGAAGAATAATATCTATTTTGAATGTGATCTAATTATACTTTTTAGATTTCTTTTGTATGTTTTTTATGTGGGTTTATCTTTAATTATTGGTTCATACCTGTTTGTTAAAATAATATTATTAAAATATTACCAGGGAATTATTTTTCATTTACCATTTTAAACATTAAATTGTTACGCGCCCCCTTCCCCCGCCACTAAAATACAAAATGAAAATTTGTTTTGAAAAACACTGTCCTCGATAACATAATATAGGACCCCTATGTGGATGAACTCCAAAAACCTAACTTCTTTATAGTGCGCTCCCTCCCTCCCCCGCTATTAAAATATAAAATGAATTTTTTTTTTTTTAAAAACACCGTCTCCGATAACATATAATTGGATCCCCATGTGAAAGAAATCGGAAAATCTAACTTTTTTTATTTATTATTTATTGCCATCCCTACCGTGCCTAAAAGGCAATACGGGTTTTGGCAGCAGTTGGATGATAACCATTTCTGGGTAGCAACCAACTGCTGCCTGTAAAACGGAAAATCTAATTATTTTCTAAAGAGTATAAATATAAATACCCCCGCCACTAAAATATAAATTAACATTTATTTCTATAAGAGCGTCCCCGATAACATAAAATTGGACCCCTGTGTGAAAGAATTTCTAAAATCTAGCTTTTTAATAGTGCGCCTCCCTCCTCTAAAATACAAAATGAATATTTTTTTTTTTTTTTTTATAAACACCGTCCCCGACATCGTGAAAAAGGTTATGTTTATTTGAATGTTCTTTTTGTAAATTCATGATGTTTAATTAAGTTCTTTTGTGCATTCTGTTTTAAAAAAGAACTTTTGGACATCTCAGTTAGCTATAAGATTCCAAGGAGAGAGGCTCTATCGTGTGCACTCCTGAGGAATAAGAAGCTACCTTCAACAGATAAGATAGTTTTAGTTATTTCATTCTAATTTAATTTCTTGCTTGTATTTTTTTGGGATACCTTATACTGTGAGGTTGCTCTAAAATTTTCTTGTTATTAAAATTATTAAATTCGTGAATACTTTGGTGTTTTATTGTTAAAATGTGATCTCTTTAAGAGCCACGGACGTTTTAAGGAAGTTTTCAAGTGAAAAAAGACACTTTACTAATGAGTGTGAATGAATTGGCTGGCCCCAGTGGAAAGTCTGTTCAGAAGGTTCCTACAACACTTATGAAGAGAAAGGTAACTAGTAATAGTAATGTTTCACTTAAAAATGGACAACCAGAGAAAAAGAAAGCAAATTCAAAAAGTTCAGTGATAAAAAACACAGTTAAAAAAACCTAACCTAACAAAAACTTCTGTTAATTTTTATAATATTTCTAATTGTGAAACTACTGAAATGAATCATTTAGATAATAGTTCTCCCATAAATATTTCGGAATCTACTCCACAAAATTCTATCAACAATACTCAAACTCAAATAAACCTCAATCAAAGTCCTAGTCAAACCGTTATTTCGACAACATTAAATAGTATCCCTAATGTGCCCGTTAGTAATATGTTTCAACCACTTTCTAACGAAATGGAAGAAGAATATCCGGCAAACTACAGGGGATGCTTAGTACATCTCAAGTTGCAGAGAAGAAGACTCAACGTGTGGAATCAGAGAACTTCAAGACGAGAGGTAACAGAGCTCCTGCCTCCAGAGGCGGGACCTGACCAACATACCCACACTAATGCTACAACACAAGAACCTCAAACTACTGCACACGTACAGCCAACTTGTAGCACTACATGTTATAACACAGCGCCCCAATATACAAATCCACAAACTGCGAGGATAACTCCTCATTACACATTTTCTCACCATGCTCATCGTTCATCTCCTCCTCAACATTCACAATATAGAGTCAATTCTCCTCAATACTCACCTCCAACTCATCAACCTATTTATCCCCACGTTTCAGCATCTCACTATACCCAACCACAATACTCAACACCCGGATATACTCCATCCTCATACTCAAGATCTAATTATACTACACCCAACTTTCAACCAAGTAATCCGGATCTCTCATTATATTTGACCTCATTTTTAAATGATTTTAAATCCATGATAACTCCGCTCATCACTCTTCTCTCCACGCTAGTAACTAATTTTATTCCTAATGCCAGTCCCTAATTCAATGTCACAACACACTCTAAAACTCCTTCTTTGGAATTCAAATGGAGCGATACAACGAAGGAACGAACTTGATATCTACTTACACGAGCATGACATAGACATTGCACTACTAACGGAGACTCATTTCACACAATCGACAAGATTCTACATTCAAGGGTACGTGGTGTACCGAAGTGATCATCCCAGCGGTGCTGCCCGTGGTGGTACGGCAATACTCGTGAAACGAACATTACATCACTATCCTCAACATATGATCGCTTTACCAGAAATTCAGATTTCAGCCATATCAGTTGAAATTGATCACACCTATATATCTATAGCCAGTGCATATTGTCCTCCGAGGCAACTAGTTTCACAAGAGACATTCACTAACTTACTGACCAGCTTAGGACCTAAATTTTTCTGCGGAGGAGACTTCAACGCCAAACACCCCCGTTTTGGAAATAGGACATAAAATTCAAGGGGGAATGCTCTTTTTAGTACTTGTGTAAATCTTAACTATGACTGCATATTACCAACTGAACCCACATACTGGCCAACGGACTTAAACCGACAACCAGAACTACTCGACTTTTTTATTACATCTAATTTAAATTCTCTTCATCATAACATCTCCATTAGCAACGATCTTTCATCTGACCATTCAGCTCTTGTTTTGTACCTCTCTAGACACAAATTTACCACAAATCACATGCCTTCTCTAACTCCTGGTCCAATATTACTCAGTAAATTTCACAACATTATAAACAATAACATTAACCTTAATACAAGCCTAAAGACGGAAAGTGAAGTTGACAACGCTGTAGAGACGCTCACAAAGACCGTACAAACTGCCGCTTGGCAATCAGCACAAGTACGTGAGACAGAAAGACACAAATATTACTTACCTCCGGACATACAGTCACTTATTATTGAAAAGCGACGTGCCCTGAACCAGTGGAAAAGATCTCGCTATCCTAGTGACAAAAGACAACTAAACGCTCTTACCAACAGACTGCGGAAGCTGATACAGAAACACAAACAGGACACTTACAACAATCATCTGGCAAACCTACAGACGAGTGACAATACTCTGTGGCAACAAACACGAAAGATACTCAGTTACCACCAAACAAAGACTCCTCTCCGTAAACCTGACAACACATGGGCCAGAAGTGATAAAGAGAAAGCTGATTTATTTGCCTCTCATCTTACAGACGTATTTCAACCACATGACGACTTACTTGACCAACAAAACTTCTTTGACGTTCAAGACAGTCTCTCATCTCCTCTTCCTCTTTCACTACCACCTCCACCTATTAGACCTTCAGATGTAAAGTTTTGCATTGAAAAATTACCGCGAAGAAAGGCCCCGGGTTATGACCTTATCACACCTAAAATTGTACGACTTCTTCCTAAAAAAGCCATTATATATTTGACCAATATTTACAATTCTATTCTTCGACTAACTTACTTCCCCCTCGTATGGAAATTTTCTATCGTAAAGATGATTCCGAAACCAAACAAACCTTCAGACCAAGTTACATCTTACAGACCTATTAGCTTATTACCGTTATTCTCTAAAATATTTGAAAAATTGTTATTAAAACGACTTTATCCATTCCTTGAAGCAAATAGTGTTATACCAAATCACCAATTCGGCTTTAGACCTGCACACTCTACAATACAGCAATGTCATAGAGTGGTTGATACCATAGCGGTGACATTGGAAAATAAAGAATATTGTACAGCAGCTTTCTTAGACGTTGCACAGGCATTCGATAAGGTGTGGCATGATGGTCTTCTTTGTAAAGTTAAATCGATCATACCGCATACCTATTATCTAATTATTCAGTCATATCTTGAGGATAGGTTTTTTGTTGTTAACCAGGATGGCAAACACTCCGACTATTGCCGAATCAGGGCTGGAGTGCCGCAGGGAAGCATTTTGGGCCCAGTTCTGTACACTATTTACACCTCTGACATCCCACAGACACCAGACACTCAACTCGCTACTTACGCAAACGACACTGTGATACTCTCATCTAACTCTGACCCGGCAACTGCCTCCTACAACGTACAAAATCATTTAAATATATTGCAAAATTGGCTTAATAAATGGCGTATAAAAATTAACATTTCAAAATCAAATCAGATTACATTCACGCAAAGACGATCAGACTGCCCTCCACTGACTCTATATAACATACCATTACAAAACCAAACCGAAACAAAGTACTTGGGACTAACAATGGACAGACGACTGACCTGGAAATGCCATGTCAAAACATTAAAGAAAAGATTAAATCACCGACTCTCACTATTAAGACAAATGTTGTATCATAAAAACAAACTATCACTTACACACAAAATTATAATATATAATATGTTACTTAGACCAATATGGACGTACGCCACTCAAGTATGGGGATCATGCAAAAAATCACACCTACAGACCATCCAAATTTTTCAATCTAAATTTCTCCGTTATATCACTCACTGCCCGTACTATGTTACCAACAAATCGTTACACAAAGACCTAAACATACCATTCGTAACTGACATAATTAGGAAACATTACAAAACTTTCCATAACTCTCTTGCTGGTCATCCTAACCCCTTGGTACAAACATTACTGACAGACACACTGCCACAGAATCCAACAAGGAGACTGAAACGCCTCTGGAGCAGGGACCTGTTACTGTAGAACTGTCATGCTAGGAGTGCCTTCACTGGGAGGTTTCTCCAATCAAGTATTCTTGTCAATCCTCTAGAGGAGGTTAACAAATGATGATCCCATTTACAATATATGCCAAATGGCATTTGTAAAATTTTGCAAATAAATATTATTATTATTGTCTTTTTTTGTTTTTCCTTTCTTGATTATTTATTTTTTGGTTTATCATTTCTTTTTCACATTTTATTTTGTTCAAACTAAGTTAAATAGTTTAAAATATGGTCGAGCCTTTTTTTAGCTCGAACACAAAAAGAAAAAGAGGTCGGATGAGAACTCCTCCCGACCCAATAAATCTCAATGAAATTTCAGAAATCGTACCCTCTTTTATTTTAATTAATAGAGAAGGAGAAGAAGGGTTTCAGAAAGTGTCGCCATTTTTAATCAATAAGTTTATCACGGGATTAATCGGAGAGGTTAAAATGATAAAAAAATTAAGAGATGGGTCATTACTCATTGAAACAATTAATAGTAAACAGAGTAAAAAAATGCTTGAATGTAAAAAATTTGCAGACCAATTTAATGTATCTGTAAAACCGCATTCGACTTTAAATTATAGTAAGGGGGTGATAAGATGTTACGACTTACAGTTCCTAAGTAAAGAAGAAATACTATCAGAATTAAACGGAAAAATTAAAGATATACAAAGGATTAAAATAAAATCAAATAGTAACGAAATTCTAACTAATTCATATATAGTGACATTCCCTACACCGTTTCCACCAGAAATAATTAAAATAGGTTATCAAAGTATTAAAGTTCAAAATTACGTTCCCAATCCCATTAGGTGTTATAAATGTCTAAAATTTTCTCATCCCACAATTAAATGTACTAGTTCTAAAACAATCTGCTCGCAGTGTGGTGACGAAAAACACACGTACGGCAAATGTATTAAAACTCCAAAATGTATTAATTGCGGAGGAGAACACAACAGCCTTGACCGCGCCTGCCCCATATTCATAATGAATAAACGCATTAAAACAATTCAGTTTACAAAAAAAGTGCCTTTTAATGAAGCTAGAAATATTTATAAACTCGAAAACCCTCAAACTTTCAATAAGTTATATTCTGAAATAGCAAAATCACAACGAGCAATGAAGACCCAAGAAACAGGAACCCAAACAGATTTCGTATTTAATTTCAAAGCCCCAGTTGATTGCACATCACAAACCACAAAAGTCCCATCCCCTCCACCTACTCAGCCTACGAAGTACCGCCCGATGGTGACGAGATCGTCCACCACGAGCGCTTCGGCTCCTCTTCCGCCTGCAACCCCCCACCGCCCGACCTCCTCTTCCCCTCTTCTCCCTCCTTCTTCTCTCCCCCTCCTTCCTCTCTTCCCCCCCTCCTTCCTCTCTTCCCCCTCCTATTCCTACACCCTCTGAACCAACGACTTCTACGACTTCTGCCGCGATGACCAAAAAGACATCCGACGTCGAACTCATAGAAGTCGATCCTCCGGAGGAAAATAATGGATTTACCGAGGTATCTTATAATAAAAGAGGGAAAAATAAAAAAGATACTACTGAAAATAAAAATTAAAAATATAATTACTGAGATTACACACATGACTATCTATTTATCTAACTTCTCTTATTCTTTATATTATAATATTTCCTTCTTTAATAAGTATAAATGTATATCTGCATCCACCTGTATTTATATATTTGCACGTTTATTCAAAACTCCTTATTCTAATAACTCGTATTTTTTACTCTTACACCCAATTCCATTCGATTACACAGAAATTAATACATTCAGCAAAACTTTAGATCCTGGTACACAAATTAATTTATCAAAATCCACAGCATACATCAAAATTCATAAGATTAAAGTCACTATCATCAAAACTACATACAATATAATATACTATAAAAACCTTTCTCGGCTTTCCGATTTTATCACCATTATTTCATTCATAATCACTTCAAAAATATTACCAATGAAACAAGTCTCTAATAAAGAAACTAACGTCTTCCAATCAATGTTTATGTTCTTAATAATTGCACCGATGAATTATTTTTCTTTTAAATGTTAAATGGCGTTACTCCAATGGAACTGCAATGAGTTAAAGATTCACTACAATGATTTGAAAATCCTAATCAATGACATAAACCCGTTTTGCATAGCTCTTCAGGAGACACATCTTTCAACAAGTCACGATATCACTATAAACAATTTTAAAATTTACCGAAAAGATGGTCCTAATGTCATTCAAAGTTCCCGTGGAGTATTAATTGCCGTACACGAATCCATTTTTTCTGAACAAATAAACATCAACTCTGACCTTCAAGTTGTAGCAGTCCGTGTTCACCTAGGTTTTACTTTTTCCATCTGCAACATTTATCTCGCACATGATAGCCCTGTAGACTCGCAGCATCTACTTGATATATACCATCAACTACCTCAACCTGTTCTTTTTATTGGAGACCTAAATAGTCACAATTCTTTATGGGGCTCACAATATACTAACCAACGTGGTAGATCAATAGAAAATTTTATTGATGACTCCGGCTTATTCATTCTTAACTCTGGGGAACCAACTTTCCATAGTTCAAGTTATAAATCTTTTTCTGCTATTGATCTTTCCCTGTGTACTTCGACCCTCTATAGTGCAATTGACTGGAATGTCCTCCCAGATCTTTATGGGAGTGATCATTTCCCGATACTCATTAAAATCACTAACATGAACCCGACATATCGAATGGAACAAACCTAAATGGATTTTAGATAAGGCGAATTGGCCCCTCTTCAGCTCCTTGGCCTCCCCACCTCTAACTCCTCCAAGTGAGCTGGGTGTAGAAGAGGTGTAGAATCAATAACGAATATAATAATAGAGGCAGCTAATGCATCAATCCCAACGACTAAAGGAATACCGAAGAGACCCCCTGTCCCGTGGTTAAACGACACATGTAAGGAGGCACTTAAAAATCGTCGCAAGGCCTACAAAAAATTTCAAAGGTGTATGACAACTGAAAATTTTGTTGAATACAAAAAACACCGCGCTTTATGTAAGAGAATATTCAATCAACACAAAAAGGAATCGTGGAAAAAATGTTTAAGCTCCATTAGAGCCTCGACTCCTTCAGCTGAGGTTTGGAATAAGGTGCGCAAAATAACAAATAAAACCTCTTATACCCGATATACCCTCCTGGTTAACGGTCAACTCTCAGACGATCCTTTGTCCGTTTCAAATGAATTTGCCCATTTTCAACAGCCAACAAACTATCGCGGTTTTCTTTGATATAACGAAAGCATTTGATTCCATAAACCATAAAGCTATACTCCGTAAACTAATATCGGTGGGCATTACTGGACAAATATATCGGTTCATTAAGGAATTTCTCGCGAATCGTCGCTATAGGGTCCGGATCGGTTGCGAACTCTCCCAGGATAAAGAACAACTTAGCGGTGTGCCACAGGGATGCGTCCTCAGCCCAACACTGTTCTCACTTACTATTAATGATCTGGGGCTGAACTTGCCAAGAGGGGTTATACCGTTGTTATTTGCTGATGACCTGGCGATTGTCTGCCGATCCGACAGTATTGACTCCGCGCGTTATAAATTACAAGAAGCCATCCACAGAATTAACAACTGTTCCATAGCTACTGGTCTACAAATCTCCATAGAAAAAACCGTATGTGTTCATTTTAATCGCAAAAGAACTACTCCTACGTCTCCCGAACTACGCCTTGGAAATTTTTCGATACCATACTTAAATTCTCATAAATTTTTAGGTTTAACATTTGATCGGAAATTAAGTTGGGATCCACATATTTCGACACTTAAGACAGCCGTATATGTAACACCTGCTCTGCAAGCAATGGACAAACTCGCAAACTCCGCGCACGGATGCAGCAATATATTGCGGGGAGCCCCTTTGAGAGGGTAGCTATGGACATATTAGGACCGTTCCCAAAGAGTGACGCTGGAAATAAGTACGTCTTTGTGATCGTGGACTGTTTTTCCAAATGGGTGGAAGCATATGCTGTCCCCAACCAAGAGGCTGCTACCTTGGCTGACGTTTTGGTGAAGGAGTTCATCACCCGTTTCGGAGTACCCATTGAACTACATTCAGATCAGGGGAGGAACTTCGAGAGCACATTATTCCAGGAAGTCTGCAAGAGGCTTGGGATTCGAAAAAAAATAGGACTACGGTCCTCCATCTACAGTATGAAGGAATGGTAGAACGGATGAACCAAACCCTCATAAAGTACCTTTCCAAGGTAACCTCCGACCATCAACGAGATTGGAACTGTCAGATTCCATACTTCCTCATGGCCTACCGCACTGCAGTTAACGAATCCTCTGCACAGATGTCTGTTTGGAGGGAGATGAGAACGAGAGTTCTCTTTGGTCGAGAGATGAGGTTACCCTGTGACCTCATTTTTGGCAGTAAAACCGGGGGGTATATCAGTACAAGACTATGTATCCGGGCTCCAGAAGAGAATAGAATACACGCACGAGCTAGATCAATAGAACCTCGCCTCGCCACCGACCGTATGAAGAGACACTATGATAGTAGAGCGGATCAGGGTGAGTATAAAGAAGGAGACCTCGTTTGGCTCTACAACCCGAGTAAAAAGCGAGGATTCTCCCCAAAGTTGCAAAAGAACTGGGAAGGACCCTACCTGATAAAGAAGCGCATCAACGATGTGATCTACAGGGTTTTCAAGGATCCCAAAGGAAGGTCTATGATCGTCCATTACAATCGCTGGTACTTGTCTAATATACGACCGCCACTCCAAAAAATCGATTTTTTAACTTTGATAATTTACTTTCATACAATAGAATATAGTATGTGTAACCTTCTTTAGGTTATTTGTTTTCGTATGGATAATGCAATTGATTAATTAAAAATAAAATAAGATTTAACCAAACAAACTTATTTAATTATTATTAAATACATGAAAATCAGATATATCTTGTAAAATTGTTAGAAATAAACATTTTTCCTCTCCAACTTTTTTTCTCCACATAAACTCGGCTAAATAGGATTTTAAGAACTTTCTGTTTGTACCTTGTCTTTTCTTATTTCCGTGTCCATTCTTATTATCGTGTCCATTTGGGCATAATTTATTATTTTCAATGATGTATTTCTGGAAAAGTTTCACCGCATCTTCTTCCGTAACTATTTCCCGAAATACTCTTTTCAATGAATAACGTTCCATTTTAACCACAATATTAGATAACAAATTAAAGATTAACCTTAGATGACCACAATAACAGATTAACCTTACAGATTGACCACAATATTAGATAACAAATTACAGATTAACCTTAGATAACAAAATACAGGTTATTCTATGAACATATGTTACAATAGAAATTGTTCGATAATCGAAGAATCGATTTTTTGGAGTGGCGGTCGTATATTAGACAAGTACCCAATCGCTTGGTGCCATATGCAGGGAACCACGAAGTAGAACAGGTGCAGTGGATTACGGAAGAGATCTTTCGTTCGACCTAGGGAGCAGGCCCGTATGGAAAGGAAGACATCCAGGAGGAATGTCTCTAAGGAGGGGACAGTGTAGCGTTAAATCCTTAAATAAAAAAATCTGGTGCGTGCGCGCAACACACAACTTTCACTTACCAACATACTTAGATTAGAAATTAATGCGTTGTGTTAATTGCCACTTCTCAAAGTTATACATTTTTCCACATTTATTTCTTATTTTTGTTTTCATTTGCTAAAAAAAAAAAATCTGGTGCGTGCGCGCAACACACAACTTTCACTTACCAACTTACTTAGATTAGAAATTATTGCGTTTTGTTAATTGCCACTTCTCAAATGAACAGAACAGTTTAATGATAACGCATTGGTTTGTCATTAAAGGCGTACGGCGTATGCGTGAGCTCAAGGTGTTTTATGAGTTGACGGAATATTTTTCTTTTTTTCTCCTGTATATGTTTACTTGATTTTCTTCATATATCATATTTAGCCATTCCTTATTTTTAAGCGTGATGAGAGACAGTTAATTTCTCAATATAAACTAAAACAAAGGTACTTTATAGAAAAACAAAAAAAGCCCCACCCCATTTAAGCCCCCTTAGGACATTTTAATAATGATAAAGCTTACCTGATATTAAATAACAACTAATTTTCATTAAACATAACGAATTTGATAAAAATCGTTAAAGCCGTTTTTGAGATAATCGATCAAAAAGGTAAAAATTGGACAAAATTTATTAAGTAAAGTCCCCCCTCCTGTAGATCAATTTTGATGAAATTTTTACAGTCATATCTCGGGCATATAAATACATCAAATACCAAGTTTGATCAAAATCGTTAAAACCGTTATTGAGTAAATAAAAAAAAACACGTGAAAATGATACAAAATTTATTAAGTAAAGTCCCCCCTCTGGTTGATCAATTTTGATGAAATTTTTACAGTCATATCACGGGCATATCAATAGATCAAATACTCAGTTTAATCAAAATCGTTAGAGCCGTTTTTGAGAAAATCGAAAAAAACTTAAAAAGTTATTAAATAAAGTACCGCCTCCCTTTGAGCAAATTTGATGAAATTTTTGCTGTCACATCGCGGGCATATACATACTCTAAATACCCAATTTCAGTTTCGCACGGTTTATAGTTTTTGAGCTAGTCTGTTCACACACACACACAGACACACACACATACACACACACACACAGACCATTTCGCAGTACTTGGTTATTTTGACTCAGGGGACCCCAAAACGTGTATTTCCGTTGAAAACCGGAAGTCGAAAATTTTCACGATCGCAATACTTCCACTTACTATATATTTCATATATAGGTAAGTGAAAGTAAAAAAATAATTTATTTTATTATTAAATAAAAGTTTTTACTTGTGATAATTCGGCAATCCAAGCATAATACTCCAAGTCGTCTGATTTTATTATTCTCTATGTACTTGTAACAAATATTTTCATTAAATGAACAGAACATCTTTAATTATAACGCATTGGTTTGTCATTAAAGGTTTACGGCGCATGCGTGAGCTCAAGGTGTTTTATGAATTGACGGAATAGTTTTCTTTTTTTCTCCTGTATATGTTTACTTGATTTTCTTCATATATCATATTTAGCCATTTCGTATTTTTAGGCGTGATGAGAGACAGTTAATTTCTCAATATAAACTAAAACAAAGGTACTTTATAGAAAAACAAAAAAAGCCCCACCCCATTTAAGCCCCCTTAGGACATTTTAATAATGATAAAGCTTACCTGATATTAAATAACAACTAATTTTCATTAAACATAACGAATTTGATAAAAATCGTTAAAGCCGTTTTTGAGATAATCGATCAAAAAGGTAAAAATTGGACAAAATTTATTAAGTAAAGTCCCCCCTCCTGTAGATCAATTTTGATGAAATTTTTACAGTCATATCTCGGGCATATAAATACATCAAATACCAAGTTTGATCAAAATCGTTAAAACCGTTATTGAGTAAATAAAAAAAAACACGTGAAAATGATACAAAATTTATTAAGTAAAGTCCCCCCTCTGGTTGATCAATTTTGATGAAATTTTTACAGTCATATCACGGGCATATCAATAGATCAAATACTCAGTTTAATCAAAATCGTTAGAGCCGTTTTTGAGAAAATCGAAAAAAACTTAAAAAGTTATTAAATAAAGTACCCCCTCCCTTTGAGCAAATTTGATGAAATTTTTGCTGTCACATCGCGGGCATATACATACTCTAAATACCCAATTTCAGTTTCGCACGGTTTATAGTTTTTGAGCTAGTCTGTTCACACACACAGACACACACACACACACACACACACACACAGACCATTTCGCGGGACTTCGTTATTTTGACTCAGGGGACCCCAAAACGTGTATTTCCGTTGAAAACCGGAAGTCGAAAATTTTCACGATCGCAATACTTCCACTTACTATATATTTCATATATAGGTAAGTGAAAGTAAAAAAATAATTTATTTTATTATTAAATAAAAGTTTTTACTTGTGATAATTCGGCAATCCAAGCATAATACTCCAAGTCGTCTGATTTTATTATTCTCTATGTACTTGTAACAAATATTTTCATTAAATGAACAGAACATCTTTAATTATAACGCATTGGTTTGTCATTAAAGGTTTACGGCGCATGCGTGAGCTCAAGGTGTTTTATGAATTGACGGAATAGTTTTCTTTTTTTCTCCTGTATATGTTTACTTGATTTTCTTCATATATCATATTTAGCCATTTCGTATTTTTAGGCGTGATGAGAGACAGTTAATTTCTCAATATAAACTAAAACAAAGGTACTTCATAGGAAAACAAAAAAGGCCCCTTCCCCATTAAAGCCCCCTCAGAAAATTTTAATACTGATAAAACTTACCTGATATTATTGAACACCTAATTTTCATTAAACATGACGAATTTGACCAAAATCATTAAAGCCGTTTTTGAGATAATCGGAAAAAAGGTAAAAATTGGAAAAAAGTTATGAAATAAAGTGCCCCCTCAGTTTGACCAATTTTGATGAAATGTTGGATGTCATATCTTTGGCATATACATACGTCAAATACCCAGTTTGATCAAAATCTTTAAAACCATTTTTGAGTAAATAAAAAAAACATGTGAAAATGATATAAAATTTATTAAGTAAAGTCCCCCCTCCGGTTGATCAATTTTGATGAAATTTTTACAGTCATATTTCAGGCATATAAATAGATCAAATACTCAGTTTAATCAAAATCGTTAGAGCCGTTTTTGAGAAAATCGAAAAAAACTTAAAAAGTTATTAAATAAAGTACCCCCTCCCTTTGAGAAAATTTGATGAAATTTTTGCTGTCACATCGCGGGCTTATACATACTCTAAATACCCAATTTCAGGTCCGCACGGTTTATAGTTTTTGAGCTAGTCTGTTCACACACACACACACAGACACACAGACACACACACACACAGACCATTTCGCGGGACTTGGTTAATTTTACTCAAGGGACCCCAAAACGTGTATTTCCGTTGAAAACCGGAAGTCGAAAATTTTCACGATCGCAATACTTCCACTTACTATATATTTCATATATAGGTAAGTGAAAGTAAAAAAATAAAAAACATATGACTATGCAATTGGAGCGAACTGTTTGGATCTAGATTTTTCGAGCCTCATCTACGGCGTTCCACGAGATTCGACAACGTTCTAGACCCTCCTTACAATTATATATAAGGAGCGATTGACTGAACTGTCTTAGTCGGTGTCTTGACTGTGAAGCTCAAGTCATATGATTAATGTGCTATAACCTGCTCGAATATTTGAGCTGTATTAATTCGAAACCGATATGTGTATTTAAGTATTTCGTCTTCTAACCTGATAACAAAGAAAAGGAATTTTGCAGTTTCAAAAAATAAATAATCTACAATTTAAAGACATCTATTCTTCACTTCCACCCTCACCTTCTTCCTTGACGCACAAAATAAGCACTATATGATTCTAAAATTGTATATAGTGTGTACTTTAATTAAGTTTAGATATAATTTAATTAGGTTAGAGTGTGAACGCTTCGCTCGGGTCAGCTAGTTTACATTGAATTGTCGATGAAAAAAACTGATTTCCGTGGCTTATACGCAGCACATTAGTTAGTTGGAGTATTATATAAAACTGTGTTAAGAAGACCATATTTAATATTATCTAAAAAACTTGAACTAACTTTGAGACTACTTTTCGGATACTCAATAATGGCCTTAATATTATATCAACTAAAATAGAAATAGAGAACCACTTTTTGTTTCTAAATACAGGCGCTGCTTTACATATCTTAAAACAGGTTAATATCTGATTTCTATTAAAGTGAAACGATCCTAGTGACTTGTTGTTGGATATGGACGCAAACGCCATGAGGAAAAAGTAACTTTTATCCAGAGGTCAATTAGTTGATCAACAATCGGAAGGAGGTCGTTTTTAAGGACTCCTTCAAGTGTCTTTTTCTCTGTGAAACTTTAATTTTGGTTTTTACATTACTTGGTACAGGTAGTGCAGAAAGTTGCCCCACTATTTTTACAAATTATATACTTAGTAAAAACGAGCTGCGACTTCCATTTGGCATTTTATATATATCAGTTGATTGTCAATTCCAGCAATGTTTAAAATAGTAAAAATGACAGTAATAGAATATTGCGCAAAGTTTTCCAAGGTTGTCCACAAATATATTATTACTAAATAGGTAATCATCAGGATCACATTCTGTTACCATATCATCTTTTTGATCTCACTGTCCTAATGAAGCCACTTTTTTTGGGATCGTACTTTGTTCTGAGAATGTCACAAATATTAAACATTTAAAAAATAAAAATTGGAAAAACGGGGGATACTTAACTCGTATGGAGCAATAACTTACCTCAGAGAACTTTACTTTGTTCTGATAATTAACTACTAGCTCTAGGTTGCTTGTTTACATCTAGGCAAGGCCCAAAGTTCCTAGAAAGAAAGCACTGGAATAAAAATAGCTTCATTAATTTAGTCAGAAAATTTCTGGAATAATGGAGCAACTTTTTTTTCCAGGCGAGTAGCGCAGTTGTAATGCAATAATTACTTTCACGTGCATTTTTAAAATGTAAACTGAATGTTATTTGAATTTTAAAAATGTTTTCGTTGTAAAGAAACATACGAAGCTTCTGTACCGTTTATAGTTTTGAATGCCGAAGCTCAATTTTACCGTATAAAGTCCAAAGTAATACTCCTATAGCCATCCATAACTTTTGTTGTAATAAATTTCCTCCTCTTCTGGTTTGGATTGGGAAATAAATTATAAATTATGATAATAAATTGAAAAATATTTGGAATGAAAAAATCTAGATTAAAGAAAATCTTTTTTACATAAAAAGAATTAACAATGTGTTTAATTGTTGATATCAAACAATGTTCATGTTTCTCTATCATCAAATACAAATTCGCTTGGCAGATGTCGATACAATAATTTCCATGCCAGTTAATAGTATGTTAAAAAATCTGGTGCGTGCGCGCAACACACAACTTTCACTTACCAACTTACTTAGATTAGAAATTGACGTGTTTTGCTAAATATCATTTCCCAAAGTCACACATTTTTCTACATTAATATCTTATTTTTGTTAATGGTTAAAGCCGTTTTTTAGTAAATAAAAAAAAAACCGTGAAAATGATACAAAATTTATTAAGTAAAGTCCCCCCTCCCGTAGATCAATTTTGAGGAAATTTTTACAGTCATATCTAGGGCATACATGTACATCAAATACCAAGTTTGATCAAAATCGTTAAAACCGTTTTAGAGTAAATAAAAAAAACACGTGAAAATGATACAAAATTTATTAAGTAAAGTCCCCCCTCCGGTTGATCAAATGTGATGAAATGTTGGTTATCACATCTTTGGCATATAAATACATCAAATACTAAGTTTGATCAAAATCGTTAAAACCGTTTTTGAGTAAATAAAAAAAACATGTGAAAATGGTACAAAATTTATTAAGTAAAGTTCCCCCTCCGGTTGATCAATTTTGATGAAATTTTTACAGTCATATTTCAGGCATATAAATAGATCAAATACTCAGTTTAATCAAAATCGTTAGAGCCGTTTTTGAGAAAATCGAAAAAAACTTAAAAAGTTATTAAATAAAGTACCCCCTCCCTTTGAGCAAATTTGATGAAATTTATGCTGTCACATCGCGGGCTTACACACACAGACCATTTCGCGGGACTTGGTTATTTTGACTCAGGGGACCCCAAAACGTGTATTTCCGTTGAAAACCGGAAGTCGAAAATTTTCACGATCGCAATACTTCCACTTACTATATATTTCATATATAGGTAAGTGAAAGTAAAAAACAGAAAAGAAATAAACAGCAGTGATAGTATCTACACAATACAAGAATAGAATTAACCAATTAAAGGTATCCAATGGATTAACGATTGAATGAGGAACGATATGTTAGTTAAAAAATAATGATAAAGGATATGAATGTTGAAAGAACATATAATGTGATATTGGCAAAATAATTGGTGCATAGAAAACCAAGGTAAAGGACCTCTTTGGTCTGCACGCCAGCTCTCCTCATTGCAACAATACTCAGCAGTTTTGTATACCTCTTTGGTAATTCTGAAAATATGCGGAGTGTATTAATAAAGCCTGAAATTTTCACTAGTGCGCAAACAGAAATTTTGGTATTTTCTTATAACTTTTAACTTCTTATTGGCTAAAATTCGGTGCTGCTCATTTATGAATTTAATATTAGAAAAAAATTGGATGGAAGAGAAAAGATTGAACCACGGCCGGGAATTGAACCCACGTCTTCTGCATCTCCGTTGCAGAGCGCTCGTACCACTCAGCTAAACCCGGACCCATTCCCAGCTGTCGGCAGTCAGTCCTTTCTCGGCAGCGATCCTACCACCAGGTCTCGCCACATCGCAGCGTAATGACTGGGGGCTGGACATTGTCCAGACGACAGGGTCTAATTGGTACACCGTCTCGGTTAAAAATTATATTTTGAAATTGAGTCAATTTTCATTTTTAAATTATTGATTTGTAATTTTAATGGAAGAGAAAAGATTGAACCACGGCCGGGAATCGAACCCAGGAATTGTTTTGTTGATATACCATTTTTTTTTTGTTGAATGAAATTTATAAATACCTCTCAGGCAGGGCCTATCCGAGAAACGGCTGAGTAGGGCAGCAGCAACTTATACAAGAATAGTAATTGTGAAATATCACAAATAAGAAAAATAATATAGCAACCAGTATAAAAGACGAATATTAGTAAAATCAGCTCAACGTCAACAGGTTGTCTTTCAGTATTTTAACATTTTTAAATGTAGTAAATACTAATTTACCCTAACTTAAATAATAGCAACCTCCGGTTTTTCACTGGTAGTGCCCTCGCTGGCAAGTATAGTTTGATAATTAACCCTAGAATTACCGAAGGGTATCTGACCTCTTAGTTTTACCAAAGGAGGAGGGCTCTAGGGGGCTATGAAACCCATAGCTTTCTTATATTTTTAACTAACCCAAAATAATTTTTTTAAAAATTTATTTTATGATATTACAATATTTACATATTTATAAAATGTGGATGTAAAAAAAATATTATTTGGGGAAATGAAAATAATTTTTCTAGATAATCAGATATGTCATTTCCAAGTTTTCTAAAATTCATCATTCATGATGTATAAGATATTTAACTAATTTACACTATCAAAAATTGTGTTTTTAGGTACATTAAAGAAAAAAAAAAACATGAATTGTTTGAAATTCATTATAAATGCCTTTATAAAATTATAGTTTAATAGTTTTAAATTATACCCGCGAGCCCACAAGCTGATGGCTGTGAATTTTAGTACATTTGAAAATGTATTATATAGTTAGAATATGATGTTGAAAAATTTGTCTGTATATGCTATTGATAGTTTCGCCTATTTGCTATACATATCCTTAAACGCACTGAAATCAAGAGGTTGCTTATGGACGAAACCTTATTTATATGCCTATCGCGATACTGATCGAGGGATGGCCCCCCGGGAAGATCCTCTCCCCTCCCTCCGAAGTTTCGAAAAAGAAATCAGTGGAATAAATTAACGCAAAAAATTTTAGTATATTAGTATTTATATATATGAATTTAAAGTTCCTATTGTTTTTATCAGTAAATAAGTGTGCTGTTTTATAACTTTATTTATGTTTTATTATCGACTAATTCCCTCTTCCGAAATTTTTTTCTGGGACCGCTACTGTATATAAAGAACAGTGTTTGGCGGTATGCAATACTGCAAATTTCAACTATGGGTAAAAGTTATTTGAGTTTGAACATTTTAATAACTAGTTAGGCTTTAACCACCAAGTGAAAAAGGAAATGTTTAAGTTTGTTGAATTTCTTGAATAGAATGCCTAACTTCAATAAGTGGGCTTCAATAAGAGGAGGGG
The DNA here is from genome assembly GCA_911387785.2 of Aelia acuminata. Taxonomy (NCBI): domain Eukaryota; kingdom Metazoa; phylum Arthropoda; class Insecta; order Hemiptera; family Pentatomidae; genus Aelia; species Aelia acuminata. Next base: position 138,709,421 of record OU426979.1, read on the forward strand.
ACTACGCACGCAAGATACGCAACCATTCCCTATTCCTGTTCCGTAAATCTTTTGTAGTGGACCAACGCTATTCTCGTCTTTTTGTTAGTTTAACTTCCTGTTAAGTCACTATGTACCTAAGGATTTGTAGTTAAGTAACTTTAAGAGTAAAATGAACACAATAAAGTTCATAGGTGCGCTTATTGCAACGCAATTACAACAACTGTTTATTTTTAACATTACAAAATGTTTTATCCTTTAAAATATCGATTTTCCATAAAGACCGATTGTGCATACGTATATAACATATTTTCCCTCTTACCAAAAACAGTTTATTACTCACAAGTTTAGCCTAATAGGCTTCTTGTTGTTTCGGTGAGGTCGAGTGCGTCCAACTGCCATGCTGTTATCTACTTCGGCCGCTGGCTCCTGCTCCTGTAGAGAGCTTCCAACTGAACTGGTGCCACCATCCATCGTTGGTAGATGTTGTCCCGCAGGAGCTTCCGAGTCTGGGCATTTTGAATTGCTTCTTCTTCGTGCGTCAGCGGTTGTGCCTTCTGCTTACCTACATTTCAAGATTCCGGGTCTGAGCCGCCACTAGTTACTGGGTGCGCGGCTTGAGTCTCTAAGTTTTGAGGAATATAACAGGAATAAAGCTTCGTATTGCTCATCCTAGGCCCACAAGGCTTCATTTGGTCAATATGACATCTCCAACAATGTCCATCAACGTCCAAGGTGTAGTTCAATTGGCCATCCTTGCTTATGACTGTTCCATATGACCATTTCTTATCTATAATCCCGTACTGCCACTCCGTCACCTTCGGAAAACCTTCTGTCTGAAAAAAAAGGTTGTCTTCCGTAGTTTTTCAATGACATCTAGGACAGGGTGTGGTTTTACTAGGTCCAGTTTTGACCTGATTTCTCGCTTCAAGAACCTTTGTGCTAGATGAGATGAGATTCACCTGTTGTAATATTAGGTGATCGACGATCAGAGTTGGGCATATTTAAATAAAAATGTAATCATGATTATGACTAATAATCAAAAATGTGAATAATGATTGTAATCATCATTCACAAATCATTCTTTAGCGCGGAATCATTAATCATGAATTGTATTAATCACTAGTCGTGGAGTATTCATGAATATAATGTATTCAACAATCATGAATGACCATTATTCATTATTAAATGTTAGTCAGTAATCATGATTAAGAAGAATTCATTATTCATGATTACTAATTACTCATTAATCATGACTAATGGGAATTCACTACTCATGATTACAGATCATTCATTAATCATGAATAATATATATTCATTAATCATGATTACAAAAAAATCACAATTCTGAGTCTTACTAGTCATGAATGATGATTGAAAATTTGTTTGCTCTTTCTATACTTGTCAATAGACCTTTACTGATACCCATTGGAATTAGGGTCTAATTCTTTACTTGTGACTTCTAATGCTGTTCAGTTGACTACACCCACTCTTAGGACTTGTCCTTGCTCAATAGGAAATCTTTTAATTTAGAGGTGCATCCTCGTATTTTAAATTTAAATGAATAATGATTATGAATATATCATATTCATGATTGATGATTGGTGAATATTTGTTATTCATGATTGATGAATATTAGGCATTCATGATTGATGAATATCATAATAATCCTGGCTCATGAATATATTTTATTCATGAATAATGACTAATCAGTATTCTTTAACCATAAATAATTGAATACCAGTTATTCATTATTCATTTCAAATGAATACCATAAACAATCAATAATCATCAAAAATACTCCGCACTGATTATGAATAATGGTTATTCATTATTCATCTGTTGTATGATTACAATTATTCATATTTATTAATCATTATTCAGATTACAATTTGCCCAACTCTGTCGACAATAAGCAAAAAGGAAAGAGTTAATGTGATTATGTAATGAACCTGGTTTATTTTTCATAGATTTGAGTGCTTGTTTTAGAGTGTAAACATAGCGCTCTGCCTGACCATTTGAGGCCGGATGAAATGGAGCACAAGTAATATGTTTGATAGCATAGCTTTCTAGAAATTTTCGGAAATCGTGACCAGTGAAGGCAGATCCATTATCTGAAACGAGCACCCTTGGTATTCCGTGTCGGGAGAACATTGAATCTAAAACAGATATTAATTGTTTAGATGCAGTGGAAGGAATAGTAAGTACTTCCAGCCATTTCGAGTGAGCGTCAACAATCAGAAGGAATATGTGTCCCATAAAAGGACCGGCGAAATCTACTTGTATCCGCTCCCAGGCTGCTTCGCTACTTTAGCAGGCTGTTTTGTACATCAGCACACTCAGTACAGTTGCGAAAATTATTTTCAATATCACTATCTATCCGAGGCCAATAAACGACAGAGCGAGCCAAGGCTTTCATTTTTACCATGCCTTGGTGAGTGCTATGCAATTCAGCCTGGATTTGTGATCTCAATTTTTTAGGCATGTAAACCCTTATTCCATTGAAGATGCAACCGCTGTGCAGGGAATATTGTAACCCATTTGCACCACGAGGTAAACCGAATAATAATTTTTCATATTTTTCCTTTGTTTCTGGATCTTCAATAGCTGCTTTTTTAATATCTTGAGGTAAGATAGGTAGCATATTGATTTGCTATAGATGATAGACAGTGGTAAGGTCTGGTGTGGGGAGCTCTTTGGAGTGCTGTGGAAGTCTCGATAGACAGTCTGCATTACCATGAAGATCTGAGTGTCGATACTCGATATCGAAATCGAACATTTGTAGAAAGATTGCATAATGCAGGAATCGCGTAGCACTATGAGTAGGTAATTTGCTTTTCTTCCCAAATATATGTATAAGAGGGCGGTGATCAATTATGAGGAGAAACTTCCTACCATAAAAATGTTTTACACCCCACTTTATTGCCAAAGCCTCTTTATCGGTCTGCGAATAGTTTCTCCCAGAAGGTGACAGGATACGCGATGCAAAAGCTAAAACTTAAGGTGTAATGACTGATCATAATGAATAAGTATCCTATCTGAAGAAATTTCTATTTTTAATTCTCTCAAAACTAACTTGATGTACCTCACTCCACTTAAAGGGACCCCGCTACATGTGAGGTCGTAGAGAGTTTACGTCATTGTGGAGATCCTAACAAAAACGAGCGTAGAACTTTACCATTCCGATGAAAGACAAGCTGTCCCGTGTAGCAGAGGGAGTTTTACATTTTAAAATGGCGTCTACCATTTCAGTCGTTTTTCTTATTCCTTCTTTGCACACTAGATGTCCGAGGAATTTCTTTTTGGAGAAAATTGCATTTTGAGAGTTCCCACTTCCCTTTACGCTACTAAGTCTTATCGGACGATGCTACAGCGGGAGTCCTTAATTTTGTCTATCTAGGTATAATTAGGATAGGAATCTTTAGCGCATGTGTTACATCGCAATGGTTCGGGACCTCCATTTTACGTCCTATCGGAGGCAAGGCATAGCAAAGGGTTTTTACTTCTTTTAAAAAATTGTGTGCCACCACGGGCGGGTAACCCGCAACCTTTAGTATTGTACTAGAGCGTACCCAGGATCAAAACTAGGGGGGGGGGGGGCAAGCTATGGTCGTTCAGGTTGTAACATGTTACCGCGGAAAAGGTGAATGAAACCAAAATTATGTATAATTATAGCAGTGCTTTATCAACTAAGTTATTACAATTATTTGCTTGAAAAAAATTATTCTATTACTGCTTCCCGCCTTAAAAGCTGCTGCCCCCCCCCCCTCCCTACCCCCCATTGGGTACGCCCATGGTATTGTAGATTGCTATGCATGCCTTTTTGTTTTGATAATTTTCCTTATTCCTATTCTGGGTTTGAACATGCGCTGTATTTCTAATGTCTATTCGGCAAACTAAGTTTATAGAACGGGGTCACCTGTGGTGTTGTGGTTAGCATGGCAACCTACAATACTAAAGATCGCGGGTTCAATTCCAGCGGTGGCCCTAGGATTTTTTAATGGGAGTAAAAAATCCTTAGCTATGCCGTCCCTCGGATATGACGTAAAATGGAGGTCCCGAGCCTGTACGATGTCAGTTACTCGTTAAAGATCCCTATCCTAATTATACCTGGAGAGGAAAAATTTAGGACTCCCACTGTAGCATCGTCCGATTAGCCTTAGCAGCATAAAAATGGACGTTAAACAAACAAACAAACAAACAATAAGTCTATACAACGCTATCTCTAAATATTTAAGTCGGTGCCTCACTAGGACTACTGACAAAAGTATTATTGAAAAGTGATTTACTTAGTTACTCACCTTTTCATCAGTTTGGAGGCAAGTTATTAGCACTGATATGGTATACTGTATAATAGAAAAACTATGTATAAAAGGAATAAATCAAGTGTAGTATTTATTCATAATTAGAATGATTATGTAAGAATGTATAATGGGGGATGGAAGATCAAAATTTTTTTAGTCTCTATTTCTAACAAAAACTGTATGTAGAACAATTCTCTGCTTATGGTGTCTTTTTTTAAGATTACATTTTCTTTTCTGACTCTGAAATTATTTACATAATTTATAGAGCGTAATGATAGGTGATAATGATTATTGCGGTTGAGACCTCTTTTACTTGCTGCTGAATCTTATTTATTCTTTAATTCTTTTATTATAGAAGAAAAATAATTAATTACATTTATTTTAGAATTATAAATTAGAACGATGCTCTTTGCTCGATATTCAGTAAGCAGTGGAATCAGAAGGGCTAGGTGGTGTGTGTTAATGAGTAGTCTGTTATGGATTTACTATGTTGAAAGGTTAGTTTAATATGACATTTTATTATACATCTTGATAGGGTGTTGTAATGAGTTTGTTTGCCATGAAGAAAATCAACATGTCTGGAAGTAAAAATACATGTATATGATGAATTATATATATTTATTTATTTAGTTTTTCTAATTATTAAATAGGTTAGCTACATTTGATGCTATGAATCATTTTCTTTAAATATTTTTTTAAGATTTGACTTCTGCTAGGTCCCTCTAATTTGATTTTTTTTTCATTTTGGAAAGATGTATAAGTTTGCATTCAGAATGCAAGGGCCTTGGGTTTTGGTTAGAACATGTGATGAAAAATAATTATTCTTGCATCTTGGTAATCAATAAGCAAAAGTTGACTACATATTTAAATGATCCTTAATCATTGAATAGGTTTTCTAAGCTTTTCATCCATTATCTTGGCTTATATTACTTGAGGCTATAACTTTTTTAATTTGTTGTTTCTGCTAATAACATGTAGACAATTTTTTTGTTTAAAGTAAATCTCTTGGTAGGAAGATTTCATATGCTGATTCGATGAATTATTGACATATTTTTTAGCTTGAATAATTTAGTATCAATTTAGAATGAGGTTAATTCCTTATTGTTTACATTTATCTTTAACAATAGGACACATGATTGTAAGATTCTATTAATCATAATTCAGATGAGATATAATTTATATCAATTTATTTTAACCTAAACATTTCAAAAATTAACTTTTATAAGATCTGTATTCAGGGGAGAGTAGAATTAAATGGAAGTATGAATATTGATTGATTGATACATTTTATGATTTTATGTGAATTTTATGAGAACTCTTAAGGAACTACGAATCATATAAATATTCAGATTTATTTTAGACTTTGTCAGTAATAACTATTTTGGGACACACCCATTATGTGCCAAGGGATATATGATTAAATAATAAATTCAATGCACTTGTGCTTGCATTGCTATAAGGTATGTTATAGTAAATTCTTTATGTTGGAAAGCCAGAATTAACATAGAGGAACTAGTACAGAAATTCATAGGGAATGTGATTTTTTACGATTTACTATAATGTTGATTTTTATCATGTACCTAATAATAGTTTGTGTTTAAAATTGAATTTTTTATATTTCTTTTGGTAGGCAAAGGAGACCCCATAAAATTATTTATTATAAAGAATTATTCTTATTCTAGTAGTCTATTTTGTCAAAAGGTTGAGTGCCATTCATTACTATTAACTACATGCTTTATTATCTAGTTAGGGTCTTATTCAGATTACGTATTTTACTGGGCAGTTATTTTTTTTACCTCAATCATTAATCTTTAATTCTGTTCCTTTTTTAAGACATATATTTGGTAAAAATAAATAATTGATAACAAAACAAAATTTCACAAGATTTATGTAGGATGCCTATAATTGTTTGCAAAGATACTTAAAATACTCCAGTCATGTGTTCTTTCTTAGACACATACTTTGGTGGCAGGATCTCCTTTAACATTGTTACCTTTCTGTATTGTCAAAACACTGTGTGTTTTTCGTGTCCATTGGAGCAATTCCTTGTGTGGAGTATCATCTTTTTTGTTTTTTTATAGAAATGCAATAATGGCCTTTTTCTTGTGGATTTTACCTACTGATTCTACATCAATCTGTTATTAATGATTTCGCTTAATGTATCAAGTCATAATAATTAGTAATATATCGCTTGTCCAATGCAAGACTGTTCTAACTAATATTGTATTTTTTTTTGGTTTATTCATGAAATATCTTCCAATTTTCCTCTACTTCATCTGTGCTGAGTGATTATTCTTAAAACATTTAAACAATTGCATAAGTCAGATAACAGATATACAGTGGGGGCACGAAGTGTTTGCACACCAAGTTTTTTCGTTATTTAATTATTTTAGGTAATAAAAAAAATCATACAATTTACAAAAATAAAAAGTATATTTAAACCTAGATTAATTTTATAATAATTTTAGGTAATAATAAAAATCATACGATTTCCAAAAATAAGAAGTATATTTAATGCTAGATAAATACATATATGATTAAAATGAAAAATAAAACATAAAAAAAAAAAAAAAAAGGTATGAAAATATTATTTTCACATCACACTTTTACACTTTCATTTTACAGTCTGTACTTCAGTAATCTAAGGGTGCCAATAATTTTTTCCCAGTGTTTTTTTTTAATTTCACTTACCTATATATGGTATATATAGTACTGGAAAGTATTGTGATCATGAAAAATTTCGACTTCTGGTTTTCAACAGTAATGCACATTTTGGGGTCCCCTGAGTCCAATAACCAAGTCCCACAAAATGGTCTTCTTCTTCCTCTCTGTGTCGCTAAGAGTGGAGTTGCCGGTCCAGCGAGCCCATTGGTCTCAGTCCCTTCCATTCTTTTATCTCCAGGATAGTTAGTCCTCTTGCTGCACCCAGTTTCCCAATGTGGTCGGAGTACAAATATCTGGGTCTGCCACGAGGACGTCTTCCTTCCGGTCTAACTTCAAAAAACCACCTGGCCTTTCGGGTATCGTTCATTTTACAGACATGCCAGAACCACCTCAATTGTCGGTCCTCCAGGATGTCCCGCACCGATCTTACTCCCAATCCTCGCGAATCCTGTCATTTCTAATACAGTCCCCCCTGGTTTTGCCAAAGGAGTAATCTCATTTCAGCTGTTACCATCTTGCTTGCATGTTTGTCGAGGGTAGATTTAAATATCCTAGTTTTAGCCTCTCTGCTAACTTCATGTTTCCCAATGACAGTTCTGGATATGTGGTAGTATAGTCCATTGGCCTTCATCACCCGATTTAGAACCTCCTGGTCTATTTTGCCATCTTTGCTCATGACTGTCCCTAGATACCTGTAGGTGTTTGTTGTTTCTAGGAGTTCGCCATTACAGAATATCTTAGGCTCCAGATCTTCTCTTCCCACACACATAATTTTACTTTTTGCTGGCATCCCACTGGATTTATGCTCAACGCTCTTAGCCAGAGCTCCTCATGTCATTCGTTTAATGATGTTTGCAGAGCTTCCTGGGAATCCGCAATCAGTACTATGTCGTCTGCATGGATCAATGCCTGAGCAAGCACTGGTGTTAGATTCCAGTACCCCTCCACAACTCTCGGAGTTCTTCTTTTGCAGACCTTCTATACCTCATCCATAAGAAGGACAAAAAGCAGAGGACTAAGGCTGTCCCCCTGCTTTATTCCTTTATAAAAGTATATGGGTTGAGAATGCCCTTTGGGTCCTGGTAAACTGATTTGATGGCGCTCACTAGATTTGTTGGCACTCTTCTTCTAATCAGCGCGTCCCAAATCTCCTGCCTCTGAACTGAATCGAAGGCCGCCCTTAGGTCCAGAAATTCCAGGTACTAGAGATGGCAAAAAAAGTAATATGAGTACGGAGTACTGATAAGGAGTAATCAACAGCTTGATTACTGAATTTATCGAAAGTACTCAACTTATTTTTACTCTGAGTACTCCGGTAATCAAGTGCAGCTAAGTTGAGTACAGCAGCAAATTTCTTCTAGATTAGAGTAAGTTTTTATGTTTTATATAGTAATATATTTAAATTTTAAGGGAATTCGATACTAATTGGAAAGCGGGGTTCACAAGGGGGGGGGGGCGCTAAGATTTAATAATTTAACATTTACGGATTTCATTGAAATTACAGTGCATTATTATGTTTCCGAATAGGGAGATTTCAAAAATATTATAATTTTTTTATTTCTACGTGAGGGGGGGTCACTCGCTTATAAAAAAATTTAACATTTACGGATTTCATTGAAATGAGGGTGCATTATTATGTTTCCGGATACGGAGATTTCATAAATAATTTTTTCATTTCTACGTGAGAGAGGGGGCCTTAATACTTTACTAACTGACTACATATTAAGCGAGCCCCCCTCCTTACATGGAAATAAAAAAATTACAATAATTTTAAAATCTCCGTATCCGGAAACATAATAATGCACCCTCATTTTAATGAAATCCGTAAATGTTAAATTTTTTTATAAGCGAGTGACCCCCCCCCCCCCCCCACATAGAAATAAAAAAATTATAATATTTTTGAAATCTCCGTATCCGGAAACATAATAATGCACCCTCAATTCAATGAAATCCTTAATGTTAAATTACTGATATCTTAGCGCCCTCCCCCCTCATGAACCCCAATTTCCAATTTTTATCGAATTCCCATAAAGTTTAAAAATATTCTACATAAAACATAAAAACTTACTCTAATGTAGAAGAAATTTGCTGCTGTACTCAACTTAGCTGCACTTGATTACCGGAGTACTCAGAGTAAAAATAAGTTGAGTACTTTCGATAAATTCAGTAATCAAGCTGTTGATTACTACTATCAGTACTCCGCACTCATATTACTTTTTTGCCCATCTCTACCAGGTACAGTGCCTTGCCAGGATCCCATTTTTTCTCTTTTTTCATCCCCCTTTTTCTACTATCGTTCTGAGGGAGAATATGTGGTCCTGGGTCTGTCTACCAGGTCTGAAGGCAGTTTGCTCCTCTTCCAGATCTTGTTCCACCAAATTCCTCAGCCTTTGTTTTGTGTGGTCGGTGTGTGTGTATATGAACAGACTAGCTCAAACTATAATCGTACGAACCTGAAATTAGGTATTCAGTGTGTGTATATGCCCGCGATATGACAGCAAAAATTCCATCCAAATTGGTCAAATGGATGGGGCATTTTATTTAATAAATTTTACGTATTTTTTGATTTTCTCAAAATTGGCTCTAACAGTTTTGATCAAACTTGTCGTTTTTAATGAGAATCAAATATTGTTTAATATCAGGTAAGTTTTATCATAATTAAAATTTTCAGAGGGGCCTTAAATGGGGAAGGAGACTTTTCTGTTTTCCTATTAAATACCTTTGTTTTTGTTTGTATGGAGAAATTAACTGTCTCTCGTTATGCCGAAAAATTAGAAATGTTTAAGTATGAAATATGAAAAAAAATTAAATAAACATATACAGGTTAAAAAAAAAAAATATATTCCATCAATTCACCTTGAGCCCACACATGCGCAGTACGCCTTTTATACTTTATAATTAAATTGTTTATAGTTAAAGACGTTCTGTTCATGGGAAAGAGTTGTCAGCGTGTTTTGAAATGTACATATTTAATGGAAATATTTGTTTCCATGGTAACTAAATAAAGTTTTCAACTACTAAATAGAGATTTATAAAATCACACGCGATGGAGTATTTTGCTTGCATTGCCGAATTATCACAAGTAAAAACTTTTGTTTAACAATAAAAAATGTTAGTGAACCTTAGAGAGCAAACACAAACAATAATAAGTGAAAGTGGGAAAATGTGTGAATTTGAGGACTGGCGTTTAGATATTAATCAAAACACGTTTATTTCCAATTTAAGTAAGTTGGTAAGTGAAAGTTGTGTATTTGCGCGCATCGCACCAGATTTTTTCATTCTTTAATTTTGTGTTATTAAGATGGAAAATTAAAGTAATACTATTAACTAACAAGTTATAATGGTACATTGTATTGGTTAAACCCCAATTATTTTTCTAAATACCTAAATCTATTGTATAAAGAAAAAATGAGGTGTGCAAATACTTTTTTCCTTTACTGTAAGAGGAATGGAAAAGTAGAAACTTTCATTGGCTCTCCTGAACCAATTAAAATAGCTTATTTTGAGTTAGATCGGTCTTGTATTGATTGTATTGTTTCGATTAAGCCCACTCAAACTGTGATTATAGTGATTTTTTTAAAGTAAAAACATAAGGTATTTCCTAATCACCATTTATGAATTTTATTCATTTTATTGTTTAATAGTAAACTGGGCATGACCTATTTCAGGAGATTATGTGACCATAATGTAAGCTTATTCCCATCATGTCTTTTTCAATTTAGAAGGGCCTTGATATCTATACTAGATTCCAGCTTTCAACTCCCACTCACTTTGCTTGCTCTTCAGAGATAAATAAATCCCCAGGATCCTTTTCAGTTTAGATTAGGGCCTGACTCAACGGTGCCATATTGGTCACGCCTAGAAATAACATGGGAGATGGGTTAAATTTCAATTGATTAATGAGAGTTTAATAATTTTTTAAAATTTATTTATGTGATAAGGGAATCCTTCACTAGACCAGAATGTGTCCCAACCTAGTAAATATTTCTTTCATTTAAGTTTTTTCTGTGAAAAAAGGTTGACATAAAGTCATATGTTAAATATTAATATATCGCTGTTATCGTGAGGTTTATTTGAAACAAGATCCCATATGTTTAATTTGTCATTAAAAATAACCATTAGTGGTAAAAAAAAGTAACTGATATACCTTACCTGAATAAGGCCAACTAGATAATTTTGTACCCAAGTATGAGATATGCTTTATTAAATATAATTAACTTAACTACTAAACCTGTTTTACCACTCTTCTATACATATTATATGAATATTGAGTTAAATTCCTGTTATTTTTAACCGACTTCGAACGAAAGAGGTTATTCTATTCGATACGTATGTGACTTTTTTTTTTTTCTATGTATGTCCACCGATTACTCAGAGATGGATGGACCAATTGGAACGAAACCTTTTGCATCTTGTAGAGTATTTTTCCAAGGTGGTCCCATTGAAACCTTTTTCGAGTTCTCAATTTATTTAAGAAGTTATTGGGAAAAAACATGAAAATAATTAAATTATGCTCAAAATATTTACTTATTGGAAAAACATATGGCATATGTAACATAAGGTATGCTCCAACAAGCTATTAAAACCAATTGATAATTAACAAATCTCAATATTGTTTTACTGCTGGATGAATCAAATGGGAAAACCAACCAATCGAATTCAGAATCAAAAGAGTGTGGAGAGAACATGAGCAGTCTGTTGGTTATCGATGTGTTTTAAGTGCTTGTTGGAACAAATCTATACATAACCTTAACTAATTTTTCAACAATAGATTTAAATAAAGATATATAATATCGTAGCGATATTATCATACATAAATATTAGATAGATTAGGCTTTCTTAAATTAGATCTAATCGACGGTTGGACACCATAATCATAAGACCACAAAATTCGTGGAATTCCAAGAAAGATTGAGTAATGATAACCGTTTTAATGCAGAATTTAAGACTTCTTCAATTTCCCGAAGGTTCATTTAAATTTAAAATCGTAGCCACTCGCTATGCACATTAAAAAGGAATACAATAATTCCTGGAAAAGCTCATTTTCAGTTAACTTAACAATATACTCTGTCTTCCTCCGGATATACTCGGTCACTGTTGAATATCTTGTCGGAGATCTTGTGCCAATTTTATTTCTGCAACTATTGAGGCTTTTGCGGATGTTCATCCATCAATAAAAAATGCAAAATAAAACTTGATACTCCCAGAAAACAGCCTCATTGTATGAAAGTCCCATCAGCAAAAATTTGGCAGCCATGAAAATGATTGATATCATAAATGGTATGCCACTAGAATTGAAGCAACAGTGTTTAGCAATTTATTTTCAGAATAATGTTTTATTACGAAGGATATAATTCATAGTACTTCGGTTATAAATTTAGTCAAAAATTTATCGAAAGGAATTACGAAGATAATTGACTCAACCTTTTGAATTAAATCAGTAGTGCAGTATCGAGAATAATAATATCCTTCGTAATAATAAATTAACCGTAAAATGAGTCCCAAACCCTGTTGCTTCTATCCTAGCGGGGCAGTCTTTTTGATATCGATCAATTTTATGGCTGCCCCTTTTTTGCTGGGACTTCTATCCAACGATGTTGTTTAATCAATACTTTTCCAGCGATCGATTTAAATAACACAATATTAACGGTCCCTACCGGAGTAGTGCATAATATCGCCATAGTTTTCAGAAGGATATTCTAGCGATCATAATTCCAAAATTACTCTCCAATTTACGAGTATTATAGGTCATATTACCATCCTCATCGATTCTCCATTAACGATATCTTGTCCAAAACCGGCCAAAATCTCGACTGTTCAGTGACTTCATCTTGGAATGGCCGAATTTATGTATTTATGAATATTTAACTCATCACATCTCGGAACGCTGATGATGTATGTAAATGACAAGCACTGACGACAATATTTAGCAAAGGAAAAATATTGTTATAGTGAAAAACATTTTATGTGTTCCCTTCCCAATGTAACATTGATCTTTTAAAAAAATAAAATCCATTTTTAATCATAAAACGTAGTATGTTGAAAGTTGTATAATACACGCACCGCTTTCCCACTTTTCTGTGTGTATTCATAAAATTGAAAAGGTGATTGTTTATATATAGAGAGAAACACATTATTCATCATAAAAGAGATGCTGCCCAACTATATTGGGTTGCTAATACACAGCATAATATATGTCTATCTGAGACTATTTGTAACATCTCATCGTAATAATATATAATAATAAAAAGGCACTGGAAAGACGAACGTAGTAGAGCGTAAAAAGATTTCGAAATTTTATTTAAACCAACGTACGGTCTTCTACATTTGTTATCTTCTCAAACTAAAAAGTATGAAATAAAAAACATTTTATAAAAAAAATTAAACCGATTCCGAAACCTAGGAACCAGTAAAACTAAATTCACTGAAAAGTATGAAATAATTTCCTCCCGTTTTTTATGAATACGCAACAAAATTGAAAATGGTATAAAAAGTGGAAAAATACAATAAGACGAATAATTTAATTTTGATTTGTACAAATACACACTAAATTTTAATAAAAATTATTAAATTAAAATATTAAATGCTATGTTCAATACAACAAAATCTTTTCGGAGGCGGCGCAAAATAGAAATGACATGTTACATCATGACGTCATGAGAAGATTTTCATAATGTCTAGTGTTATAAATTTAAAATTTTGCGCCACCTCCGAAAAGATTGTGTTGTATTGAACATAGTATTTAATATTTTAATTTAATAATTTTTATTAACAATTCCTGTGTATTTGTACAAATCAAAATAAAATTATTCGTCTTATTGCATTTTTCCACTTTTTATACCATTTTCAATTTTGTTGCGTATTCATAAAAAATGGGAGGAAATTATTTCATACTTTTCAGTGAATTTAGTTTTGCTGGTTCCTAGGTTTCGAAGTCGGTTTAATTTTTTTTATAAAATGTTTTTTATATAAGCTTTCATTAATATTATTGCTAAACTAAACATATTACACACTTACATGTAATATGTAAACTCACGTAAATAAGTTTTGGTTTCGGTTTTGGCTAAAATTTTGGTTTCAGTCTAGGACATTACTAATTTCCCTGGGAAACCCAGTTCCTTCAGTATACTCTAAAGGCAAAACTGATGGTAACCCATTCTCTAACTGAGTCTCCTAATTTTCTAAATTTTACCTATGCAACTAAAACTGAAATGTAAAGTTTTGGTATGAACAATATTTGTTTGAACTAAAAAATTGCATATAAACTTGTAATTAAATAGAAATGTGAAGTTTTGGCATGAACTCAAAAATTTAAAATAAAGTCAAAATGATCTTTTCTATTGATGGTATAATTAAAGAAATAAACATATTTATTTATATTAATTCATTGACTTTTTCTCTTAGGAGAGAGTTGAGAAGAAAGAAGATGGCAGCCACAACGAGCTCCGAAGGCTGCGAATTGGAGGGAGATAAGACTGATTGCGGTGGTGGCTTGGCAGAGGGTGGCTTGTCCCCACCAGATCAGGTGTCCCCCACAGAAGAGGAACCGCCTGCCACCACCGCTCCTGTGGACTTTGTTTCTCCATTTGTTTCCCCGGTGCTGCCAAATTGTAATTCCACCAATTATCAGTGTAGGACTCCTTATGTAAGTGTTGTTAAAGTAATGTATAATATTTTATGAGTTTGTTGGTTTACTATTAATGTAGATTCAGATAATTTCATAGTTTAAAGTCATTTTTCTTTACTCCCCAATGTGACATTTCTGCCATTAGTCTGAAGTTTTGTATTCAGTTTTAATGTTGATTCATGTAATTTTGGTATCAGGCCCACCATTCCATGTAAAAGTGTAGGGAAATAGGGCACCTTTTCAGGAGACAAAAAAAAAAAAAATTACGTTTTTCTTTCAACTTCCTTATTGAGACTATTTAATTTTACTGCTGGACCCTCCCTACAGGTGAATGAAGATAAAACTTAACAGTTAATTATAAGTTCTTTTTTTTTTCTACCTGAGTCACAAAGCAACCCAATTGACTTTCTGATATGTTTGCTAGCTGAAAACTCTTCCACAATAAGATCTTTTGAAGGAAAATTATTTCCGAGGTAGATCATAAAAGGTATATTAGTACCTTGGCTCCATAATAACCTCAGTAAATGACCAAAGGACGGAAATAAAACTTCAGATGGCCAGTTCAGAAGTACCAAAATCCTGAAAAATCTTTCCAAATCTTAAATTAAGGGTTTACAGCGGGTATGGGCAACCTTTGACATGTTGTGGGCTAAACTTTAGTGCGCAAATACGTTCGCGAGACGCTTTAAAAAGTAGTGCATTTTTCGTGCAAACGTTTTTTGAACATACGTAAATTATTAGTGTTCAAATGAAGCTGTATCGATACACACCAAAGTTATGATGCCCTTATTAATCTTAATCTTCCTCATTTGGAGTGAGTATGAGTAAGTTGGGGTTTTCAAAATGTCTTGCGGCCCTTGTTACCCATATACGGGTCATTCTCACCAAAGTGGGCACTTTTTACGGCGTTGTTATTTTAAATTTTATGTTTACAAATAAACATTTTTTTCGGTGTAGTACTATTCCTTTGACTGTAAGAAGCAAGGAGTTGAAGTGGCAGAGCTCCAATTCACATTTAACGTAATATAAAGATGACTAAAAAAATGTATGGAATGAATTATCAGAACTTTGGGATTAAAAGGATTGTAGCACTGCAAGATTGCATTGATGTCGTCATTGATTACATTTCGTTCAAATAATGCCTCTATAATAAAAGACATATGTGACATACTTTTTTCAAGGTGAATCGCTTTTTTGAAAAAAAAATTCTGGATATTTTTCCGTAGGCTTTCATATTGTCATTCAAACGTTATGTTTTCTTTGCGCAACATAGCATATTCTTTGTACACTTTCGCTTTGTTTTTATTTACCAGTTTCCTTCCACATATGCATTGAGGAGTGGGTAGGTCTATATTCTCACCAGCGGTTGAACGAGGAGATTTTGTATTATCAAATCAACTCCCTTTTAAAATGTTTCTTTCTTAACAAATATACATTAGAATTCGTTCTCAATCGCTTCCGTTTCAAGTGAATTTCACGTGGAGTCATTTCACAAACCAATCTTACTTTCTTTTTTGGTCGTTTCATTTTATATTTTTGATTCTCTTTCTCAGAATAATTGGATCATTTTCTTGTTCTGAAATCGAAATCTTTCAAAAACCTTCTCTCTTGATTTGTATTTTATTGGGGGCATTTTTTTTAACTATCTGAAAGAGTGATAAATTTATAATTTTTTTTTTTTTTTTTTCTTTCATTATTTTTTTTTTTAATTTCTCATAGTTAAGGACTGATGATCCTTTAAAAAAGTTGAGCAGCAAAAGAAAGCTTCAATCCACGTCGCTATCTTCATTATCCTGCAGTATTTGATTTAGAGTAAGACAGGGGAATGAATTTTTGAGGTTTATTTGATAACCGTTGAAAGGGAAAAAAAGATATCATAATGATACTTGAAAAACGAAATCTGTGCTACAAAATCATTTATATTTGAAAAATTGGAAAAGAAAAAACTTACCTGACCAAAACTATAGAGGACAGGGGAATGAAGACTATTAAACATAACCTCTCAAGTTTGAGAACTTATTTGCTTCTGGAGAGCTTGAATTTGTACTGAGATTAGGTTAACAGTTGGGGTTGCTTGGGGAAAGACCCCTTCCTGCTGACTATATACTTTTTACTGATTTCCCGCCAGAAAAGTGAGGTGAAAATCTAATTTTAAAAATTGACAGGGAAATGAATGAAAACCTGTGGGACATCATAAAAAGTACTTTTTTACTTTCACTTACCTATATATGAAATATATAGTAAGTGGAAGTATTGCGATCGTGAAAAATTTCGACTTCCGGTTTTCAACGGAAATACACGTTTTGGGGTCCCCTGAGTCCAATTAACCAAGTCCCGCGAAATGGTCTGTGTGTGTGTGAACAGACTAGCTCAAAAACTATAAACCGTGTGAACCTGAAATTGGGTATTTAGTGTATGTATATGCCCGCGATGTGACAGCAAAAATTTCATCAAATTTGCTCAAAGGGAGGGGGTACTTTAATTAACAACTTTTTAAGTTTTTTTCGATTTTCTCTTAAAAAAAGGCTCTAACGATTTTGATTAAACTGAGTATTTGATCTATTTATATGTCCGAGATATGACTGTAAAAATTTCATCAAAATTGATCAACTGGAGGGGGGACTTTACTTAATAAATTTTGTATCATTTTCACGTGTTTTTTTTTATTTACTCAAAAACGGTTTTAACAATTTTGATCAAACTGGGTATTTGATGTATGTATATGCCAAAGATGCGATAGCCAACATTACATCAAAATTGATCAACCGGAGGGGGGACTTTACTTAATAAATTTTGTATCATTTTCACGTGTTTTTTTTATTTACTCAAAAAGGCTTTAACGATTTTGATCAAACTGGGTAATTGATGTATGTATATGCCAAAGATGTGATAGCCAACATTTCATCAAAATTGTTCAAACGGAGCGGGCACTTTATTTCATAATTTTTTTTCCAATTTTTACCTTTTTTTCGATGATCTCAAAAACGGCTTTAACGATTTTTATCAAATTCGGCATATTAAATGAATATTAGGTGTTCTTTAATATCAGGTAAGCTTTATCATTATTAAAATGTTCTGAGGGGGCTTTCTTGGGGGGGGGGGGGCCTTTTTGTTTGTTTGTTTCCTATAAAGTACCTTTATTTTTGTTTATATGGTGAAATTAACTGTCTCTCGTTACGCCTAAAAATAAGAAATGGCTAAATATGAGATATGATAAAAATAAAAGGATAAATGATAAAAACATAAAGAGAAGAAAAAAAATAAAAATATTCAGTCAACTCATAAAACTCGTTGAGCCCAGGCATGCGGAGTACGCCTTTAATGACAGACCATTGTTCATGATTAACGCCGTTCTGTTCATTTGAGAAGTGGCAATTAACAAAACGCATTAATTTCTAATCTAAGTAAGTTGGTAAGTGAAAGTTGTGTGTTGCGCGCACGCACCAGATTTTTTTCAATTCTAATCCTTTATCATCAAGTATTGGACTGCTTTTATGAAATTTTACGGTATTTAGAACAAATTGGACAGAAAAAAATGTTAAAATTGACCTAGTATACGAACATGGAACTGTTACTTTGAGCAGAATCAGACCTCGGGACATGACAGAGGAATGAATTTTGACCTTTTTCTGGTGTTTTTTAGGTACATGTGTTATGTAATTAAAATAAAGCCGTATGGGGTCTAGCTTTACAACTCGCCTGGATTTAGAAGATTGATGTCTTAGAGTCCTAAGCTTTTCTAAATCGCTATAAACGGCCTGGGACACAAAAGTGCCCTCTTACGTGAGAATTACCCATACGTTCTACACTGTCTTGATAAAAAAAAAAAAAAAAAAAAGAAAGAAATTTTTTTTTCTTCATTCTTATAGGGCCGGTTTTAACACATACATGCACCCCCCCCTCCAGTGTGTGCTTGCTTGCTTGCATGCGTGTGAAAAGATTAGGGCAAAAACTATAAATCGTGCGAATCTGAAATTGGGTATTTGGTATATGTATATGCCCGCGATGTGACAGCAAAAATTTCATCAAAAACGGCTCTAACAATTTTGACAAAACTGGGTATTTGATATATGTATAGGCCCACAACATGACAGCAAAAATTTCATCAAAATTGATCAAACGGAGGGAACACTTTATTTCATAACTTTTTCCTCATTTTTATGTTATTTTTTTTTTTTTTGATTTTCTCGAAAATAGCTTAAACGATTTTGATTAAACTCGTCATGTTTAATGAGAATCGAGTACTCTTTCATATCAGGTAAGCTTTATCATTATTAAAATGTTCTGAGGGGGCTTGAATGGGGAAGGGTCATTTTTTCCTATTATGTACCTTTGCTTTTGTTTTATTAAGAAATTATCTGTCTCTCGTTTTGCTTAAAAATAAGAAATGGCTTAATATGAAATATGAAAAAAATCAAGTAAAAATATACAGTAGAAAAATGAAAAATATTCCGCCAACCCATAAAACACGTTAACCCATGCATGTGCAGTACGCCTTTAATGACTGACGATTGTTTATAATTAAAGATATGTTCATTTAATGGAAGTTATTTGTTTCATGGTAACTAAGTGAAGTTTTCAACAACTACATAGAGAATTATAAAATCAGACGATTTTGAGTATTATGCTTGCATTGCCGAATCATTACAAGTAACAACTTTTATTTAATAATACAAAAATTTAGTGTGCGTTAAAGAGAAAATACAAACTAAAATAAGTAAATGAATGTAGAAAAATGGAATTTAACAAAACAAGTTAATTTCTAATCAAAGTAAGTTGGTAAGTGAAAGTTGTGTGTTGCGTGCATCACTCCAGATTTTTTTCAATTCTAATCCTTTATCATCAAGTATTGGACTGCTTTTATGAAATTTTACGGTATTTAGAACAAATTGGACAGAATTTACAAATTGTATCATCAACATGATACATATAAAATTAATGACCTTGGAGAGACCTTTAAAATAATTAAACCTATTGACTTCTTAGTTTGCCAAAGTTCTTAATTCCAATATTCCTTCTGGCTATAAATATCATCCCATAAACACAAGAAATAACCAGTTAGTGGGCTTAATAGCAGTTAAATAAAAAAAAACCTTAACAAGGCCTAGTGTTCTTAATAGACGATGTGTGATTTGTTGATATACTGTCTCGAGACACAGTTTATTGACCGTCTAGAGCTGGGGTTCCCAAAGGTTTTTGTACCACACCTTCCCTAAAGAAAAGAAAGCTTCCAATGCCAACTGTTGAAATTCAAGTCTCCCACACCCTACGGTTGAAATTGAAGCCCCACCGTTGAAATTGAAATTGTAGCCTCTGAGTTCTCCCCACCCCTTATGAAATTAATTATACAAATAAATTTTTGATCAGCTGGTTATTTTGGCTGTTGAATTTTTATACCCTAACACTTCGAAAGGGGGGGGGGGGGAGGAACTGGTTATTCCAATAAAAATATAAAACGGTTTCGATTAAAACTAGCTGGTTCTTAATGTTCTCAGCATTAAGCTCAGTCGTGAATTGGTGAGGGGCATGAATTACAGTGCCGGCATGAACGTGTTAGGAGAGGTGTCTACATGATCTTCGTAAAATGCTGAAGGAAACTGGTCACTTCATGTCTCATGATATGAGATCTTCTGGCTGCATCTCTTCTCCTCATTAGCTCTCAGATTTCAGTACTTATCCTGGGAGCGGTAGGACATCTAAAAGTGAAAGTTTTGAGAGGAGCATGTTGATTTAGGAAAGTGGAAAGATTAGATGAGAGGCATTCCACCATTTCATCAATGGAGGATTTAAAAAGAATAAGTAGGTTTTAGGGATTGGGAAAGTGAGTCGAAAGAAGGATTTAGCTTTTCAAAGGTTAATGAATCAAGGTTCCGTTTGCAGATTTTGTTAGGACATAGTTTAGGTGTTGGAATATTATAGGAGATTTTGACGAGGTCATGATTTGATAGAAAAGCTAGTGGATGTTGTGGTGAAGACAATAGGTTATGAGAGGAGTTTATTATAAAAAGGTCTAACCGGGTGCTGGTAAACTGCATGTGATGGGTTGGTTGGTAAGGTACTATGAAAAGGTGAGTGAATGGATGAGGTCTGTTAGGAGAATCATTAGAGCATGTTTATGTTAAAATCACCAGCTATGATTACATTACTGTATAACGGGACATGGGTAATAATACACTATATGGACGAATGAATGGGATTGATCTGAGAAGGGTGAAGGTATGTAGGGGTTGGTTGATGTAAAGAGGCATAGTAATGGATATAAGTAGTGAAATGAAACAAAACTAATTGATAGTCATAAAATAGTAAAGAAAAAATACAAGATTCAGGCCTATAGTCATTAATGTTATAATCAATATAAACATTTGAATTTAAAAGAAAATAAATTCCTGTGAGTTTAAAAATAATATAAAAATTTCAAAGAAAAAAATAAAAATTTAACATAAATGAAAGAAAAGTAAATTTGAGGTAATGACTGCCTCTAAATCAGCCCAAGGCCTCGATATCCTCCTTCTTATTTATTATGTTGACCTGGACAGCCGTTGTCTCACCTGCACCGGACCCTTCCACCGGCGAACCAGACGTACTTTAACTTTCCAGCCTCGCCAGCCAATAGAGGTGCCTATTTCCTGGGCTCATTGCCTCGCTCAAGTACACCCTCTTGTCGGTCTCCCATTCCAGGTGTCTCATCGGTCTCCAATCCCAGGTGTCTCGTCGAGAAGTCTCTTTTTACTCTTCGAAGGCAGATGATCTCGTACCAAATCGTTTGCCTGACAAACCGGATTACGATCGGGGATGGCCCAGGGTCCTCAGATCTGGGCTTTTTTTTCTCTACTGAATCTATGTCCTCGGCAGTTAACTTAAGACCCAGAGCCGCACTAAACTATGGAGCACACTAAACCCTCCATTGACTCGCCGGTTTTCATATTGACTCCTCTAATTTCAATAGAATTCGAAAGCTGAGCCTGTTTCGCCTGATTAACACTTACTTCAAGTACGCTGATTTGTGATTTTAAGGTTTTGTTTTCATTTAATAATTTTTCAATAATTTGCTCGTGCTTTATAGCACACTCTTCAATTTTTTTTTTAGTCTCTAGTTCATTATTACCTTCATAAATCATGTAATCTTATATTAAATCAATAATCTAGCATTTTAATTTATTGAAATAATGATGAAGGTATGATAGAATCATAAAATGAAATAAAACATTAAGAAATAGTCGGAAAAGGTAATGAGGAGGTGTTGGAATATTATAGGAGATTTTGACGAGGAAATCAGCGGCTGAGAGTGGCCCACACGCCTTAGCTTGGCTTCTCAGTGCACTTTTTGTCTAGCACCCTTAGCTGCTAATGGGTTAAAAACATATTTCTAAATTAAAATACAACATTCAATCCTGGGTGAGCAGGATTCACTAAATTCCCTATTGATAGAATCAGCCATTGTCCCAGAGATCCGATTACACTTTTAAAAAAATTTTCACGATCGCAATACTTTCCCTTACTATATATTTCATATATAGGTTAGTGAAAGTAAAAAGTCAAGAGCTATTCGCATGGGTTCCATTTACCTGAGGAGGCCATATTATGATCAAGGCAGATAATGTCTCGAGTAAATTGATTATTGGGGGGCATATATTTCTTATCATTACTTTTTAGCAATGCTTTCTAATAATGCCTTTTTAATTTTAATGTTTTCTAAAATTAAGAATTTCTAGATCACTCATTGTTTGTTTTTGCTAATGTTGCTCTTGTGCTGAGTTCAGTTCCGTAATCATGATAAATTATTGATTGTTATTTATTTTTATTTTTTATTTTCTTTAACTGTATTTTTTTCCTTTACTCCCTGATCTCTGTACAGTATGAATCCCTTAAATTGTAAAATTGTAAAATATTACATCATATGTCTATAAAATATTACTCTGTAAAACAAAGGTAGTTAACACTGACAGACGGCTATTGCCATTGTCATTAATATTTTTCAATTTTTAATTGTATTATATATTAATGTGTAAATAAATATTCATTCATTCATTCATAAATTATTGAGCATTATAAATATAATTGTCACTTTGTAAGTAATTATTTTGAATGTGTTTTTTAGTTTTTTGAATAAGTTCATTTTGAATGTGAAAAGTATTTATGAATGTGAATTCAGCATCTGTATACATTGAGTGGTCCTAGTTTGTACATAATTTTTATATATACAAAAATCTCGTGTCCTGATGTTTGTCGGAGATAAAATCAGAAACTACTCAACCGATTTGTAGTTTTGTCCAACTTAGAAGATAAGTTGTTTTTATCTCGATTAATGGCCTCGATTTTTTTTTTTTTTTTTTTTCACAAATTAAACGCTTATACTACAAACAGTGTGATTATTTGCAAGTTCCATAAATTTTCAACAGATGGTGGTGTAAGTTGATTTGTTGACACAGCACTCCATTTTCTTTTGATATTTAGAGAGGGTAAGCATAAATCTATTTTTTCCGGCTTGGACTGTCGCCTTTTCATGTGTGGGGAAAACATAAAATCTGTTTTAGCAAAAGACAGGTTAACCAAAATCATTGTGCACCTATTAGTATAACCTGATATCATATCTCATATCATCATGTGTTTTTTTTTTTTGCTTCAAGACTTGCCAATGCAAATCCTATTTAGCCAAAGTTAGTCGTTATTATGATTAAAATGATTAGAAGCTATTGTGAATAAAAAATATTGTAATAAGCGAAAAATTAAGAATAAAAGATAAAATAAAAGGAAAAGTTTAGAATGTAGGTAACTAAATATAATTAAAAGTTGATGTTTGTATACTAGGAATTTAATTCAGGTCAGCTGTCGCATCGACTATATTGATACATTTATTTCTTTCAGAAATTTGCTCAAATCTTGGGCCCTATCTTTATTAATAGCTGTTAAATACGCCGTCGTATCGTCTATAAAGGGTCTCCCTAAGATTTCGCGTCTCTGTAGCTCAAACCTCCTACAGTGAAAAGCGATGTGCCTTGGATCTTCGGGACATTGGCATGTTGGGCAGTTCGCGACCCTGGCTATAGCCATTATATTTAGGAATTTCGCAGTGCACCCATGGTTTATCCTTATCCTCGTCAGCTTTACTAAACTAGGGCGATCAAGTTGGAAAGCGAGAGTCTCAAACCACGGGATTAAGTCCACCTTCTTATGTACCGCGTGATGGTCCCTACCTTTAGATGCAGATTCCCAATCATAAAAACATTGCCACTCTTCGATTACATTTTGCTTTATAACCCTTATTAGGTCCGATAATGGGACTCTGGCATTTATCCGGTGCAGCTGGTTTTGATTGGCAGATCTATCCGCCATCTCATTGCCCGACAGTCCCACATGTCCCGGAACCCACTGAATGGAGTAATTGTTATGCGCTTTACTTAACAGTGCTATGATTTTGAAGGAAATATATGTTTTTGTGTTATTTAGATGCATTAATTCTAAGTGTTTGCATGCAGCTGCTGAGTCTGTGAGAATTACTATTTTTTGGCGAGCGTATGTTCTCTCGGAGTATATGATGGCGTTAAATATGGCATAGAGTTCGGCGCTAAAAATGCTGAATTTGTTTGGTAGTGAGAAGGAGAAAGTTTTATTCCTTTGGGGGTCGAAAACGGCTATAGAAGTGCGGTTATTTGTTTTTGATCCATCGGAATACAGTTGGAGGTTATTAGGGTATAGATCGGTTATTGTGTTAAGTGTTAGCTGTTTTAAGCAGTGCGGTGAGAACGAGCTTTTCTTTTCTGTCTTTCCAATCAGATTAGGACTACTATTGATTTGTGTCAACGATTTAGGAGAGGGGATGGTATATTCTAGAGGAGCTTCAGAGATGTAAACCGATTTAAGAAGAGGCTTTAGCTCATTTATGATGGCTGCTAATTGGGGACAGAAAACGGTTCCGTTTTTAATAGCTTTGCCTATAGGATGTTTATCATCGGAATAAACTTTGAGGAAGAATTTTTTTGTCAGCCAAGACCTTCTTATATGTAGTGGCATCTCTCCGGCTGATGCCTGAAGTGCATTTAAGGGGGACGTTTTAAAAGCGCCCAAACAGAGTCTGAGGGCAGTGTTCTGTACTGTGTTTAATTTATTGATGAGAGGGGATTTAGTTTGGTTGTAGATAATGCAGCAGTAGTCGAAAACAGGTCTGATTATTGCTTTATAGAGCGTGATCATGTTATGTGGATGAGATCCCCAAGATACTCCGGCTATGGATTTGATAATGTTCAAGTTTTGTAATGATTGGGTATGAATATTTTTAAGATGGTTTTTGAAATTTAATTTTCTGTCTAATGTGACACCTAGAAACTTTAATTGTTCTCTGCTGTTTATGTGGTATTTTTCGTTGACGAGTTCGTAATCTTTTAATTAAACTTTCTTTTTCTCGTAAAAGGAGTAATACAGGACTTATTCAAATTAACTTTTAGATTTATGTTTGACAAAAGTTGTGTTAGGGTGTCCAGAGCGGAACCTAATATCTCTTTGGCTTCCTCGGCGGAGTTCACTGAGGTATAAATTAAAAAATCATCGGCGTATTGAATAATTTTGCAGTTTTCTATAGTACCATTAGTAATGTGTTCTGTGTAGATGTTAAAAAGGATAGGACTAAGAGTATCTCCTTGTGGAAGACCATTGTATGTGTCAAAAGCGACCATCCCTTCCCAGCTATCTACAAAATATGTCCGGTATGATAAGTAATTTATGATCCACCGAGTTATTTTTGAGGGGATTTTCAGATCTTTTAATTTGGATAAGAGGGTTTGTGTTTTTACTTGATCGTATGCTTTGTCTATATCTATTGCTAATGCGACGAGGATTTTTTTTTCTTTGTAAGCCCTGTAAATTTCATTAGTCAGCAGCCAGACAGCATCCGTGGTAGACTGATTTTTTCTAAATCCAAAACAAAAGGGACTTAAAATATTTTTGGATTCTACGAACCATTCTAACCTCATTTTAACTATTTTGTTGAATATTTTAGCCAGGCATGATATGAGAGCAATGGGACGATACGAAGCTAATAATGACGGATCTTTCCTAGGTTTTAGTATCGGGTAAATGAGAATTTTTCGCCAGTCGGGAGGCACCTTGGCTTCATCCCAGAGTTCATTATAAGCCAAGATTAAGTGTTGTTTCATCTTATCCGGTAGGAGTTTAATCATTTGGTAGTTGATTTCATCTATACCCGGAGCGGTTCCAGTTTTTCCTTTCAGAGCAGCTTCTAGTTCTGTTAGTCGGAAGGGTGAGTCTAATAGATCAGAGTCCTCTACTGTTGGAGCTTGGAGCAAAGGTTGTCTGGGCACGAAGATGTTGGACAGTTGTTCTAAGAAAGCTGTTGCTGATGTTCGGCTAGCTAGCACCATATTTTGCATTTTGGTCCCTTTTCCGCGTAGAGTTCTAATTTTGTTCCACATAGAGCCAGTATGCTGTGGATTAATGGTTTCAATGTAGCTTTTCCAAGTTTTATTTTTAGCCTTTTTAATGAGAGATTTAGTTTTATTTATTTTATATCTCATATCTTTATAGTTATCCTCTGTCATATTAGATAAATATTCTTTTATTGCATTTGTCTTTTCCGCATAAGCCTTCCGAATATCTTCGTTCCACCAGCATTTTGGGACAAATTTTAGATTGTATTCGGAATTTTTCTGCGGAATAGCTGATTCTCCCGCAACGTTAATAATGTTAGTTAGGTCTGATATATTGTTATTCAGGTTTGTGCTTTCAATTTCTAGTAGGGTTTCTACGAATTTTTTTTCATTTAACCTTTTGAAATTTGTTTAGCTTTATATTTATGTGGTTTCTGAATCTTGCAGTTGTTAACTTCTATTATGATTTGTAAATGGTCGCTCCCTAATGTTTCTGGGGTTATAGTCCAGGCAATGTTATGGTATAGGTCGGTTGATGCGAATGTTAAATCGAGTATTGAGGGTTTTGATGAGGGGGTACCTAGTTTTGTAAATTTTCCAATTTCATTTAAAAGGAGTAGTTGGCTATTTTGCCAAGTGAGGATTAAATCATCTCCTCTAGGTGTATCATATTCTTCAGAGCCAAAAAATGAGGAGTGCGCGTTAAAATCCCCTCCCAGGATCACACTACAATTTGGAAACTTAGAATGAATATCGAATAGGTTTTGAAGATATCGAAGAGGCGGTCGCCGTCTGCTATCTGGTGGGATGTATACCGATATTAAGATTAAGGAAGGTACTGTATAAATAATTTTGACCCCTACTGCTTCGATTGTACCCAAATTCGGCATATCTATTATTTCGTAAAGTAAAGAATTATGGACAAAGATACCAACTCCTCCGTATTTATCCCGCCTATTTCTTTTTATAATATTGAAATTGTTTGCCTTATATGTCTTATTATTATCGAACCACGTTTCCTGTAGTAAAGCAACATGGATTTTATTTATATTGAGGTAGTTTACAATTTCTGATAATTTATTGTTGATACTACGGCAGTTATGTTGGAGTATTTTAATGTTATTATAGTTAATCATTAAGAGAAATTAGGGAAAAAAAAAAAAAAAAAAAAAAAAAAAAAAAAAAAAAAAAAAAAAAAAAAAGAATGTAAGAATAATAATATATATATATATATATATATATATATATATTTTAAAGACATAGATTAGTGGAGGTGACTAGCTTAATTCAACAGTTCTTGATGGTTTATGAAGGCAGTTGATCAACAGACATATTTTCACTGTTTTGTAATTCTGAGATAGATCTTATTAAAGAATTATTATCTTGCACGAAGTTATAAAAAGTTTGCCCTATAATATTTACTGTTTCTTGTTCATTTAGGGTTTTTATTTTGTTTATAAGTGAGTTTAGCATGTTGATGTATTTAGACTCCGGGTTAACTCTATGAGGATTTTCCGTGATGATGGGAATATTTGATTGTGTATTATTAAAAGAACCTGCATTGTTCGTTTTTTGAAATTTTATTGGGGAGTCGTTCAGCCTTGGGCGCTTTAAATTATCTTTATTGAATTGGAATATTTTTTTTCCTGGGTTTTTAAAGGTAAAGGTATTTGTACTGAATTGAACAGGATTATTTAACGAAAACTCATTCTCTAGCGGTAACTGTGGAAAATCTAAGGCTGAGAATTTATTATATGTGGAAACTGGAAATAATTTGTTCGCTTCACTATAACTGAGCGGTTTAACTGCCATAGCTTCTTTTATATTTTTTTGTCGAATAGCCTCAGGGCAATCTTTGTATGTAGGGAGATGATTGTTTTTGCAATGAAAACATTTGATCGCGTTTGTACATGTCTCGACCGTATGGTCGTTTGATCCACATTTTTTACAAATTTCTTTTCCACGGCATTTATCTTTAGTGTGTCCATATCTGAGGCATTTATCGCACATAATGGGCTTAAAAATATAAGGTTGGACCCTTCTTGGAGCCAAATTAAGGGTGATATTTTCTGGGAGCTTTTGGGCGTGGAACACGATTTGTACTGTACCGGTAGGTAAAGTAGATATGGTACCGTCCTGGTTCTGAATTTTTCTATTGAACCTGCGCACTTTAACAATTTTTTCAGTGGAATAAATTTCATTTAGGATTTCTTCCTCAGAGAGAGACAGATGGACGTCTCTAATTATTCCATACTTTAAAACATAAGAGTTTGGGATATAAGCTTTTAATTTATTTATCTCCAGAAATTGATTTTCCAGAAATCTGTTTGCATAATCATATGTTTTAAAGTTAATTTCAATTTGGTGGCGGTTTTTCTTTTTGACAGAAAATACTTGTGAATTATTTAGGCCTAAAGATTTTCCGATTTTCATATCATGAAAGCATGTAATGTTATCATCAACTGACTTTTCGACTATTACAATGAAAGGCCCCTTAAATTTATTTAAATATTTATGGTGTTGTAGAGGTGTCGGGTTTTTAGCATGTTTATCAGGGGGTTCAGACCCCTGGCTGCTTTCCCCCATGACCGATAATACGGTTACTTACAAATCAATAAGTATATTTAATTGGAGAAATTAAAAGCTAATACAGCACAAAGAAAATGAAAAAAAAATAAAGTAAAGAAAGTCTGGCCTGGTAGTAGATGTCAAGCAGGGAGCTCCAGAGGATTATTTACATCCGCACTGTATCACTATCCGCACTAAACACAAATTTTTTTTTAAAAAACTTAAGAGAGATTTTTCTATACCCGTTAACAGTATATCGCAACAGCTGTTATGTCATCATGTGTTATATTCTGAATGTAATTAATATGTATTCTGGCAAAAGATGATTTTGGTACATTTTTGCACTCTGTCTATTTTGATTGTACTAAACCCTGTTCTGATTATATTCTTTATTAGTTCCTTTTACATTCATTAACACATTATGGTCAAATATAAGATGTAAACAATAAAAACTTTAACCTATCTAAATTCTTTACCAAACAATTTTAAATTTGGCATAATGTTCTATTTTAAATCCCGTTGGTTTTTGGTTAGCTGAAACGTTTTTATCTTTATCAGTGAATTTTGATTTGACTATAAAAAAGAATAGGATATAACTAATTCAACGCATTATAGCTACTGAGACACAGCAACACGTGGTAGGGCCTGCTTGTCATATAATAAATGATCTACATATTTTATGATATAAGCCCTAAATATTAAATTGTAAAATCCAAAAATATGAAAATTGCACATGATGGGAAGTAATTATTTATTGTGATTTTTACTTTCACTTATTTATTTTTTTTTTTTTTACTTCAAGTTGTTATACTTTAATGTTGTTTACTTTTCTCTACGATTTGATTCCATATTATACTGCATAATTTTTTCCTTGTTTTGCTCATCATAATTTATAGTTTCATTATTTTCCAATGCCACATTCCAATGGTTTTGTTGCATATACATCCGGGTTATAAATATAAACCTTTGCAATTTCGTTTATCTGGACTAGCTGTGACCAATGGGGGTCCGGTAATCGAAAATCCAGTTGATTCAGAAGTATTGGGAAATCATCATTATTGTTTTTTATAAATAATAAAAACATGTCTATATCGAAATTACCCAAATTGAAATATAAATTACATAAATGTAATTGTTTGACTACTGTTAACTAATCTATTCTATTTGTTGATTTTTTTATAGCGAAAAAGGAAAAGCGAAAGTTCACTTGATCTGCGGAGCCAGTTACCTTGCAAGAAGCTCTTTCCTGAAGACAGCCCTTCTAATAAGTAAGTTTATTTCTCTCTAATATAACAAAATTTCAGTTACCGTGTAATATTTTAATTTACTTACTAGCATCTTTCTTTTAATATTAGGATTGCATCATGCCACAGGAGCTCCAACTATAATGCAAATAGATGAGCACCTGTGAGATGATGCAGCCCTAATTCCAACAAAAAAATATTCTTTTGCATAATACACTGTTTGCTTCGTCAGCAATTCAGACACCCTATATTAGTTATTAATTTTGCCCAGAGAATGTGCTGTCAAATCATGTCATTTTGCAAATTATCTCTCAATTATATAAAAAAAAAAGTTTTTAGTGGTCATGTAATCTCAATACTCCTACTGTTATTAAGAAAAGCTTTGGAGTTGAACTTTTACCATTATTTTAAGGCCTGAGTTCATTCCTTAAATAATGTATCTAGCTCAGATTGCCGAGACCCAATAAAATGTTTATGAAATAAGTAAATATCTCTTGAACTTGTCCCTACGACTTGGTAGCTAATCTAGTGAAGGTGAGGAGTAATCTAGAAAATTTGTGTTTAGTTTGTGTATCAAATAAGATTTTCTAAGAGGCTTTCATCTTATTATAGTGAACTCTCGTTTATCCGAAATCAGAAAGAAGCAGCATGGACAGTCGAAAAACATGAATAACTAAAACTATATCTATTTATGTCTAAAATAGAACATAGTTTAAATTTCTAAGTCAGAAAATTAATTTACCCTGTTTAATGCTCATGCTAAAGAAAATTGGTGATTTTTAATTGATGAAAATTTATCATTATAAATGTTTTTATTAAATGGGAAAAGATTGGCCAAGGTTAGGACTTGAACTAGGCATAAAAATAAATCCCCTTGATGTAATAGGGGATCTAAGTATATAAAAATATACTTGATGTTATATGGACATAAAAATATAATTGATGTAATATGGGCCTCCCCATTGCTGGGTTGTGCAAACCGATTACACAAGGCCATTGTCCTAGCCACGTTAATCTCTTCTCTTCACTGATCGTTTGTATCCACCGATGTCACCAAGTTTTAGCGAAGTATAACGGACGCTGGAAAAGTTGTCCAAATGGTAGGATCTAATTGGCGATCGATCATTTGTTATTAATTGATGGAAGTTGATCATTTTATTAATTTAAATTTTTTATTAGAAGAAAAAATATTGGCCGTGGCCAGGACAATGGCATCGGTAAGATAATTGGTTCGCGCACCCCTATGGCGATAGATATATGGCGGCCCGGTTAGAGTCCTGCCCATGTCTAATCTTTTCTTTTCTAATAAAAATATTCATGGCGTTCTTTAAAAAGTATGGATCTCTTTCATCTTTTTTTCTCTAATTATTTTATTTTACCCAAAGTTGCATATGCCCTTTCCAAGGTTGGGGTTCCCTTATGAACTATTACTTTAATGATGTCATTGATTAGAACAATGAAACTCTGTGATGTCCTTTTTTTAGTTCTACTCTAGTGTTGTTCCATAAATCTTCCCTGTGCAGTCATGCGTGACATCCCACTACTGCTAATACCCGCCTTGCCTATGAGATAGCAAATGGAGAAAAATAAAGTAAAATTAATTTAAAATATATCAACAAGTGGATTGATTCATTCAGCAGTTATCTTGGAAAGGCAACAATTTAGACATTTTTTAAATAGCAATACCTAAATTTGAAAAACAATAAAATAATTTTCATAAAATTGTAATTTATTTTTCTTTTGTAAAACTGTGACAGTTAATATCTTATACAGGCGTTGATGACTAAACTACTGTTGTATGCCTTTAACACAAACCAACCAACCGACCAATCTAAAGGTGGTTGTACTTGTCCAGTGGCGGTCCCAGGGGAGGGATATTAGGGATCAATCCCCCCCCCCCCCCGAAATTTTGACGAAAAAAAAATTAGTGGAATGAATTAAAAAGATTAATTACGCATCTATCTTTTACGAGTTTTCTAGGGAAGTGTAGTTTAATTTTGACTAGAATTTTTTATACAGAATTTTGTATATGAACTTAATGTATAAGCATAAGCAAATAAAGTTTGCTATTTTTTTTTCCTACCGACCAATCCCCCCCCCCCCCCCCCCCCCCCCCCCCCCCCCCGAATTTTTTTTCTGGAACCGCGCCTGTACTTGTCTACCTACCTCAGTTACTCAACCCGCAACAGCAGAAAAATCAGACGTAATAGTAATAATAATACATTTTAAAAGTATAAAATGTATTTACTCTTTAGGTTTTTTCTTTTTTATTGAAGTTGAATCTACTTGATTTTTTATTAATTTCTGTCATATATTTTTTTTAATAGTTTTAAAAATAATACTTCAGTTTTTGCTGCAAATTCTTTGCTTTTAATTTCCAGTAATTTCATTTGTCTTCCTTATCCGGATTCCTATGTTAATGAAGCAAAATTTCGAGAACTGGAATACTATTGCAAGATAAAATATATATCAGGATACATGAAAAAGTAAATAATTCTAATTATTGAGGTTTAAATCCCTATATTTATATATTTAAACTTAATTATAAGTTGTACTCTTTAGGATGATGCAGAACTATTAGCTTTTCTCAGTTAGTAGCGAGGCTAATTACTGTTTCTAATAAACATTTTAAACCAGTAATGATTTTATTTTCAACTACTGATGAGCAGATAATATGAAAAAGAAAGATTTATGGGCATTTTTTGACTGCATCGAAATAAAATTTTCTAAAATTCTTCACAATTTTAGGAATATTTTCAAAAATTGCCTACAGGTGCCTTCACACGCATATTTTTCAATATTTTTATTACACCTATAAAATAATAATTTTATACTTAATAATAATTATGTCAATTATAAAACATGAAACATGCTAAAATTAGCATTTTTGTATTAACTATTTCTCAAGGATTCGGTACTCGAATGTTTTAGGCTTCTTATGAATGTGTAACAGAAATAAAAATCCGTTAAGGGTTTCTTCCATCACACTGCCCTTTAGTTGAAATACTAACTTTACCTACCTGAGAATAATAAAATATCGCTATAATTTCCTGAAAAATCCTCAAGTGCTCGGAATTAATTTCCAATTTATTATCGGCCGTCTTATGAACCCATTCTATCGACTATTATTGGTTATATATTTTTGAAAAAATCAATCGTTCAGTCTAAAACTCGATTTTTATTTCTATAATTTCCATAAAAAACAATTTTTTCCCAATCCCCTTGCAAGTACAGATTCCTGTGAGTAAGTGGAGCCAACTTCATTCTTAGTACACCACTGTATGAATTTCTAATAATATTCCCACTTCCCAATAGAATGAAAGAAAGCAACTGTCATTGAGGAAAAATGTTTTTTTCCCCCCTTTCGGTAGCACTGCTGTACGTCATTTTAAAAAAATTATGCCTATTTTGAGTCTAAGAAAGGAGAGTGAACATTGTGAGATATTCGCACCACACCAGATTTTGAGGTTTTTGATTGGACTAATATAGGAAATATAGGAACCAGGCTTGCATAAGAATTCTTCATTACCACTAAATGGATATTTACCATAAGTTTACATATCATACTAATTTATATTTAAAAATTCATCTTTGGTCTATACAGGAGTAAACACATTTTTTCTGTAGATTTCCATCCCCTCATACAAGGGGCGAGCACATTATGAGACCAGAGCTGAGCTTGGTAGTATGTCCTCGAGGAATGATGTTTGGCTGCACCCCCAGTGGGAGGTAAAGTTGATGTATCTGGTTTGATGGTTACCAAAGACTTAACAAACTAGTGGTACTGGTGCAAGTTGAGGTACTTCACTTTCTGTGGAGTGCCGTACGAGTAAAAAGTTATTAAAAAACAGTCGGACACATATAGCTATAGCATTTTAGTAGCTTTATTAATTAGATAACCACATTATTCTTTAATGTTTTAATTTATAATATTTTAAGATAAAGAAATATTCCGTCAGCCTATAGCTGACTTAGCTAATAACCCAACAGTTGTAATGGACCAAAAAATGCCCCAAAAGTGACAATCACTATGTTGTATATTTTCTTATTTGTTAATTGTAACTAACTGAATACAAGTTCGACTTTATTGTTGCTTTATTTAATCCTTCACTGGGCACTATGACATCTGTTGGAATGCAATCAGGTGTTACTGTTATTATTCAGATATCGAAATTTTTTTTGACATATTTTCATAGATGTATTCTATCTGCTATTTTGTCTTTGACATCTTTGAAATAAGCCAAAATCGTTCAATGTACTGTGAAAACTAAAGAAATAAATTTAAAAGTTGTGACCTGCCTTCTGTAGTACGCAAGTGGTATAAAAAATTCTTCCCAATGGTCTAGAAAATGAGAGTAGGATTTGAACTTATTTCTCTAAATTTTTATTTCTTATTATTTATCTATGTAACTGTTGATTAAATAAACATTAATAATAGTACGCTGCATGGAAATGGCTTTCCTCTACTGGTTTTGGACATTATGTTTTTTTATTAATATTTCATAAAAATAAATAACACAATGTTTTATTTTTTCACAAAATAATTTTTTGAATTTGTTGGGATCTAGTATAAATTGTTTAGTGCTGACATTTTTTATCAGTAATAGGAATAATACGTGTTATACTATATGCATTTCTTCTTCAGAGTTTCACCGTGTAACAGGTTTAACAACTAGCAAGCTTTCACCCATCAAGCTCTGGACTTCTTCAGGGCCAATAAAAGAATAAGAGTGGAGATGGGGATCAGTAGCTTATAATCTTCCGTCGGGGACGAAGTCTGTTCCCATCGGCCAGTGTCAGAGGGGGCGTGGTCTGGTGGAGGGGGTAGGGGAGGTATGATGTGTTGTCTAATGTTGTTTTGGGCAGGGTACAAGTTTTTGCTAAGTCTGTATCCATCTTCTTTGTTTATTTGTTTGGTTGTTTTCTATTTTCTATTAGTGTTTTGGCTATTTTTTCTTAGGTGCCTTTTACGAAGGGGATGATACCTATGGGATTCTTTTCTGTTTCATTTTCTTCAGAGTTGTGGTCTGAATAATCTCGGATTCTCACCACCATCCATCACAAAAGAGAGGGATCATTGCTACCCTCATACACAGAGCATTGACCATAACCGAACCCTCAAAAATTCCAAAAAAATAAGGAAACTCCGGAACCATATCTTCCGAATTCATTGAACAAGAATCGATAACTAACAACCTGGTGGTTGTTACCCCACCCTGAAGAAAATGAAACAGAAAAGAAACTCATAGCTATCATCCTCTTCGTAAGAAGCAACAAAGGGGGCAGATCCTGCACAATCCAAAGGACAATCTTGGACTCAACAAACCTGGACTTTACAGTAACCCTTGCTCATGTGGTTAACAATATATAGGACAGACAGGAAGGAACATCACCACACGACTGAAAGAATATATTGCCGCAGTTAAGAGAATACAGTCAGACAAATCAGCTATAGCAGAACACTTTCACAATACAGTATAACGTAAAGTTATATTTGATTGCCCCGCTCAGAAGGAGAAGGGGGTGGGTCTTTTTTTTTCTAGTTCTTGGGAAATGGAAAATCTACTTTTGGAGTACTTACCTCCAAAAAAAATATTTTAACAAATAAAAAAAAATATTTATAAAGGGCACCATGTTATTTTTTCCGGGAATAACGAAACTCTGGGTGAGGAAAGGGAGAGGTGATGATAATAAAAAAAAAAAAATTAAAAATCAGGTCGGGGCTCTATATGGCGTCTCTGCCCCCTATACTTAATTGTTTGAAATGGCGTCACCTTTACAGGGTATTAACCAGAACCAAAAAAAAACTATAGTAATGAGATAACATATTATATTTTAATATTATTCTTTTTATATTCTCATATTATATTTAAAAAAAAAAATCAAAAAATACAAATCCATTAAATCTTCTGATACAAAGAAAATAAAAAAACTAATATTCTCCTCTAACAAAAAAAAAAAAAAAAAATTCCACTCAATAGAGGAGACCAATAGAGAGATTATTGTTTATTAATTAAATAAACAACCCTGAACTCTCACAAAAAAAAAAAAAAAAATGAATACCTTTGATATGACCAATCACTCCTTCTTACTGGAGCCTAGAAATCATTACCAGGAGGTGGGGAAAGGCGTTCTTGTTGGCAAGGCTCATTTTTGCTCCTCATACCCTCCAGTAAAGTTCTATTCCTATTTGCAATACTAATGTCTATCCAGTTACTATCAAGAAGGGCACTAAGGTGGGATGTTTAGATCCTGTAACCTCTCCATGGTACTTCAGGCGTTTACGAGGAAGGAGCAAAAAAGTCTCAGAAGGTTGTTTGAAGGCCTTGACCTGTCACTGTCACAAAAGAAGAAGGAGAAAGTGAGGGACATTGTGAATTGCTATCGAGCTGTCTTTGGCTTGGAATCTGGTAAGCCAGGTAGAACAAACGTGGTGCGTCATGGATACTGGCGATGCACGCCCCATTCGTCTAGCTGCATGGCGACTTCCCCAAGTCAAGAAGGAAGAGGCTGAGAATGCTCTTTACGAGATAGTAAGAGACAGAGTGGTGAAGTTGTCAAGTAGTCCATGGGCCTCTCCTATAGTGCTCGTAAAGAAGAAGGATGGAACGACCTGTTTCTGCGTGGATTACCGGAAGCTTAATAATGTGAAGAAGAACGACAGCTACCCACAGCCAAGAATCGATGATGCCCTCAACACTCCTGCAGGAATCAGACTGTTTTCAACTCTGGACCTAAAAAGTGGATGGACGCTTGGAGACATGGAAAAGACTGCATTTACCACTTGTTTGGACTATGGCAGTTTCCTGTTTACTTTGATCCTCCGACAATCTATGAATGCCTGATGGAGAACATTCTGAGAGGCTTGTCCTGGAAGATTTGCTCATTTGAAGAACGCCTGTCCAATCTTGAAGAGGTCTTCAAGAGATTAAAAGCGGCCTATTTGACACTATGCCAAGAAGTGTCATATTTTTTCTTCTGACAATGGTCACCTATCATCAGTAGAGAAGGTGTTAGTCTAGCAATGGCCTGCCCCTGTCAATGTCAATAAACAGCAGATTCGAAGTTTCCTGGGCCATTGTTCCTACTACTGCCTTTATGAAAGGAAGTTTAGGGACATTGCTAAGCCTCTGAGTCGATTGACTGAAGAAGGACAGCTACCTAGTAGAAATTTCAGCTGGAATAACGAGTGTCAAGAAGCATTTGATGCCTTGAAGGAATAGTTGACCACGGATCCAATACTGGGCTACCCAGTTCCAGGAGGCAAATACATCCTCGACACAGACGCCAGCGAAGAAGGAATCGGCAAGGTCTTATCACAATTGCAAGAGGGCCAGGATTGGGTTATCGGATATTTCAGCAAGACATCAAAACCGAAGCGTAATTATTGCGTAACCAGGCAGGTATTCCTGGCCGTTGCTAAGTCCACACAGCATTTCTACAAATGATGGTATGGTACAAGGTTTTTGTTGCGAACTGACCTTGTAAGCTTGAAGTGGCTGTTGGATTTCAGGAACTCTGAAGGCCAAGTTGCCAGATGGCTACAGAAGCTTCAGGAATAGGACTTTGAAATTGAACACCGACTGGAAGTAAGACATCGCAATGCGGATGCCATCCATTCAGAAAACCATGTCTATCTAATTGCTCCCACTGTGGCCGAATCGAACAAAAGGAGGCCAACCTCTGCAAAGTTGGAGTAGTTAGCTAACAATGGACCCTTAATCCTTTAACTGCTACTAACACATATGTGCAGTGGGCAGGCGTGCCTCTGGTGCTACTAACACAGATCTGTGCGCTTAAGGGAGCGCGCCTCCAGTGCTACTATCACAGATCTGTGATTCTGAACGTTTGCTACTCGCACATATTTCTGTGCCGCTGAAACGGCATCTAGCGGTCTCAAAATCAATCTTTGGACTCTTTGAATACCCAGTAGGTAGCGTAGGCATCCCCTTTTCATTCTATGCCAGGTCTGAGTGGTCTTTTTATACCTGGTTTGCCCTAGGCACTGAACCTGTTCAAATCCCACAGTATAGTTCGTAGTAAACACAAAAATAGAAAATTAACAATGTATTGCTGTGATATGTGTGAAGTACCTTTGTGTTTATTGCCATGCATCAAAACATATCACACACAAGAATATTATTAAAAAAAAAAATGTTAACTCTACCAATACCGGTCTAAAGTCCGGATATAATGAGGATGGAATTTTTTTTTTTTTTTTAGTATAGTTCGTAGTAAACACAAAAATAGAAAATTAACGGTGTATAGCTGTGATGTGTGTGAAGTACCTTTGTGATTATTGCCGTGCTTCAAAACATATCACACACAAGAACATTATTAAAAAAAAAAGTTAAACTCTACCAATACCGGTCTAAAGTCCGGATATAATGAGAATGGAATTCTTTTTTTTTTTAAATCGGAAATGACGAATTTGCGATGAAAAACTAGCAAAAAGAACTCAGCACTGGGTGGTTGCTCAAGCAGCAGCCCTGTAGCACCCACTCATTGTCAAGCCTTGGACTGATCCGCAGCGAACAGGTTAATACAATCCGGGATTGACAAGAAAATGATTCTGAGTTGAAAAAGATACAGGATTGGAAACTGGCCTATTATCACCCGACCTGGCAGGAAATAGCACCTATTTTGAAGGCATACGGGGCAGAATGGAACCCCTTTTTAATGGAAGACGGCTTGCTCAAGAGAGTTGTTGAGAACGTTGACGGAAGCCTATCCAGGAAACAGCTTCTGATACAGAGGGCCTACATTATGTCGGTGCTTCATGATGAAGTGTCAGGAGAATTTGAACCTTGAACCTGGATGTGACGAAAGCACTCCAGAAAATGTGCGAGAGGTTCTACTGGATGACCTGCTCTGATGATGTTAACCCTTTAACTGCTGGCGGCTGACATATAAGCCAGCCGCGCGCTGGTCCCCGGGTGCTGTTGGCTGACATATTAGCCACCCTTTTTCCGCGGGGTAACTAGCTCTTTCTTTCGATGTTTTTTGGAATCTATAATGTTTACCCATACCGCTAGATGGCTTTTCAATATTCTTTTCCTTACTAACCGTGCCTTGATGCACTGTTGCTTCTGTGACTAACATAACTTAAATTCACACCTGCGTATTTCTAATATCCAGTTCATTTGCATCTCCTGTGGCCTTAACTTGGGTAGTGAAATTGTGAGTTATGATGGCAAAAAGATTAAATACTGAGGAAGATGTGTTGTCTCATGCTTTGAGATTTACCACACAAAAGAAAACTTTTAAATGATAAAAGGTATTAAAAGAAAGGAAAAAAAAAGTTTTTAACTACACCAGTGCCGGTCCACAGTCCGAATCGAAAAGTTAGGATGGAAAAGTTTTTTTAGAATTAATTAAGCTCACAAAAGATGTAAGATGCGAGAGCTTGAATACAGTAAAAGTCTCCGCACAGCGAGACCGCTCTGTGTGCCTACTAACGCGCACAGGCGGACCATCTCATGCCCCGCTACCTCCGCAGTTAAAGGGTTAAGGCCGGGCGTATAAGTTGGGGCACAGCTCCGTGATGTGAGGTGAGGTCACGTGACGTGAGTTTTTGTGTACTGTAGAAAAGAAAGGAGGAGCAAACGTTGAGCGGTGAGGTGAGGTGGCGCAGTTTTAGAGTCACCGTGAGCTGCAGAGGTTGGTGGTCCTGACGCAGTTTGTCACTGACTTCAGAAGAGAATAGGACACACACATTAGCTAGAAGGCCATTTATTGGATGAAAAGACACTACGTTAGTAGAGTCGATCAGGGTGGGTAAATAGAAGGAGAACTCGTTTGGCTCTGCAACCCCTGAGGAAATCAAGGATTGTAGGATTCTGCCTAAAGTTGGAGACGAACTGGGAGGGACCCTATGTGATAAAGAAGTGCATCAATGATGTGGTCTATAGAGTTTTCAAGTAGCCCAAGGGAAAGCCAATAATCGTTCATTATAATCACTCAGCACCATATGCAGGGAACCACGATGAAGAGACGCAGCAGATTCAGGAAGGGACCTGCCGTCTCTAGAGAGCAGGCCCATGTGGAAAACAAGACTTCCAGGAGGAATGTCTCTATGGAGGGGGCTATGTAACGTGAAACAAAACAAAGCATATAGTGGCCACTAGGTGCCACAAAAACTTTCACGTTTTAATAGGGGCAGGATTTCATATTTGTGGTATATGAAATGTGTAATTTCAGGCGATAAGATCAAAAACTTGCTTCAAATCAGACACTTTTTTGGCCTTTAGGTCACAGACTACAACGGGCCCGACTCGGCTCGAGTTTCCATCATCTTCTTCCACTTACTCCTCACCACCCTAGATCATTGTTTTTCGATGGAATTCCTATAAGGACTTTAGGCAGTCTCTGGCTCGTCAGCATTGTCTCATATCTCATCTAGCAGCGTTTCAAGGAGCTCCTTGAATCTTCCTCTTGCTGTAGCTTTACTACATCTACCGATAGGTAAATTTGAGTTTCTTCCTGGCTCTCCAACGCTGTAATATAGTATGTTAATTTTTTATTATTTTTTATTATAGAATGAACCAATAATTAGCATAAAATTACTCCCTTATTATATAAATGTCAAATAACACATTTCTTCTATTTGAAAAATCTGATTTATATAAATTTGATGATATAAAAAATATCCAATCACTGGCTTCTCCTCTGCGTATGTTTATATAGTTATAGTTAGTTAGTTTTTCATTTTTATAGAACATTCTTATGGTAATTTATATTTGAAGACAACATTTAAATTTTGTTTCCAGTAATTATTTATGGCTTCCAAATTTTTGTTGCTTTCGAAGAGCTGGAACTCTTTTGGGAATGCTCGGACATTATTGCATAAACAGAAACCGGGTATCAGAAAATATGAACAAGTATAAACCTTCATCTTAAGTTTGTAATATTCATGTTAGTAATTAACACATTGCTTTCCAATTAATTTCTTATAGCTATTTTTACTGAAACTGATTAATAAAGGATGTTCATTATTAACACTCTAGTCATGTTAAGTATTGTAAAAGAAAATTTATAAATAACGGAGAAAATTAAGGTCCTTTCATTCCAGATAAAAAATAAAAATAAAAAAAGTCCTGTTAAACAGAAACAAGTACTTATATATTGAATTGAAATAATAGTGTATACCAGGCACAAAAACTTGATACATTAAATTTCATAAACACAGTTAAATGAGTTGAGAAAATAAAAAAAGTTAATGTACAACACTCTAATACTTGTCTGTCCGTCATACTGTTGAAGTATTGAATAAAGCTGTTAGTGTGTGAGCTATTTGCTTTTATACTGCGTACTTTCAGCGTTTATAGTCAAAATTAATGACAAATAGCTTAATTAAAGATATCTGTTGTTTTTTAGTGTCAAACAGGCTATTTTGATAGTTTTATTTTTATGTAGTAGAGAATTTGTTAAATATTTGTTAGATTTCCCACATAACTTTCAATTTATCCCAGTTTGACCTAGAAAACCGTGTGGTAGTTCGGGAATTTCTTATTTAAGTTTAGGTAGACACCCTGTAAAACTTTTCTTTTTCTTTATATATGATTAAGCATATCTGTAATATCCAAATGGGTAGTTTTTAAGTAAAGTGATTGTTAATCAGTTTTGGAATGATTTTGTGTCTTTGGAATGATTTGTGTCCTTTTATCTTACTTTCAATCCCAACTCATGGAGAATAATGATAGGCAGGCATGATTGTAGAGGTTTCTGTCCATTTGACAAGCCTATTTATTTGTGGAAGATATGTTCACAATTTACTTTTAAAAAATTTGTCTTCTAAACAGAATCTAAAACATCTTGAATTAGAAATTAAGTGATATTGACATTGATATTTTTAAACCAATGTGGGTTTAAATAATTTTATGTAAATAAAATTATTACACTAAAATGGCAGACAATCAAAACGCAAATTATTAATGTTACAAAACAGTAACTACTTAGCGACAAAACCTGACTCAAAAGTAACCATATGCTTTGATGTTTAAGGCAAAAAATGGTTCCTTGAATTGATTTTAATTTATATTTCATCAGTGTTATCAATTATACTTTTTAACTATCTGCTATTGATTTAAATCAGGTAATTTTTTTATCAATCGCTGTGAAAAATGTCAAGATTGTTACATGTTAAAAATTATTAATATTTTTTTTTTTTTAATAGTTGCAATGGAAAGAAAAAACAACAAGAACCACCACCGAATGACAAACAGAAGCAGCAGAGGGTATCATCTGTTTCATCATCAAAGGACATCCCTCCTCCTGAGATGTCTGAGTGGCTATCTCAATTTCAGGTATTATATTTTTAATTTAATATTGTGTACCTTCTCTAACCTCCACTTGAGATGTCCGAGTGGCAATCTCAATTTCAGGTATATTTTTTTAATTCAATATTGTTAACCTTCTCTAACAACCCCTGATACTAATGGGGAGCGTTATCTTGCTGGTTGTAAGCAATACTTTGTTTTAATGCTTTCATAGTGTGTTTGGTATTCAAATTACTGGCTGAAATAAATAAATTAAAAAAAAAATTGAAAAATGTTAAAACTTTTTAGAGCTTGAAATTTTGCATAAAATGAACTCCTTAATTTTACAATTAGTTTACCCTTGTGTAAAGATAACAAATAAAAATCTTAATTTGATTTTTGATGAATTAATTAATTCATGTTTAAATTTTATTAAGTACCTACCTACATAAATAATTAGTTTTGGTAATAGACCATGAGAATAAGAAATAAATATAACAGAGAGGGGAATGAAGGGGATAAAATGGGAATTAGTGAAGTCCAAGCAGAGACAGTAGTGTGATTTATGAAATAAATCTATAACCACCAATGTTTTTAAATTTTATTAAGTATAATTAATAAGGACTTGTGTTTCTAAAATTAAAAAGCATGAACAAAGTTGATGGTTGTAGACAATTCAAGAATGTAACTCCAGGTATTTATATTAAGTAATCTAAAATAATTTAAAATATATTATTAATATGTAGAAAATTTATGAATATATTGTAATACAGTTAAGATGGTTAAGAAACCCAAAATGTCGGAGAATAAAAAATTATAATAAACTAAATATGAAAGAGGTTCTTTCATTTTTGCAAAAAAACTTATTACAAATACTATTAATTCTAGTTTATAAACTGATTATTTTCTAATAATCTAAATTACAATTTTCATTATTAAATTCCTCTAAATATACAACTAGCCCCCTGATAACACTTATTAGAAATTTATCACATCATCACTAAACAGTGAACACAGTGCACATGCTGTTACTAGACTGGGACTAGCTGATTCACTGTTAATATAGCAGGTGAAGGTTTAGAAGGTCTTTCCTCCAGAAAGTTTAGGGCTTCTAGACTGGTTTTGATGTTTCTGACATAAATACCATCCTATGGTGCCTTCGATAGGCCTTAAAAATATGTAATCAGAAATAAGTGGATGTTGGATTTCCATGTTTAATATGGGTCTAAGATGAAGGTATGTGTGTAAGTTTATCTAAAATAGGTTGATAAGTA
Organism: Aelia acuminata; assembly: GCA_911387785.2. Classification (NCBI taxonomy): domain Eukaryota; kingdom Metazoa; phylum Arthropoda; class Insecta; order Hemiptera; family Pentatomidae; genus Aelia; species Aelia acuminata. The sequence goes on from OU426979.1 coordinate 138,752,719, forward strand.
GTCAGGGTTTTCAGTTACCTATTTTATATTTTGGAAAGCCAATATTTCAATCCCTACATGTGGATCTTCATCAGGCCTAAAAGAAGACAAATATATGAGTATCTATGCTAGAATACAGTTAAATGTTTATCATGTAATTATTAATATTAGATAGTAACAACTAGGAGTAACAGAAAAATGGAAACCAAAACCAAGTGTCATATTTACATATTGGATACTTCACAAAACTGCGTAGATTATAATGAAAAAATTAAAGACTCTTCTCTCTGACATAAACACTTATCGCCCCACCAAACGTAACGCCACACCTTCTCTCATTACAAAATTCTCAAACACCTCAAATATCTCCTAGATACTAAAAAAATAAATACCCCTACTTACAGAAACCTTATCTCCTACAATTCTATTGCTCCTCGTTGTTATGGTCTACTAAAAAACCATAAACCCGGTAATCCCATCCTTCCCATCATTTCTAATATTATTTCTCCTTCCACCAAGCTCAGCAAATTCCTTCTCCCTCCATTACAACCCCTTAGCCATAATAATCCATATGACGTAATTCCTTCCACCTTTTAGAACAATTTAAAACTATCAAAATTCACAATAATTTTTTCTTTATTCTCTTTCGACTCTGAGAGTTTATTTACAAACATCCCGACGGATCGTGCCCTCCATATCGTTAAAGAAAAATGGAACATTTTAGAATCCCATATTAAACTCAATCAGCCTATATTGACTGACTCTCTTGCATTATGTTGTAATTCCGGATATTTTTGTTTTCAAAATAAATATTTTCTCCAATTTTCTGGCCTTGCAATGGGTAGCTGTCTAGCTCCCAACATCTCCGGTATTGATATAGGAAATATTGACTGATTTTTTTTTCAAATAAGTTGTAAACCGTTATGTTCTATTGAAATCGTCTTCCATAAAATATTCACTACTAATGAAGCTATTTTTTGTGGGTTCCCAATTTTCTCTCCTTATTGCTTTTACCCATTTATCTTTTAATTAAGTACTAACTGGAAATCTAAAATAGAGGGACTAAAATTTGAACAAAGAGTGAAACATAATCGTATTATTTGAAGAAAAAATATAATTAAAACATCCGTGAAAAGTTAATTTAGATGTGTCTATCTATCAAACTTGCTTTTGCATCCAAATGCTACGCACATTTCTCCCATTTTGGACATTTTATAAACTTTTAACTATCACAAAAAACAAACAAAATATTCCAAAAGAGCTCTGATAGATAAAAATAACCAATGCATGATAAATAATCATGAGATTACTTTCGGGGCGGTAAAAGGTGGGAGCGCTCTGAGACCTCAAGGAGTGGGGGAAGCGGTGCACACTTCCAACCACGTGGTGACTCCTCTATGTTATTTTATACTCTATGATCACAACCTCTGCTCTCTACTTTCCAATACAGATCTATCCATTCTCTCCAACAAAACTAAAAAATCCTTCTCGTCCAGTTTTCCACACATAAGCCTAATATTAAAAAATAACAAAAAATTAACAAATCTGTATACCAAACTAAAAGATCCCGTACCACTCCTAGGAAAAATGTAATGTAGTTTATTGTATTCCTTTTTTAATTTTCCTTCCTGCAGTAACCCTGCCTGAAAGGAGTTTATTTTTGTGTTCTGTACATACTTTGTGATACAGTATATAATGTACATCTTAGCTATGTTGCCGGTAGAACCCCACAGGCCCGCCACAAGCACCACCCTGCTGAACACCAGCCCACCTACAGCAGGTCTCATCATTCCGAGATCCCAGCAGCAACCAGTATCATAAGTGTGATGTAAAAGCTAGCCTCCCTCACAGGCATAACAGAATCCCGAGCTGGAGCAGTACTGCTGCATAGACCTCCACTGCATTAATGACACTTATTATGTATTACAGGCAATGACAGTTATTATGATTAGTAATACAATTACATATGAAACTTGAAAAAAAAAAAGAAACAAAATGAACCATTATAATTAGAAGTATAATAAATATCAGATTTTATTTTATCTTGCTTTTATGCTTTTAAATATCAGATTTTCTTTTATTTAATTATAGGCATTTATAATATATAAATATTATAAACATTTTTTTTGCATAGATATTCAAATATTTGTCTTCTTTTAGCCCTGATGAAGATCCACATGTACGGATTGAAACGTTGGCTTTCCTAAATAAAAAATAGATAACTGAAAATCCTGACTTATCAACCTCTATCGTAAAGAAAAATAGTTGGCTATTACTTACCTCTATATCTAAAATACATCTTTTGGTTAAAAATGTCTGGGAACAGGAGGGATTCGGATGAGAAACTGATGTGTGGAAAGAATCTATTCTTATTCTGATTTACAAAAAGGGATCAAAGACAGATTGCAGTAAATATCAAGGAATCTCACTCTTTCCGGTTCATTTTCAAATATTTACAATAATCCTGACTAATCAAATCACTGAAAAGCCGAGGAAATGATTGGAGACTCCAATGGATCGTTCAACGTTCGGTATTTATGGAAATTGAAATAAATAACATTTTTATCTTTAAAAACTATACTTTTATTCGTTTTATGAATTTATCTGTTAAAAAGAGCCTTGATTAACTTAACAGATCTCAGCATTCGACTTCTCCTTGCTAGGCTCGCTTGTAATGGACACCCACAAGTCGTTTTTAGTGGAGATTGGGACCATACTAAACATAAGTCACAATCTGAGGTGTAATAAAAGACACCATAATAAATATAATAGACAACATTAAAGAAATGTAAATAGATAATAAACAAAGTTAACAAGACAAAATCAAAATTTGTAAAACAACTGATTAGGGGAGTTTAGGAGATAATATAAGAACAGAGGATAGCTTCTGTTAGATTTGATACTAGGAAAATACCCAGCTTTTCATCGATTTTGATAATGTAAAACATAACAACTGATTAGGGGAGGTTAGGAGATAACATGAGATGAAGAGGGTAGCTTCTGTTTAGATTTGATTCTATGAAAGTATCCAGCTTTTAATCGATTTTGAAAAGACTGAAAAGACTATGATTCAGTTAACTGACAGAAGTCGTTTAATGTTCTTGTTGTTGAATACTTGCAAAGTTAGTAACTTAGGAAAAATGTATAATAATGTACACTATACATATAATAAATATATGTATTCAATAAAGATAGAATCAATCATCATTTTTCCGCGAGGTTTGAGGTTCAAATGACTCCGATTCAAAATGAGGGGATTCCCATTCACCTGTTTTATTTATTTTAGCTCTAGCTTATGCCATTAGGTAGATTCTACATCCCGAAAAAGGTGTGTTTTTAGGTGAGAACATTCCAGTACTAGTTTATGCCGATGATTTTGCACTGCAGGGTAGATACAGAAAATATTGTATCTAATGTTAAGAAATTTAGATATTTAGGGGCTTTGATAACTAGGGAAAACGAAATTACAATAAAAACAAGTACATAAAAAATAACTGATTTTAAATGAATAACCATGATTGTTTGTCCTGTATTTTTAAAGTAACCTTCACCCGAATAATATAAATTTTTCACTTGAGATCAATGGTAATGCATGCTAAAAATATACTTTTCATAGACACTTTTTTATGTTTCTGAATTACATAGTTATAGTTAGGGATCGGATTTTTATGTATTTAAAATTGCCAAATATTTAATTAAAATATGCATTTATTTTCGTCATATATATGGTAAATATGTGATTTTCTTCAAACATTTTCAGAAATATTTAAGTAAAATGGACATTTTTTTGATGAACATGGATTTTTTTTGGTACTACTTCCCCTATTCCCCTGCTGGGTTTGATAGCTGATAAGCACGCTGCTATCTGTTGGTCACCATGCGAACTACCATCCCCACCACCTCTCTTCTTAGCAGTTAAAGGCCGAATTTATGGCTAAGTTAGAATTATATAAAGCGCCTTTTTTACGAGTATGAGACCGTGACGTCATCTCAACTCGAAAAATATTAATATTGAACCTATACCGTTCTGAATACAAGTAATTACGTAACTATTCGTTATGCATATAAGTTCCTTACCAATCCACTTTTTATTAACATTTATCCACTTCTTTGTTTTTCTATAACCTATTATCTTTTCATTATGCCTATACTTTTTGAAGAACTGACATTTACATACTTTACAAAAAGTTAAAGTTAAAAAAAAAAATTAAGAGATAGGATTTATTTCATTGAAGATGCTTATCTAATTCCACTGTTATTTTTCACAATATGAAACCACCTATTTTGTGGGTAATATTTACATTTGAAAGAAGAAATAAAAATCATACATGAAAGGATGTCAGCTTATAATTTCTTTCAAATTTTAATATATCTAAATCCAACAATTATATTCTATTCCTCTTTAAAAAAATAGAACCTTTATTAACCAAAACTTGTTTCTATACTATAAACCATTTTGCCGGAAAGTTATAACTATATAACTTATATATAGAATTTATAATTACTTATATATACGTATATATAATTTATATACATAAGATATAAATACATAATATAAGAATTTTCACAAGGAAGTACCCATTGCTGTTTTTCCTCTCCTCTATTTTTCACTTATGTTCATCCTTCAAATGATAGTAAAATGCAGTACCGGTGTTTAATATTACTCTTTATTTTTATTACCACTTCTTACTACTGTCAAATTAATTATACAATACAGTAATATAATATAACTATACATAATATATATTATGTATATATACATATATAATATAACTATACATTACTTTACAAAGTAGCACTAAGTCCTTGTAGGGGATTGAACCTAAAATGTTCAAAAATAAGAAGAATAATAATCTATGCCATCGAGCTTGATTGGTCCCTACCAAATGACAAATAATTTTTATTTTTAACCTGCAGACTATCAAACAATAATGAAGGGAATAAAGAATATACAAATATCATCAACTATAAATCAACCTATCAAAGCATTAACTAAATAATAAATAAGAGTTAACTATCATTACTAACTAATAAATAAGAGTTAACTATCATAGCATAGTAGTTAACTCTTAACCCTGGGTAGGGTGCGGTGAAGGATCCTCAAGATCGGGTCGCGCCTGACAGGCACACTTTACAAAAAATATATAATATTCATAAAACACTGTATTAAATTAAACTTAGACTAAAAGGGAAAAAAATAAAATATAAAAATATTATGAGTACTTATTTCTTTAAACAAAAACAAACCAAGGGAAATAAAAAAAATGCAAAACATGGAAATGGAATGTAATTCAAAAAGGTCATATTGAAATAGAAAAAATAACAAACTTGGTTTAAGATTTACTTAAGGTACGAGGGGTGATCAAAAAGTTCCAGGACTGATTTTTTATTAATTTATTTAAAAAATCTACAGGCTATTGGACGTCGTCCCCTTCAAAGTACTCTCCTTGGGAAGCTATACATTTTTCCCAACGATGTTTCCACTGTGTGAAGGACTTTGAGAAATCATCTTGTGAAATGGTGTGTAGCTGCTCCAGCGATTTTTTTTTAATGTCATCTACGGACTCAAATCTCTTTCCCTTCATGGGTCTCTTAAGTTTTGGAAACAAGAAAAAGTCTGCAGAGGCAAGGTCAGGTGAATATGGAGGCTGGGGAATGACCGTCATTCCATTTTTGGTGCAGTAGTCGCGAATGAGCAGTGCGGAATGAACAGGCGCACTGTCATGATGCAGCACCCACTCACCGCTCCGCCACAACTCTGGTCTCTTCCTCCTTATTGCCTCGCGCAAATTTCTCAGGGTTTGAAGATAACGAAAGCGGTTAATGGTCTCACCTCGTGGAAGAAATTCATGGTAAACAACACCCTTCCAGTCGAAAAAAACAGTAAGCATGACCTTGACGTTTGATTTGACCTGACGTGCTTTTTTGGGGGTTGGGGAGGATTTTGTCTTCCATTGTGATGACTGGACCTTCGTTTCCACGTCGTAGCCATAAACCCACGTTTCATCTCCAGTAATGACTTGTTTTAAGAAGTTTTCATTGTCATTTGCCATTTCAAGAAGATCCTGACAAACTTGAACTCTGTGTTTTTTCTGCTGCTCAGTCAACAGTCTCGGAACAAACTTTGCAGCCATCCTTCTCATCTGCAAATTTTCTGTTAAAATCTGTTGACACGAACCAAATGAAATGTTCAATTCTTCAGCCATCTCACGAATGGTTAGTCGACGATTAGAACGCACGAGACTGTTCAATCTTGCAACATGATCGTCGTCAGTCGAAGTTGATGGGCGCCCTGAACGAGAATCATCTTCACACGATGTCCGGCCTTCCTTGAACCTTTTGTACCACTCATGACACCTTGACCGACTCAGACATTCATCACCGAAAGCCACTTGCAACATTTGAAAAGTTTCAGTAAACATTTTACCCAACTTCACACAAAACTTTACGCAAACGCGTTGCTCTTCCTTTACATTCATTTCACAAAATCGCCGAACACAAAAAACTTTTTTTTACGAAAACAGCAGTAACTTTGCAATGAAGAAGGTTATCAACAAACTGAATAAACAGCTGAGCTCAGGAAGAGTCACGCTAAACAATGCTGCCAACCGCACTGCTCTATGACACTCCATTGCCGCGCAATCTCAACAGTCCTGGAACTTTTTGATCACCCCTCGTATCTGGTGACAAATCAGTCAGATTCAACATCCATAACTGCTGAGGGAGGTGCACATGAGCAAGCTGTACAAAGAGGTTTTGCATGGGTTAGACATATTCCTCTGTTACATTTCACACAGGAATAGTTCGAGAGTCGACGTACCCTGTTTCCACCGTGCAGTCACAACATCTGGACCTCTTGAGAGAGCGGGGTGGTGGTGATTTTGGATGATCATCAGCCGGAAGGAATCTTTTGAGGCGCATTTTCAAGTCTGTGTGAAAGTCCGATGATTGCTGGCTCCTTCGCTGGAGTTGACCAATAGTTAGATCATGTGCAAACCCTCTGAGGAAACTTCTTCTGGCCATTGGGTCTAGTTGATTCCCAAGATGAATAACCATGGAATTGATCCCCTCCCAGGTTCAGCATGGTATAAAAAATTACCATAGGCCATCACTGGGTATTTCCCTGAATGCTGTAGGTGGTGCACATTAGGTCAGTAATGTCTACTCCATTTTTGTGGGCATTGTAAAATGTGACCAGCTCAGGTTTGTTTTCCTTGCTTGTTCTCCAGTGCTTTCATCAATGGCTTTGTTTTCATGCATTGAGGAAACAAGGATCACACATTTATTCTTGCGTGGGACATAGGACGTCAGTACTCTTCCATCATTGAAACCAAAACTACTGGTGTATTGTTCTCTCCCCTTAGTGTTGACAAAAGCAGCAGGAAGGGCTCGTTTATTCTTCCTAACTGTTCCTACGTATGAGACTTTCTGCCGTCTCAATTTATTAATCAGTTCGAAATCGTTGATGCTCCTATAATGCATGGTAATGCTAACTTCGAAGAAGAGACACAATAAAAGGGTTAAGGAAACTTAAATGAAATAGTTTTTGTAATTTAAAAGACAAAAACGCTTATCTTGGTTGATAACGTAATTGGGCGCGGTGAGCTTGTCAGATCAAGATGGCTACTTCACAACTCTGATGACTGGTGACCAACTGACTGAGGGTATTAGATTCATTCCAAAAAGATACCTGACTACAGGCTGTGGCGTGCTGTCCTCGACCCGTTGAAGAGTGCAACACCAGGAAAACCAAAGCCTGTGCCTGTCAGATCAGCCGCGCCCTACCCAGGGTTAATTAACTTTTAAATGTGCTGCATATAAACCCCAAAAATATCCTTAGTCTCCTTTGTGAGAAATAAAAATGTTATTAGGTTGTCAAATACATGTATTAGGTTTTTCAGGGTGAAATGTAACTCAGTCGATTATTTGTATTAGGTTTTCAGGGTTATTTGTATTAGGTTTTTCAGGGTAAAATAAAACTCAGTCGATTATTTACATTAATAAAGTACAATACATTGACCATTACTTAATATGAATTTTTCCCATCTTTCATCTTCATGGAATGTCTAGGGTTTATTATTAAAAACTGATGGAAGTGGTTTTTAAAAATGAAAGTTTAATGAAAAAGTAGGTTATGGTATAGGTTTGAATTATTCAGCGACTCCGAATATAGTTCCAAATACTGCTTCTTCGAAATATTCGGAGAAATAGATAGAAAGTAAAGTATGATGGAGCAAATGGTGGGGAGACACGGGTTTTTTAAAAGTTAGATAATTATATCGACTGGCACAAATAATACTGAGGCAAGGCGGTTATTTTTCAAACAGGAAGGGCAATAGGGGAAAGATGGCGGTGCTAGTAGTTTGCATGGTGACCAACAGATGGCAGCGTGCTTATCAGCTGTCAAAGCTAGCAGGGGTATAGGGGAGGTAGTACCTTTTTTTTTTTACAAGTTATAATGATTTATACAATTAAAGAACATTTTTACAACTTATAATAATTATTAGGAACAAAAGAATTTTTTTTTTACAAGTTATAATGATTTATTCAAGAAAAGAACATTTTTGCAACTTATAATAATTTGTTTTTTTAATGTCACTTAATGCCACTAAGGCTAATTGGACGATGCTACATGGACATGGAGTCCTAAATTTTGCCTATCCAGGATAGAGATCTTTTACGATTACCTTAGGTACTAATAAATTTGTTTTTAACCTTTTTTTTCTTTACAGTTTTAATAAAACAACAAACAATGCCAATCTGTTATTTTCAAAATTTCTTTACTTTCACTTACCTATATATGAAATATATAGTAAGGGAAAGTATAGCGATCGTGAACAATTGAATGGATCCGCCAAAAAACGTTCTAAGCGACAAAATTGCCGAAGTGGCACTTTTGGGTGAATGTATTAAAATGTATAATAGTACGTCATAGTATGATCTAGTACTCCATTATGTCATTTTACATATATACATAACAAATCACATGAGAAAAAAAAATCACGTACAGAACTAACAATATCTTTAGACTATGATTTTATTTCACTGATTACTCAACATTGCATATTTGTCACTTAGAGTACAAATTTGCGGCGGTTTTTCGGCGGATCCATTCAATTTCAACTCCTGGTTTTCAACGCAAATACATGTTTTGGGGTCCCCTGAGTCCAAATAACCTAGTCCCGCGAAATGGTCTGTGTGTGATGTGAACATACTAGCTCAAAAGCTATAAACCGTGCGAACCTGAAATTGGGTATTTAGTGTATGTATATACCCACGTTGTGACAGCAAATATTTCATCAAAATTGGTCAAACGGAGGGGATACTTTATTTAATAACTGTTTACATTTTTTCCGATTTTCTCAAAAACAGCTAACGATTTTGATTAAACTGAGTATTTAATGTAGTAATATGCCCGAGATATGACTGCAAAAATTTCTTCAAAATTGATGACCGAAGGGGGCACTTTACTTGATAAATTTTTTATCATTTTCACATGTTTTTTTATTTACTCGAAAACTGCTTTAACGATTTTGATTAAACTGGGTATTTGATGTATGTATATGCCAAAGATGTGACAGTAGAAATTTCATCAAAATTGGTCAAACATAGGGGCCACTTTATTTCTTAACTTTTTTTTCCAATTTTTACGTTGTTTTTTTTTATTACCTCAAAAACGGCTTTAATGTTTTTGATCAAATTCGTCATGTTTAATGAAATTTAGGTGTTCTTTAATATGAGGTAAGCTTTTTCATTATTAAAATGTTCTGAGGGGGCTTAAATGGGGAAGGGGCCTTTTTTGTTTTCCTATAAAGTACCTTTGTTTTTGTTTATATAGAGAAATTAACTGTCTCTCGTTACGCCTAAAAATAAAAAATGGCTAAATATGAAATATAAAACAAATGATGATATATAAAAATATAAAACAAAATATGAAAAATATGTCGAAATATGTATTTATTTTATATTATGAACACTTCTAGTTGAAAAAGTCTGTAAATTGCCTAGAAAAAAATATGTAAATACATACGAATCCGATCCCTATTTATAGTTGTTGCTGAATTTAGTTTGAAATTCATCACTGAATACATTAGATGAAAATCACATTTCACTGGTGAAAAGTTTTTCAAAATGTACATTAGGCAATCTATCATTTCACATTAATAATTTTTTATATATGCTTATTAATTCATGTCTATAAATCCATTGGAACTTATTTGAAAAAAGGACATCCTCCCTATTGATTCATTATATGTATTGGTAATTTTCATGTGTAGTTTGTCTCCGCCCCTAACAGCAGGATAAGTATTAAAATATTTAAAAAAAATTCATGAAAAAAAAACTAATAATGAAAATAAGTTTATTAGTTTTTGGATAAATATGGAATGGCTGAACTGACTTGGCCGATATGTCCCATCTGCCCTTTTTTCACATATAACTCAAAAACCATCTACTTTTTTCAATTTTCGAAACATTGCAACTTTTAATTCCTTATCTGAAGACAAAAGAATCAAGGGATTTTGACCATTACTTAACAAGTTACAGCTTGCTTTTTTTTTTTTTTTTTTTTTTACGTTCCCTTTATCTGGACATATTAAATGTAGTTAGGTTAGTTAAACCTTATATAACTCAAAAATAGCTGGACCAATTTTTATATTTGATTTGGTGTTTTTTTCTCTGCCTAGAATTGGAGACCAGGTATCACATCAAAAAAATTGAAATTTTTTTAAATTATAAAAATAAAAAGATTCATTGGTAATCACATCAAGTGAGGTACTGCTGGACCGATTTGGCTACTTTTTGTTTTAAAATTATCGTAAAAGTCTGAATGAGGTTCATACAGAAAGATATCATATGAACTGTTCAACACATACATGGCATTAAATAACGAATGGAATTTTAGTTAGGAATTATTTCTTATGACAAACACAAAAAGTTTTATGTGTTTTGAGTTATGATGGATTTTATCTTAATAAAAAACTGAATTTAATTCTACTAATAAAAATACAGCATTCATTGATTCTGTAGTACGAATTTCCTGTGACAATCTTGTTTACAAATGCTTATGTGTAGCTACATCATGTTGTTATTGAACTTTTTTTTTGTAGAGGTGGACAAATGCTGAAAGAATTCTTGCCATTAACAGGCTAGTTGAGTCATGTGAGCCGTCGCAAGTCAGACACATGATGCAGTTAATAGAACCCCAATTCCAAAGAGATTTTATTTCCCTTTTACCTAAAGAAGTAAGTATTTTTGAACTAATTATTCTTGAACTTTAATAATTTGGTAATAGGTATATATAACATCTATGGTAGTTTTGTGAAGAGTGAAGCTTTGTGACTTTGTTTCGACTGATCTTTTTTTTAGTCGTATTTTCTTGAAAATATTATTGCATAGAACCAATAGTTTTCCAGGGACAGTGTTAGTTTGTATTTTATTTGTTTTATTAGAACTTGTAGGACATAATTATGGTGTTATTAGGAATGTATGGTAAATATTTATTGTAATATTCTGACTATATAAGCAAGATTTCTATACTAAGTCCTCATAGCCTATGGTTTCTTTATAAACTTAAATACAATTGTTAAGGCTGAGAGATAGGAAATTCAACATCTGGGAGGACCAGGCTCCCAGGCATAGTGGGACCAAATGGTGGGACTTATGTCCCACCTTAGGTACCCCCTAAGGTAGGTAAATATACTTGGCAGGACCAAGCTTCCAGATACAGATATGACATCAGAGGACCAAGCCCTAGAACCCCATAACTAGGAATATGTAAGAGAGCGCAAAGAAGTAAACAAATAAACAAGCAATTTGAAGTAGAATTAATCCAGGCATATGTCAGGCACTATTTGTTTCTGAACAACTGTGTTATTAAATAGGGCTCTATTTATAGCCTCAACTTTGTGCTTCTCCCTTAAGTTAGCACTGCTATCACATAATTAATTAGATAAGGCCTGACATCTAGGTTTTAATTTATTATTGTTATCATTTTATAATCCATTATGGAAACCTTAGAATAATAAACCTCAATGTAGTTAGTTACATTATCACTAAACCTTCATCATTTTAACTACCAGAACTGAAATTCAATTTAGAGAGTATTATAGGAAACAATAAAAACAATTAATGACCAATTTAACCTTTAAGACCAATCGACTGTTTTGGTTTAGTGCTAGTGTCTGTGCAACAAGGACTGATAAGGTTAATAATTAATTTATTCATTTCTTTCAAATTAAAGAGTTTATTTACTATAAAATAAGGTCAAAATCAGCAATTTTAAATTGCTGATCCTGCACTAAATATTTTAAAAGACCAGGAACAACCCACAATTTGAAGAATTAACGTCAACCACCTGCTCATCACAGGTCTAGCAAAGTTATCTAATTATAGAAACTAAAGAACAGGATTTTTTACTGCCAATATCTAAGCAATAGCCCCAATTAAGAATAACCAGTAACAAATACTAGTAAAATAAATATTGGAAGCTCAATTTTAAGAAAATATCTTCTTTTTTTTTTTTATTAAGATCTCACACACATTTCTTCATTGCCTTACTTTTCTCATCTGACCAATTAAAATGAGCGATAAGAAAGGATAACCAATAGAAGACTTTAACACCATAGGCTTGAAGAAACTTGAAGCCATATCAAATAATATCAAAACTCTTAATGATAAAGTGAACAGCATTCAAGTAGATAATCAAACCCTAGACTCAACAATTAATGAACTCTGATCTGATTAATGAAATCTGACTTTAACCCATTTCTTACCAAATTATTTTTTTCTTCGAAATTAATGATTTTGCCTTTAGTTTCTTGTTAAAAACGCCTTAATAAGATGTATTCCAAATAGAAAAAATCTGGTGCGTGCGCGCAACACAACTTTCACTTACCAACTTACTTAGATTAGAAATTGACGTGTTTTGCTAATTATCATTTCCTAAAGTCACACATTTTTCTACATTCATATCTTATTTTTGTTAATCGTTAAAGCCGTTTTTGAGTAAATAAAAAAACCCCGTGAAAATGATAGAAAATTTATCAAGTAAAGTCCCCCCTCCCGTAGATCAATTTTGATGAAATTTTTACAGTCATATCTCGGGCATATAAATACATCAAATACTAAGTTTGATCAAAATCGTTAAAACCGTTTTTGAGTAAATAAAAAAAACACGTGAAAATGATACAAAATTTATTAAGTAAAGTCCCCCCTCCCGTCGATCAATTTTGATGAAATTTTTACAGTCATATCTCGGGCATATAAATACATCAAATACCAAGTTTGATCAAAATCGTTAAAACCGTTTTTGAGTAAATAAAAAAAAACACGTGAAAATGATACAAAATTTATTAAGTAAAGTCCCCCCTCCGGTTAATGAATTTTGATGAAATTTTTACAGTCATATTTCAGACATATAAATAGATCAAATACTCAGTTTAATCAAAATCGTTAGAGCCGTTTTTGAGAAAATCGAAAAAAACCTAAAAAGTTATTAAATAAAGTACCCCTCCCTTTGAGCAAATTTGATGAAATTTTTGCTGTCACATCTCGGGCATACATACACTAAATACCCAATTTCAGGTTCGCACGGTTTATAGTTTTTGAACTAGTCTGTTCACACACACACACACACACACACACACACACACACACACACACACACACACACACACACACACACACACACACACACACACACACACACACACACACACACACACACACACACACACACACACACACACACACACACACACACACACACACACACACACACACACACACACACACACACACACACACACACACACACAGACACACACAGACACACACAGACACACACACAGACACACACACAGACACACACACAGACACACACAGACACACACACAGACACACACACAGACACACACACAGACACACACACAGACACACACAGACACACACAGACACACACACACACACACACACACACACACACACACACACACACACACACACACACACACACACACACACACACACACACACACACACACACACACACACACACACACACAGACCATTTCGCGGGACTTGGTTATTTTGACTCAGGGGACCCCAAAACGTGTATTTCCGTTGAAAACCGGAAGTCGAAAATTTTCACGATCGCAATACTTCCACTTACTATATATTTCATATATAGGTAAGTGAAAGTAAAAAATTAATGACTATGTATTTGACCTTGAAACAGGCTGTCCTATATATAGGACAGTGGTAAAATGTGGGTGCAATGGAGTCAGAGAATTAAAAATGAAAAATGATATATTTAAAATAAAATCTACATTAGGAAAATTACTTCAACAAAAATAACAAAAAGGAAAATTACAAAAAAATATAACTATTTTTAGTATGAAAATCAGCAAAACATTTTATGCATAATGTTACATTGCACTTTAGGCAAAATGTTAAGGGTTTCGAAGGACATTCTTTGCCCTGGCATCTTCTTTGCTGTTGCCTTGTTGATACAAGATCTCTTCCATCAAACCTAATTGATTCTTGAATAGTAGAGACTTGTGATCTTTCAATTGGACGCCCTGGACCTTTTCAGCAACAGTTAATTTTTAAGTAAGATAGGGTTAATTCGTCTAGAAAGTCCAGCAACGCCAATTCCCTATTAGACATTTGGTACAGCAGGTGAGAATTTACTACGGCCATATCAATTAGTCTAGTGAATATACACCAATACCATTTCTTCCCCCTTACATTGATGGGGTACTTGGCAGCCATCCAATCATGTAAAGGTGCGTTTACACGTTCAAACCATTTGCTCAAACTGGCTTGCGCAAGCCAGTTTGTGCAAATAAATTGGTGCGTGTGAACACTGGTTTGAAGTTTGTGCAAGCCAAAAAATTTGGCTTGTGCTAAATCTGTCCGGACAGAAAATTGGTTTGAGGTTTCTGCATTGGTTTGAGCGTGTAAACGATATTCAAACGATGCTCAAGCCATAGTTCCAATTTCAGGCATGCGCATTGAATGAAACCCGTAAACACCTGTTACTTCGACCGCTATCACTTTTTGCCTTCATCAAAACGCCTTCATGAAAAACAATTTATTGAAGTATATAAGTCCTTCCCATGTTTGTGGAAGGTATATTCTGCACGCAGCAGTTATATTTTTACTGCATCTATTGCGATAAATAAATATATTGGTGTTTGTTAGCATATTTTATTTATATGTATTAAACATGTATATTAAGCTTAACCGAAGGATATTTATTTTAATATTTTTATCGATCTAAAGAGAGTATGTTAACATTCATTAATCAATATATATTATAAAGCAAAGTGTACAATGTGCGTGCCGAAAAGGCTCAAAAACGACTCCACGTGGGATTAAGGTAGTTATGTCAGCGTGTTGCTGTATAATCCCTAATGGAGAAGAAGGTTTCTGTTTTTCTCTTAAGGGTGTAAAATTGAAGAGAAAAGGACTGGAATTTTAAGGCTCTCGCACCATTTAATTAGCATCTCTGAGATTGAGATACGAGTTTATGAATGAAAAATTTAGTTCGAGCTCCAGGCTACCAGGAAGCGCTAGGGTGCGTCACTCGATGTTTATTGTTCATTGATTCCGTTAAGTTTGTTGTTTAAGGTTATCTATTTTATCAGCTGTTCTTATTAAATTACTAAAAAATCAAGCGAAAATAATTAGTTTCGCCTTTTTTTTTCCAAATAATATAATGATTTTACATATCTGCAATCAATTAGAAAACCTATTGGATACCTTACAAAATAAATTTTCTCATGAGAAGGTTAATTGATTAACACATTACATTTAATCAATATATAACATATACTTAAGTAAATGCATGCAATACATAAGTATTTAATGCAATATGAGTGAACATTTTTTAGTAGTAGAGTGAGCGAATAAAAACAGACATAAAACAAAAAAGAAGAGCTCTATTGACTGATTATAAATCCAAAATAAAAAAATGTTCTTATTGTATGTAATTATAAAAAATGTTTTTTTTACTATGTATGATGAGCATTCCATTTGACAAAATGACTAATTCCAATTACAACATTTTTTCAGTAAGATTTTATCATCCCTCATAGTTCTGGATAAAAAGGAATATGATGAAAAAATTTTGCCCTCATGATATTTTGGTTTTTACTTTGTAATAGTAGGCGCATAGTCCGGCCAAATTACGGGGAGGGGGATATCTTAAGGGAGGTTGAACTGAAGAAAGGTCTTAAAAAAAAAGTTTCAATGAATCTTCGGTAGATTTTAAACTTCTCGATCTAAAAGGCCCATCACAGTAGTCGACGCTTAAGTTATACTCGAAATATAGTTTTTTTAACTAATAGATTTAACTATTATCTAATAACTTATTATCTGCTGACTG
This sequence comes from Aelia acuminata, assembly GCA_911387785.2. NCBI lineage: Eukaryota > Metazoa > Arthropoda > Insecta > Hemiptera > Pentatomidae > Aelia > Aelia acuminata. The sequence goes on from OU426979.1 coordinate 138,769,088, forward strand.
CTTGGAATGCGGTTATAGGATTCAGAATCATAGAAACCACCAAAAACGATGCATGACTCGACAAAGTTGCAGCATAATTAATTGTTCATTCACCATTTTCAACCCCCTTTAAAGTATATAGGGTTCCTTATTTGGGCGAACTCTGCAGATCTCGAATCTTAATATTGATACCGTGTTAACAGTTTCAAGAAAGTGCTAATTTATTTATATATTTTCTTTAAATTTAAAGTTTTTCTGTTATAAAAACTACCACACAACTACCGGAGCGAAGCCGGGCACCCAAGCTAGTTTACTTATAAATTATAAATAACAGTTAATTATAAAAAAGTTATTCCCAGTTATAGTTATGTCAATAATTCATCGCGATAATAAAATAAAATAATTCATAATAATGTCACTAGTCTGGACGTTTGGTTTTTATGATTTTCTTATGTATCCAGTGAAGAGATTTTATGATTTCGCAAGATTCGTCGCTACGACATCAACCTTGGAAATGTGATAAACTGTTTTGTTTTTCAAATTCGGTACTTTGCTATGGCATAGGATTTTTGGAAATAGGCCGGCTGATTTTGTTTAATAACTTGGTTTTTCTTTCAAGAAAAGTACCAATTTTCAATTGTTGCATGTACAAGTGACGGTACAATTGATTAAATACATTCCCAAAACTCTAAATTATTTCTAAAGCCTTAATTTTTTTCAAGACTAATTCTATTGTAGTACCCCAAAATTTTGATCGAATATTGTGCCGAAAACAATGACCGTTAGATAGTCTTCAAAGGTTCTCAACTTACAAATCATTTAACATTTCCTTCAGCATCATAATTCATCTTATCTAATTGGCCAAATCTTTTGTGTTCAGTCTTATTAGCGGTGAAATCATCAAACACTAGGGTTTTGGACATTCGAACTTTAGTTTTACATGAAGTCTAATTACTCTTTATCAAGCGCCAAAGCGACAAATATGCTTTATTACCTGACAGTTTTCATTTTTACTTTCACTTACCTATATTTTTTTTTGTTCGGTACCCCTTCCTGGCCATGTGTGGCATACCATAAACCATTTTACACAAACTGGCTTGCGCAAGTTGTATTTTACACAAACTGGCTTTGCGCAAGTTGTGCGATTGGAATTATTTTTCTTTTTTCACGGCAATACCTCGTGATATTTCCTACAGGCTCTATGCTACTGTGGTTTGTCACGAAAATAACTGTTTTGTTATCTTTTCATTTGACAAACAATAAGTTATTTTCGGAATCATATTGGTAATCCAATGAACCCCTTTTTGATTTTTTCAAGATATTAGAGTTTTTCAAGGGACATTTTTTCATTCTGTTCTCTCTAATTGTACCCGTCGCTCGAAACCCAATGTAGGATAGCTCAGTCAAAAGCTCATAGCTCCTAAAATAATTATCAAAATATATTTCATAACTGAGTGGATCATCGATATCTAGCAAAAGGTCTTTTACAACTTTTGTCCCAAGACCTACTTCACGTTCATCATCTATCCCTTTACTACAATATAAATCAAACTTGAAGCAATACCCATTTGATCCGCAGCATGCCCACAATTTATACCCAAATCGCATGAGTTTCCCCTGAATGAACTGTTTCAAGGAGTTCTTTCCATAATATTTAACAATCATTTCATCTACAGCTAACTTATCCTCAAAAAACCCGAACTGCACAAATTGGCAATTCATTTTTTCTATAAGGGGTCCTACTTTGAATCCTTTATCTTTTTTCAATTCATCTTTTAGTATGGAGTTGTCATTGAAATGTAAAAGAAATTTAATTGTCATAAATCTATTTCTGGACATCGCATTAGCAACCAATGGTACATTGAAGCTTTCTCGTGTATTCCAATAACGAGGCACTTGTGGTAGAGTATGGTATCCCGTGAACAATGAAATCCCAATAAAAGTTTTTAACTCAGGTAAAGTAAGACAAAAGTTTGGCTGATTTTTATATTGGGAAGCCTGTTTATTAGTTTCATTACAAATATAGGTAAGAGTTTCGTCACTGATTAGGGATTCAAAAACATCAATAGGTGAACGGTTTTTTAGTAAATCCACCATGTTATTCTTTATTACAGTCACATTTGTTCCCTTTGGGGGAAATAACAACTACCCCTTTTTACCCAAATTGACATAAAATAAGATGGTTCAAACTTACATTTTTTCAAAGTTTTTCCCTGGTTTTGAGTCAGCTCACGAACCAATAAATCATCAACTGGTGTATATTCAACCTCTAAAGTTCCTGGTACGCCTCTTGGTACTATTTCTTCAATTAGATCTTCATCTATTGCCTCTTCATCGCTCAATTCGTCAACGAGATCAGGAGGATGAATAATAATATCGATATCAGAAACACTCAGTCTACCTTCAGCCTCTGCCCGATCAAGTTCTTGTATATAAGCTAATACTTCCTCCACAGAGTTGGAAATTTCTTTACCACTCTTATCTGGGAAATAATCAACGCTCCTTTCACAAAATCAATTCACAGTTATACTCAGTCCAGTGATACCTGAAAGGAATTGCTGTAAACACTGGAAGACATATTTCAGTTTAAAACAGAAATAAGGTTCCCAGACGTCCGGCTTTAGCCAGGCACACTGCTTTATTTTGTAACTTTGGTAAATATTTTAATACACTAAATAACATAGAAAAAAAAACTAAAAGTTTTCTATTTTTTACGATTTGTTCAAATATCATGTTCAAATTACACCATACTTTTTTTCATGTTTCTATTTATAAAATTATTGGTAATAAATATTTCTTTGAAAAAAAAAAAACATGTAATAGCTGAATAGATTCAGATTATTAAAAAAATATTTAAATTGCAAAAAAATTGTATGGGAAACAGGGAAAAAATTTAAAACCTGGCGTCCTATATATAGGACAGGGGTAAGAAATGGGTTAATAAAACATGGCCCAAAGCTAAGAAAGACATGAAAGCCTGTAAAATAAATATTAATGATTTGAAAAAGGAAAATATAATTCTGAAGCAGCAAGTCACTGAATTACAAAAAAACGTTATAGAAAGTTCACAAGTGCCATACAAATCAATAGTGAAAATTGACAATATTCCCTTTGTTGAGAATGAAAACTTATTTTCTATCATAAAGGAAAAAGCAGACAACATCGAAATGAACCTCACACCCGAAATGATAGAAAATATTCACCGCATAAAATTAAAAAATAGTCAATATCCTCCGTCTATAGTTAAAAAATTCACGTCAACCTCAGTAAGAAACAATTTTATAGTAAATTCAACAAAACTCAAACAAAACCTATTGATTCATAACAAAAAAATCTAAATTAACGAAATGCTATCACCGTCTAAACTATCCATATTTCAAAGAGCCCAAAAATTAAAAAAAGAAGGAATAATCGCCCAAGTCTGGACTCAGAATGGCACAATACTAGTAAAGAAAATCAATCAAGAAAAACCTACCATTTTAAGATCCTTAAGTGATATAAATTTATTAGAAGGACAGGTGCAGCCACAAAAAATAACAGATTTTGATATTTATATATAGATAAATAGATGAAATAGACATTGATTCATCTGCAAGAACTACTAAATCAATCAAGAAAAGAAAAATTAGGCCAACGAACACGATAAATTTTTTTTTAGAAAAACAGAAACAAGCTACACAATTATAACATAAATAAAACCCGAACTAAACCTACCGGCTATAGAGATAAGGATTTAATGCGTGTCCAAAGATAGAATAAACTTTCATTGACAATATTATTAAAATTTTTTTTTAGAAAAACAGAAACAAGCTACACAATTATAACATAAATAAAACCCGAACTAAACCTACCGGCTATAGAGATAAGGATTTAATGCGTGTCCAAAGATAGAATAAACTTTCATTGAAAATATTATTCTGGAATGTTTACGGATTTGGCTCACTTGGACATCTCGATCAGGAAGAAATTAATGTAATTACTAATTCACATATTGTTTTTTTTACTGAAACATGGCTTAGTGCAAATGTAATAAAACCTAAATTTCTAAATGATTTTGATTATGTGTACGTACAAACCATGAGGCAATCACACTTAGGAAGACCAAGTGGCAAAATTATAATATTTTTTAATAAAACTTTATTTAGCATTATAGAAATAATATACTCAAATGAAATATTCTTATGTTTATTGCTGGAATATAAACAAACAAACATTGTCGTCGGAGCAGTATACTGGAAACCAGGCCCTGAAAATGACTATATATTACAATTAATAACCAATGACCTTACAGATATAACAAATAGATACTGCTGCTACAATATCATTGTCGGAGGAGACTGGAACGCTCGACTCGGTTCTTTGAATGAACTAGATGACGAGGCTATTGGTATAAAATATTTTACCGGAAAGCGTCTTGTCTTGGATTATGTAGTAAAAAAGTGAGGTCGAAACCTGGTGGCAGCAATGCAAGAGCTTGGCATGGTTGTATGCAATGGTAGATCAAGTAGCGATTCCCCAGGGAAATTTACTTGTGTGGGCACTAACGGGTGTAGCACAATAGACTATGTATGGGCATCTTTTCCACCATTTCAAGACATAGAGGATTTCGAAATCATTGAATTTTGTAGTCAATCTGATCACTTCCCCTGTCTGCTTACAATTTACTCCACTGAAGAAAAACCAATAAATTTAGAAACAAAACATATATCGTTAACACAGATCCCATTAACTTAAATAATTTTAAGGCTATGCTTGAATCTGCTGAAACAGTTTCTCTACAACGATATCCCAGAATTAGATATAGAAATCTCAATAGCAGAACTCAGATCTGCTATTAAAAGATGCAAATCGAACAAGGCAATAGGTATGGATTTAATTCCAAATGAGTGCTTCAAGGTCATGAACAGTAAATGGGAGCTAACCCTGCTTGAGATATTTAACAAGGTATGGCAAGAAGAATGAATTCCTCCAAGCTAAGTTAAAATTAAAATGAAATTACTTCATAAGATAGGACCAAAAAATGACCCCATGAACTATAGAGGAATTCCAATATTGAACTCAGTGCTAAAACTACTTTCCAGCATTATCCATAACCGACTGGTGATTTGGGCAGATGAAAAAGATTTAATACCGGATATACAAACTGGCTTTCGAAAGGGAAAAGGCTGTAGAGACAATGTATTTATCCTCTCCTAAGCATTAAGTATAGCGTCACCACTTAAATGAAGCAAAGTAATCACAGTCTTTGTGGACTTAAAACGCGCCTTTGACTCTTTGAATCATGAAAGGCTGTGGAGAAGGTTATATGATATTGGTCTAAGAGGGAAAGTACTCCGCCTACTTAGGAACATTTATGACCAAGCCACTTTTGTAATCAGAGAAGGAGAAAAGGCTTCCAATGAGATCCCAGTCTTAGAAGGCGTTTTACAGGGCGATGTTTCAAGTCCCTTACTTTTCTTACTATATACATCAGACATCCTGGACTTTATACAGCTAATAAATCCCGTGGAATCTCCCTAGCTGATAATACTGAGCTAATCATCCTCATATCTGCAGATGACCTGGTGATCTTGGCTGATAGTTGGAGGGATGGCCAGAACAAACTTCAGGTCTTAGAAAATTACTGTACTGAAAAAGGGCTTACAGTGAATACGATTAAGACTGTGGTTCTGACGTTTAAAAAGGGTGGCAAAAACGGCTTAAATGATTTTCATCAAATTTGTCATGTTTAATGAAAATTAGGTGTTCTCTAATATCGGGTAAGCTTTATCATTATTAAAATGTTCTGAGGGGGCTTAAATGGGGAGGGGGCCTTTTTTGTTTGTTTGTTTGTTTTTTGTAAAATACCTTTGTTTTTTTTGTTTTTTATATGGAGAAATTAACTGTCTCTCGTTATGCCTAAAAATAAGAAATGGTTTGGAGATATGATAAAAACCAAGTAAACATTTAGAGGAGAAAAAAAGGGAAATATTCCGTCAACTCATAAAACATGTTGAGCCCATGCATGCGGAGTACGCCTTTAATGACAGACCTTTGTTCATAAATAAAGCCGTTCTGTTAATTTAATGGAAATTATTTGTTTCATGATAACTAAATTAAGTTTTCAACAAGTACATAGAGAATTATAAAACCAGACGACATAGAGTATTATGCTTGCATTGCCGAATTATCACAAGTAAAAACTTTTATTTAATAATAAAAAAAATTAGTGTCTTTTTATAGAGCAAATAAAAACAAAAATTAGAAATGAATGTGGAAAAATGTGTAACTTTGAGAATTGGCAATTAACAAAACACATTAATTTCTAATCTAAGTAAGTTGGTAAGTGAAAGTTGTGTGTTGCACGCAAGCTCCAGAATTTTTTCTTGTATGTAATTTATACAACCAACTCCTTGCTATAAGTTGTAACTTTATAAGCAATAAACTCATTCATTCATTCATAATAAACCTGAATGTAGTTAGTTACCTTATCATTAAACCTTCATCATTTTAACTACCAGAACCGAAATTCAATTTAGAGAGTATTAAAGGAAACAATAATAACAATTAATGAGCAATTAAATTTAATCTTTAAGACCAATTGACTGTTTGGATATTTCAAATAATATAAATATCCACTTATAAAAACATTGTGAGAATTAAATTCTTATCAATAATAGTGCGCATCGTCCTTTTGAGCTATGATTACACTAACAATTCACCATCTTTTTACTTTTTCAGATTTCATTCTCATTTAGGATCTCATTATTGCTTTATTATTTTTGTTTTTCAAATTAATTTAAGTCTGAATTATAATAGCAAAAGCTTCTTTAGACCGGGTATGGCATGCTGGACTATTTTTCAAGCTCAAGAACCTACTTTCTCATACCTTATCTCAGTTTTTTTTCCTTTCAGAGGCATAGGTGGGTTATAAGTAGGGCTACGATTCCCATGTAAATACGTATTTGTTCCAGAGGCCGATATCAACTGGTACTATCTCATTCTATATGTTTTAGCACAACTGGGATCAAATTAAGCCTATTTCAATTTACATATATTTACATATTTGACTTAATTTACATATTTTGCGAATTTTTACATATTTTATCTCCATATTTGTTCATTTTTATATTTCTTGCAACAAAAATTGAATGATGGATGCAGCAAAAAAAAAAAAAAAAATATTGTAATTGAAATGAGTCTAGTCTAGTGCAACTGTTATTGATTCTTAGAACCGAACCCTTCAAAACAATTCCGAGATTCCACCTCCCTTGACTTTTTCTATAAAAAAAAAAAACAGAACAAAGCCCTTTTCTTATTTAGTGTTGTGTTTATTGTTAAGTCGTAAGGTGCGTGCTACTCTTGCCAAAAACGATTTGAAAATTTAGTTTTCCGACTTATTATACATTATTTTATTGGAATGGGGAAAATCGCAAAAAAAACCAAAGAACGAGTTTTTAAATATCTTCGCGAGTTTCCAAACGAAACATTCAGGGGTGATGGAGACATTTTGTATTGTACTTGTTGTGACAAGGCTGTATCCACTACACAACGATTCCAAGTGACCCAGCACATTGCCACAGGATCTCACAAATTGAAAAAGGTCGAAATTAAAGCAAAGTTTCAGCACACCATCTACCTCAAGCGAAAATAGTAACTAAACTTTTTTTACAGATTTGTGTCGAGCATTTGTGCAGGCAGACATTCCATTAGGTAAAATAAACAATCCCTGTCTTAAACACTTTTTGGAAAAGTACATTGAAAAAAAAATGCCTGATGAATCCACCTTGAGAAAAAACTACCTGCAAGATATATATCAAGAAACTCTTGCAAAAATACGAGAAAATATTAAGGAGGGGCCAATTTGGGTTTCAGTTGACGAGACAACTGATGTAGAAGGCCGATACATTGCCAATATTATTGTTTGAAGTCTCTGCTCAGATTCTCCTTCAAAACCATTTCTTTTAAATTGCCAGGAGTTGGAAAAATGCAATCATGCAACAATTGCAAGGTTTTTCAATGACTCCATGAATCTTCTTTGGCCAAATGGTGTACAACACGAAAAAGTCTTTTTGTTTTTATCAGATAGAGCTCCGTACATGATCAAAGCAGGAAAGCATCTTAGAGTATTTTTTCCAAAAATGCTTCATGTCACATGTCTCGCTTACGCATTCCATCTTGTGGCTGAATCAGTTCGGTATGCTTTTCCTGAGGTAGATTCCTTGATTTCAACTATTAAAAAGATTTTTTTAAAAGCCCCAAGCCGAGTGGGAATTTTTAAAGAAAATTATCCTGAATTGCCTTTACCTCCTCGACCTGTAGTCACCAGATGGGGAACTTGGTTGGAGGCTGCTATGTACTACGTTACGAATTATGAAAAAATAAAGAACGTCATATCAAAGTTGGATGGAGAATCAGCTTCAGCCATTTCGCAAGCTCAGAAATTGTTGGAAAATCCGAATTTGAAAAATAACCTGGCATTTATTTCCTGCAATTGATCGCTTCCACGCTTTCACTATCACGCAACTTGAATCACATAACGTGCCTCTATTGAAAAATATACAAGTCGTCAATGAAGCAATTCGCAAAATGGAAGAGGTCTCAGGGGAAATAGGAAAAATAATCCAGACGAAATTGCAAGATGCCCTTAAAAAAAATCCATGCTGGAACGATTTGCTGCTGATTGCGGACATGATAAGTGGAAAGGAGGTGACAGCAAAACTTTCAATTGACTGGAATCCTTCTGACATAGACGCTTTCCGAAACGCTCCAGTTACATCCGTTGACGTCGAGCGGTCATTTAGCAGATTTAAATCAATACTGAGGCCCAATCGACGTAGTTTTACTTTTGAAAATTTAAAAATGCATTTAGTTTCAAATTGTTACCCTTGCGATGGATAACAAGTTTTAGTTTTTACATTTTTAATTTATAAAATAAAAAGTTTATTGTATTGAAGAAAAAATATGAGAGTGTGGACCCTTTCAGAAGGGTATTTACTGTTTATTTTACTCATTTGCATATTTTTATTGAAATCAATAAATTTTTATAAGTACATATTTGGCATTTGTAATTACATGAAAATACTGGCCCTGTTCATATTGATTTAAGTTTTAAATAAATATACTTCTTAAACTATTTCAAATAATTACAAAAGCATTTTTTTATGATTTTGATTTTACATATTCTTCACATTTACTTACATATTGTTAAAAAAATAACTACACATATATGTACATATTTTACTTTTTTTATTACATATAAATCTGGGCCCTAGTTATAAGGAATAAAGGGGGAAGCTAGTTTGAAAGAAGTGGAGAGGAGGTAATGAACAATATGGGGTTTATAAATTATTTTGATGAAGCAAAATAATGATAGAAGCATTAATGATTTTGGATTATAGGGAATGCTAACACTCTACAAAAAAAAATCTGGTGTGATATGCGCAACAACTTTCACTTACCAACCTACTTGTAGTAGAAACTGGCGTGTTTTGATAATTGTATTAACACAATTTATAAACTTCACAGAAAATAGCTTTATCCATTTTACTTACTTATTTTTGTTTGTGATTCTCCAAAAAGTATAAATTATTATAATTATTGCAAAACGTGAAAGTCTACAGTAATTACTTTCACTTACCTATATATGAAATATATAGTAAGTGGAAGTATTGCGATCGTGAAAAATTTCGACTTCCGGTTTTCAACGGAAATACACGTTTTGGGGTCCCCTGAGTCCAAATAACCAAGTCCCATGAAATGATCTGTGTGTGTGAACAGACTAGCTCAAAAATATAAACCGTGCAAACGTGAAATTAGGTATTTAGTGTATGTATATGCCCACGATGTGACAGCAAAAATTTCATCTAAATTGCTCAAAGGGAGGGGGTACTTTATTTGATAACTTTTTACGTTTTTTTCGATTTTCTCAAAAACGGCTCTAACGATTTTGATTAAAATGAGTATTTGATGTATTAATATACCCGAGATATGACCGTAAAAATTTCATCAAAATTGATCATCCGGAGGGGGGACTTTACTTAATAAATTTTGGATCATTTTCACGTGTTTTTTTTATTTACTCAAAAACGGCTTTCACGATTTTTATCAAACTGGGTATTTGATGTATGTATATGCCAAAGATGTGATAGCCAACATTTCATCAAAATTGATCAACCGGAGGGGGGACTTTACTTAATAAATTTTGTATCATTTTCACGTGTTTTTTTTATTTACACAAAAACGGCTTCAATGATTCTCATCATATTCGTCATGTCTAATGAAGATTAGGTGTTATTTAATATCAGGTAAGCGTTATCATTATTCAAGTATGCTGAGGGGATTATAGAGCAAATGAAAACAAAAATAAGTAATGAATGTGGAAAAATGAGTAACTTTGAGGAGTGGAAGTAACAAAACGCATTAATTTCTTATCTAAGTAAGTTGGTAAGTGAAAGTTGTGTGTTGCGCGCACGCACCAGATTTTTTTTGATACATTATTGTTTATTTATTTTTGTAAGGGGCAAATCCTAATTTCAACAATATTCGAGTATTTTTTAACCTTTTTTTGTAAATAAGTATATCGTGAATAGGAACAATAAAAGGGGAGTATGTTAGAAAATCGGAACTTTGTTTTCGAATTTGAGTCTAATGCCTTTCTAGAAACCCACGAAGATTGTTCCAACAAAACCAACCTTATATTTTATTTAGAAAACTATTATGGAACTAAAATTTCACACTAACATTTAATTATTAAGGATATTGCACATAAGCAGAAAAAAAAAAGAAACTTTACATATTGTTACTATTACGTGCTTTTCTATGCATTCACTTACTGAAGAACTAAATCGTTTTTATTTTTATCTCTGACAATGTAAAACATAATACATCATGGCCTTTTATTTTATTTCTCTATTTAGTTGTTTTGAAAAATTAATTTAGTAACAAATTATTATTAATTTGGCGCTACAATTCAGTGATGAGTCCTGGCCTCTTCAATCAGCTTCCTCCAAACGTCTCAGTCTCTGGCAGCCACCACCCAGTCCCTGATGCTGATCATAGTTCCAGCGTTGTTAACTACACTTCTGACCATCATAGTCTACCTCTCCGTCTTCATTCCAAAGAGCCGCTCTGTCAGCTGCTTCCTTGGCATTTAATCGTTTCCCCTTCAGGCCACATGGCCAGCCCGATGTAGTCTACCACCGCAAAGGATTTGTGGGGCATCAGGCTCTCGGTAGATACCTGAAGGTTCCTGGTTGCTCCTTCTCCTCCATTCGCTTCCAATTCACTTTCCTCCCAATATCAGTCTGAGTACTTTTCTTTCGAATATTTGGAGATCCTGTTGGCTCTTTTTTAGGATTGTCATGTTTGAGAACTATGGAGGAGTGTTGGGCCTATCAGTGTCTTGTAGAGTTATCTTCGTTTGCCAGGAGATGTAATTGCTTGCGAAGTGTTTACGCAGCCCAAAGCAGCATCGTTTGGCCAAGGAAATTCTATTTTTGATCTCTTGTTCGATTGCATTTTCTTGAGGAACAATCGTACCCAGATAACTAAATTGCGCTACTTTCTCAAAAGTTATTGACTCTATTGTAATAGTTTCGCCTTCTTAAGTTGCTTTCCTAGACACCATATATTTCGTCTTAGAGCTATTCATTTCTAGTCCGAGCCACTTCGCTAGTTCCGTCAATGCTAATAATGCATTGGCCACAGCTGTTAGTGAGCAACCTACAATATCTATGTCATCAGCAGAAGCCATAAGCTGATAAAGATGGTTGAATACAGTTCCTGTGGTTTGAGGACATGCATCTCTTATGGCTTTCCCTAAGGCCAGGTTAAAAAGTAAACAGGCCAAAACGTTTCCTTGCCTTATGCCTTTACTGAACTGAATTCTTTAGCAATGTTAATGAACTTTACAAGTTTGGCAGGTTTATGGAAACAAATTATTTCCATTAAACAGGTTTCTTCCTACAACAAGCACATGTAGACGACTCTTTAGCGTACTTTGCATGAGAAAGATTTGTCAATGTATTTTAAGTGCTTGTTGGAACAAACCCTTTTTTTTTGTTGTACAGAATGTATTTATTCCATTTTTTTCGTACAAATATATATATGACTTTATAAACAAAATATTATTCTTTCTGCGATTCTCAGCTTTCCAACTATACATTATGCATATTACTGCAGTTAAGAAAAATGAAATTTTCATCTTGTGGAAATAGTATTTTTATTTCTCCCATATAGGTATATCAACTTCCTTCATATTTCATATTTTGCCATTTCTTATTACTGGGCATAATGAGAGATGGTTAATTTCCACAATAATGAAAATCAAAGGTACTTTATTAGAAGGAAATTTTCCTTGGCCATTTGAACCCCCATAGAACAATTCAATGATGATAAAACCTACCTGATATTAAAGAATACTTGATTCTCATTAAACACGATGAGTTTAATCAAAATCATTAAAGCTGTTTTCGTGAAGATCGCAAAAAACATAAAAATGTGATAAATTTTATGGAATAAAGCCCCTCCCCCTCCGCTTACCCAATTTAGATGAAATTTTTGCTAATACATCCGGGGCGGGGCTACTTCAAATACCAAATTTCAATTTTGTGCAGTTTTTGCGTTAGTCTGTTCACACAGGCACGCACACACAAGACTCACAGACACAGACGCGCACACACACACACACACACACACACACACAAGCACGCACGTGCATACACGCACACCACAGCATGACCGAGCAAGAAATATAAGTATTTGGGAACAACTCAATGTGAAGTCTGTGTGGGACATAATTGAAGAAGCCCAGTCAGCTCAAATGGTAAGGGCATGTTTGTAGAATGGGAAATGAGTGTCGACTGGTTGGCAAGCTGATAACCACATACAACCAGTATATGGAGAGACTCGGAAGCGAACGTGGCTCGTCCTTGGCAGGTATTAAGAGAATGGCGCAAGGTAGGAATGTCTACAGAAGATAGGTCAAATCAACTTCACACTTAAGAGCACGAAGAAGATAGGGAAAGAAGAAGAAGTTATCTATTTTTTCTCCTTTGGCACTGTTGAGAAGCTAAAATTTGGGTTGAAATGTTGCCACTATTAAATATGTAAAACCATACATATGTGTGTTATTTATCCTGTCCGCACTCCCAAACGATTCCACTTCATTTATATCTACAGTTAACTATCTTCTACCATCATTTCAATTATTACAATTTTTATTTATTTTAAGAAAATTTTAGATTGGTCAGCTGGTGAAAAATTATATAAAAAAATTGTTGCGCATAAGATGAGTCAAATTGTTACTTGAACATAAATTAAAATAGTAAAACTAGAAAAACAAATTAATAGAGGCTCAAATTTGGATTCAAACCTAAAAAATAAATTATTAATAGTAGTGCTAATCTACTTGGAATACTAAACCTTCGTACCGATGCATTGTTACTAAACCTTAGTTGAAATGACGAACATATATTAACTTGTAATCCCGAACCTTAATCTAATAGACAATGTAAGTTTTGTTTCTTCATACCTTATTATAAACAGAAGGAAGGGCACAGTGGTCATTTATTTTAATTGCAGGCATTGATGACCTTAAGGGTTTTATGACTTCATGCCCTAGCAAACATACTGTTTCACATTAAGTTGATAAGAAGCTTGACCTAATTAAACAAAACCTAATATTCAGGAAATATTATGGAATAATTCTTGAATGGAACATGTATTTCATTGATGTATGTATAGCCTTTGTGGATAAACTGTTTTTAATTTTCTGGTATCATTTTTGTAGCTTGCATTGCTGGTGCTTTCATTTCTTGAGCCAAAGGATCTGCTTCGAGCTGCTCAAACGTGTAGGAACTGGAGGTTCCTAGCTGAAGACAATTTGCTATGGAGGGAGAAGTGCAGGCAAGCTGGTATTACCAGAGAGTCTCCATCCCATAGCAACAGAAGGGTTCGCCATCGGTCTCCTTCTACTCCTGCTTCTCCCTGGAAGGTGCATATTTAATTTTTTGTTGCATTGTTTTTCTCTAGCTTAAGTCATTATGCTTCTATGCTGATTAATTTTATGTTTTAGGCAGCGTTTATGAGGCAGCATAGGATTGAAATGAATTGGCGTGTAAAACCCATCAGGCCTCCAAAGGTGCTTAAGGGGCATGATGACCACGTGATAACGTGCCTTCAGTTCTCAGGGAGTAGGATTGTGAGTGGTTCCGATGATAATACCTTGAAGGTCTGGTCAGCCACAACTGGGAAGGTAATTTTAAAGTATAACCTCTTCATTGTTTCAGATAATTTTAGTTATATGGAAAAACTAAGTTAATATTACAAAATTTGTGGAATAAGTACATGGTCTAACATACAATTCAACTAGCAGCTTTGCCTCAGTGATTTTCTTTCTAGTGAAATCAATCTAATTATTATTGACTTGAAATCAAATATGTGAAAAGTGTCTAATCTTCTTTTCTGGAAAACTAAGATACATGACAAAATTTGAAGGTTTCAGATTAAATCATTAATAAACATTACTCACTTATAGCAAGCTTAAACAAATAACTAGAATGGATTAAATTTTACTTGTCTCATTAATAGTACTCAGTATTAATGAGATAACATATTAACTAACTCAGTATTAACATATTTTATCTATTATAGATTATTTCTATTAAAAACCAGCTGTATATACCGGTTTCACCCGGGGAATTTGATTTTTTAAATCTATAAAATGAGACTTTTTTTTTTACTCAAACGATCGATTTCGTAAAAAACCAATGTAAAGCGATTTTTATGATAATGATTTTTATAAAAATAAAGAATATACCCAGAGATTGGCTGAAGTTATGCAATTTTAATATGGACAGGTGTTCGCACCTGGTATGAAAAAACCACTGAGCGAAATTTGGAGAATTTAGGACAAACGGTATGGATTTCTATAAAGAACAAACAAACAAAATTTCATCTTTATTTATATAGATTATTGTTATTTTTGTAATATAGTCAAGTATGTTAGCCGATGGAAGGCTTATTCTAATTTCAACATTTTTCAGTTAAGTACTTTCAATAATATTTACCTAAAAAAAGTACACATTCTTCAAAAGTATGACAGGGATATTAAGGATTCTCAAGTTGCTGTCAGTTTTTAACGTTTCCGTCACAATTTAGAAAAAGTGAGAAATTTCCTATGAGAATTATTACTAAGAACATAGTTCTTGAAAATATTGGGATTGGAGTATGTTTTTGTGTGTGCATGTTTATGTTTGTGTTCATATTGAAAATCATATCATGGTGAGAATATATTTTATTGTTATATTTCCAGTTAAATATTGAATTGTTTAACCTACCGGCGGGCGCGTAGCCGCACTCAGTGCGGCAAGCTCGGTTTCCTTGAATTTTAGTGGGTAAGCCTTGGACGGAATTCTTCAGAACTTGATGTAATCCTAGTACTTCTAATTGACTTCATGTTTGTTCAAGTGCAAGATGTATATCGTTTATCGTTCGGTGACAATAGGATTCTCAATTATTGAGTTCGTAGAAGCCATACACAGTGCTGCTTGCGCCCGGTCTCGAAACTTATTTTCAGTATCTTCCAAACCCTCATCTACACTGTTCCTCACCCGTTTTTTCAGCAACTGACATGTAAGTAAAATTACTAATTACTTATCCTGTACTACTTTGTATTATTATGTTCCAAGAAAGAAGCTGATCCTCAGCAAGCAGAAGAAAGGAGGGTTGGACCATGCCATCTCTGTGGCCGCCATAAGTGGAACAATACTAGCATCAAATGCAATAAATGTGTCAAGCACGTTTGCAAGAAGCATTCTATTCAGGAAACTATATGTCAATCCTGTAATGCAAGTACTGAAAAGACTGAGGAAGAAGAAGACGATGGACTCTGGATTTCAGAGGAATTTCAGAGACTTTTTTTTAACCTATAAAATTATGTTACCTATTTGAAAGTTTTGTGATTCCTTCTTTTTTGTAATTATTATATTCTATATTCTTCGTTTTATGTTTTGTTATATTGATAATTACTCAATAAAAAGTATTTTTCCAATTGTATTTAAAAAAAAGTTGGCTATCTATAGCAATATTTTATATTAATTTGTTTATATAGTAACATGTTTAAATAAATTAGGTTCTGTTTACTAATAATCATTTTCCATCTACCCAAGACAAATATTTCAATATAAATAAAACCTGGAATTTTGACATGCCTCACTCAGTGCGGCACGCGCCTGGACATGTAACTCCCAAGGACATGCCCGCCGGTAGGTTAATATAATAGTTCTCTAAAGTAAGTTTTCATTTAAAATAAAAATTTGTTGATATTAAAGTCTATAGATGATTAAGGTAAAAAGTTAGTTATTAACATTGTTTTGATTTAATAGTGTTTACGGACTTTGGTGGGGCATACTGGAGGTGTTTGGTCATCGCAGATGTCAGGCAGTACAATCATCAGTGGAAGCACAGACAGGACGCTGAAGGTTTGGAATGCAGAGACTGGTCAGTGTATCCATACTTTGTATGGCCATACTTCTACTGTTAGGTGTATGCATTTACATGAAAAAAAGTGAGTTTTGTTTTTAGTGTTAATTAATTAAGTATAATTTATTTAAAGGCACATCTAAATAATTTCTATTTTTGTAACCACCATGGTGGGCATGATTGGCTCTTGATATGGTGAATGCCAAGATTAATTGCCCAGTCCATTTAGTTTCAAAAAGATGGGGGCATCTTGCTAATATTCCCCTTTTAATAAAATCTGGGATATCATGTATAGGTTCCCAGAGAAAGTACAGTCAATTTTTCCAACAAAGTTTCTTCCTTTGGGTTTGAGGAAGGGGGAACTATGCGAGTGTTGGCACTTTTTTTAATTTTTTTTGCTAATAACTCAAAAACCATGCATCGCACAGAAAATATTGTCACCCCTATTCTTAACACGTTAGCTGCGAAGCAAATAAACTGGGATTTTCGTTAACTGCGACGAGGGGTCAAATGACCCCATGCTACCACACCGCTAAACTGCGTCAAGGGGCTGATTGATCCCTTGTCCCTTAGACATTAAAATTAACTCTCTGTAAACATTGATGAATGTTTTAAAGTGAAATCCATGTTTTTACAAATACCTGACGTACTAGAATTCGTAACAGAAGCAGGGTTGAATTCTGTTGCTTCTGAATATATTTTTTACTTTCACTTACCTATATATGAAATATATAGTAAGTGGAAGTATTGCGATCGTGAAAAATTTCGACTTCCGGTTTTCAACGGAAATACACGTTTCGGGACCCCCTGAGTCGAAATAACCAAGTCCCGCAAAATGGTCTCTGTGTGTGTGTGTGTGTGTGTGTGTGTGTGTGTGTGTGTGTGTGTGTGTGTGTGTGTGTGTGTGTGTGTGTGTGTGTGTGTGTGTGTGTGTGTGTGTGTGTGTGTGTGTGTGTGTGTGTGTGTGTGTGTCTGTGTGTGTGTGTGTGTGTGTGTGTGAACAGACTAGCTCAAAAACTATAAACCGTGGGAACCTAAAATTGGGTATTTAGTGTAGGTATATGCCCGCGATGTGACAGCAAAAATTTCATCAAAATTGCTCAAAGGGAGGGGGTACTTTATTTAATAACTTTTTAAGTTTTTTTCGATTTTCTCAAAAACGGCTCTAACGATTTTGATTAAACTGAGTATTTGATCTATTTATATGCCCGAGATATGACTGTAAAAATTTCATCAAAATTGATTAACCGGAGGGGGGACTTTACTTAATAAATTTTGTATCATTTTCAAGTGTTTTTTTTATTTACTCAAAAACGGCTTTTACGATTTTGATCAAACTGGGTATATGATGTATGTATATGCCCGAGATACGACTGTAAAAATTTCATCAAAATTGATTAACCGGAGGGGGGACTTTACTTAATAAATTTTGTATCATTTTCACGTGTTTTTTTTATTTACTGAAAAACGGCTTTAACGATTTTGATCAAACTGGGTATATGATGTATGTATATGCCCAAGATACGACTGTAAAAATTTCATCAAAATTGATCAACCGGAGGGGGGACTTTACTTAATAAATATGATAAAAATAAAAGGATAAATGATAAAAACATAAAGAGGAGAAAAAAAAGAAAAATATTCAGTCAACTCATAAAACTCGTTGAGCCCACGCATGCGGAGTACGCCTTTAATGACAGACCATTGTTCATAATTAAAGCCGTTCTGTTCATTTGAGAAGTGGCATTTAACAAAACGCATTAATTTCTAATTTAAGTAAGTTGGTAAGTGAAAGTTGTGTGTTGCGAGCACGCACCAGATTTTTTATTACTTATTTTTTCCACAACATCTGTGTTATACTAACAGTAATTTTTTTCTTTCCTTTTACGTTCAATCATAAAATGTTTACTATATGGTTTTAATTTACTTAATTGTCAGCATATATAATTCATGAAAGGAAGAATTCAGATATCAAAAATAAAACCAAACCTATGTTTTTATTATAAATAAATGAACATAGGTGTAGCTTTTGTATATTTAAAAAAATAAACCTAATTATTACAAATTAAATTATTAATAAAATAACACATGAAAACTACATTTTATAATGTTTATCATTGAAGCACTGCAAGCAAAGAGACGGTTGTCGGCACAGTCGTCATAGTATGTCCGGACCTTCTTCACCTTTTTTTGGGCTTCTGCACTACACAACACACAACTATCTTCAAAACTTGAACTAGTTCCTTCATCTTTGCTTGAAGTTGAATTCCGCTATTAAAGGGCTAAATCGGCAAGTTTCTTACCACGTGAATACGTATCGAAATTATTTACTGAATCGAGACAAATAAATGAGAGCTCAGGTGTCAAAAATACTAAGTAGAATCAGTCGAAGAACAAGAAAGGAAGGTGAATCTGTGATTCACCCTTAGATAAATGTGATTCACGGAAAATTACTGTCGCTTTCACCGCTTTCAAACATTTACGGAAATAGAAAAAATATTTTTTATTTACATATTCATTAATATTTGATATAATATGCTAAAACAATAGTAAGATGAAGTGTAATGAGCATTAAAAGACCAAGGGGTCATTTGACCCCTTGCCGCATTAAGGAAAACATTTAAACTATAATGCGACAAGGGGTCAAGTGACCCCTTACATTTTTTTTCGATATATAAGTAGTATTAAGTAGTGCATTATAAAAAATAAATAAAAAATCTGAAAAATATTAAAACAGGATGCGTGAAAAGCATCGCAGTTAACGACAAATACACGTTTAATGGCTCGCAGTAAAGGAAGCCACCGCAAGGGGTCAAATGACCCCTCGTCGCAGTTAACGTGTTAAGTCTACCCAGTCCAATGTGACACAGGGATCTTTAGGCAAGGGTTGTGTGGTAATTAAGCAACTAAGTACAATTTTTACTATTTATTATTTATAATAGTTTCTCTACACGTCCCAACTACACAAGGGGGGGGGGTACCTTGACTTACAAATCACTTGGGGGTACTTGACTACTTCGGATCCCACTATGCCCGAGGCTCACTCTGCCTGTCCCAGACTTCGACAGCCCATCTCAGACCCAGCCTCCGCTCCAGACTGCTGCTGTCTCTGACTCTCCCAGACTGCCCCACTCTCTCCTGGGCCAGCTCCTTCTAGGAGTTCCCCCTCTCTCTCAGGGTCTCCTAGGTTCAATGGACATCTTCCATGTGACAATATCCTCTTTAAAATAAAAGAATATTAAATCGTGCTTGGAATGGCATATCTTTGATGCACGGTCATAAGGGCTTAAATCACTATTTGAGCACTTCGAGATTATGTCGTAATATTATAGCACGAAATCAGAGCTACCAGTAATACCAGTAGTTGGTATAAAGGTCTTAAGTCAAAATATATTGTTTTATAAAAATAACAATTACAAATATTATCAATAATTAGATTTTACATAATGTTTTGAACTTTGCTGTTGCTCTCCTGAAAAATTCTAAATTTTGACTTAAGCCCTTATGACCAAGCATCAAAGATATGTTTATCTTTTTTGAGGGAACATGAATTACGCTCATTTTCCTAAAAATTAAAAATGTTACAGATGAAAGTTGTAGGGTACCAATGTCTGCGTAAAACGAGCTCCTTATTTATAAACATAGCTCATTCCTTTGTAGATTTACTAATAAAAACGTGAAATTATTCTTAGTCCTTACTTTTTTGTGAAATGAAATTACATTTTAACAACTAATCTTCATTTGTCTTCCATCTTCCATCGTCCATCTACCTTCTTCCATTTGTTTATATTAAAACATCAATTTGGCTAAGTACCTATCTAAATAGATAGTTCTATTTAACATTTTTTCTTAACCCCTTATATTACAGGGGAAATGTTCATGAACAATGTGTTTACTTGCAAAATGTCCGGTAAAAGATTATTTTTATATCACCAAGCCAGCATGGTATATCCAAGGTTTCCATCAAAATTTCTTTCAGCAAAAGTTTCTGTGACCTAAACCACGAAATGTTTGTACGTCTTTTTTTAAGATTTCTCTTTATAAATCGAAATTCGTGCATAACACACTAAGGAGCTCATTTGACACCCAATTCGATGCTCTTAAAACTTTTTTTGACATTTTTTGACATTTTTCATTTGAAGTATTAATTTGAATTGCATACATTAGAGCCAAAGTGTAATTATTCATTTCCCTGCTAAAATAGTAAAAATCTGAGGTGATGCGAGGAACACACAACTTTCACTTCCCAACTTACTTAGATTAGAAATTGACGTGTTTTGATAAATATGTCAACGCCATTCCTCAACTTTACACATTTTTCCATATTTATTTACTTATTTTTGTTTATCTGTATAAGTTATGGATTATTATAATTTGTAGTGCCTAACTTGAAAGTTCTCAGTACTTTTCAGATCATTGGTTCATAGTAAATTAAAAATTAATTTTAAAATATTTTAATATACTTGTTCAATACTGGGGTGGCCTTGATGCCTTAAATGCATGTGAATGTAAATTTGCATTTAGAGGCGTAATGCCCTGCTCTAAGGCAATTTGAGCATAGCTTGGAGCTCCTGGGGGCCCAAGGTCAGGTATTTGTAACACCGGACCAGGTGGTGACTGCCTTCAAAATGGAGACAGGGTTCCTTGTTCGGTGACAAGGAATTCCTCCACGAGACTTCGCCTGTGTGGCAACTTCCTGAACACCTTTGAGATACTTTAGACGTATTAGGATGCTGGGGCAGAAATCTGGTGAGCCGGGAGAGGATCTCGGATTTTTCTCTAAGGCCAGTAAGGAGGTTACCGATGTATTCCTACAAGAGGACTTGCCGTGCGAGGTGTCGCTTGGCGCGAGCGTTTAGAGTTCATTGGACATTTTGCAAGCCACCATTTGCTGCCTCACCAACGCTACGACCTCGCCCGGGGATGAAAATTCAGATCTCGAGTGAATGTTCTAGAAATGACGCCTTGTACCTGGGCCTTGTCCATTGCTTGGCAATATGATGTCTGCCTCATTTTCTAAGCCAAAGTGCAAAAGCCTCTATATTCTCTCCGACTTTAGCAATAGATGATTTTTGATGTCTTCTCCACATTTATGATTAAAGATTTTTCGGAGGCATCTCGAGGCGAAAACGGGCGTGTTATCATTTCCCTTATCAGACCGTCTCATGTGAGTTGTTATAAGCTGGCATTGAATGTGAGGCCGGCAATGAGTGAACGAGCATAGCCAACAAGTGCATTCCTTAAGATATGCATTTTACATATGAGTGATAAGTTAGTATTATTGTGCACTAGAGAGACGAATGTGTCCCGAAAATGTGTCCATGTAGACAAATCTCCGTCTAATTCCAGAATAATAATGTTCGGGAGCCGACAAAGTAGATAGCAAAGTAGATTGGGCGGCATGAGTGGCTGAACTGCGGTGCGACTTTAGTTTACAGGAGCTTCGGCCGTCAGCAACTCACCTTGAAGTGCATCGTAATCCTCTTCCCAACCTGTTGGGCAAGAAGCTCCCTGTGATGCACACATTTTTTCATCCCGAACGAGTTCATACTTGTTCCATCAAAGTTTGCCGTCCTCATACTTAACCTGAAATTGAAAAAAATCTCATCATAGTGAACTGCGTCCGCTATGGAAGCTTCTGTTCCGTTCTGAAGTTTAAGTTTCGGAGCTTGCGCTCGAGGTCTCTTTTATGACCGACCTTGTCAGTCAAATGTTTGTCACCGTTCCCAAACATTTTTTTTTTAAACAATAATGAAATAAATTAACAAATAATTTAATTTAAAAAGTCCACTTATAACTCATTCATGTTTGGGCAAAAGGGCTTAAGTCATAAAAAATTTTTTCTTGTCTTGTCTTCTAAAAATTCATAATTGACTATAATTTATTCGCTATTCATAATTTATTACAGTTTCTGTTGATAGAATATAGTTTCCTTTCTTATTCTGGAATAAAGGAATACAATCATAAAGAATTTATAATGATTTTCAATAGCCTGGCAAATCGTTGTTTAAGCATCACTTTCGATGACTTTTAACCCCTTTTGACCAAACACCAGTGAACTATGATATATTAATTTTTAAAATACTAATTTTAATCAATTTTGACTTAACAACTTCATTAATAAAGTTAACTATTAATTTAATTTAATTTACTAATTATTAAGTTTGACAAGAAGAAGGAGATGTTTTCATTGAGATTGTAGATAAAACATTTGTATATTACATAAGAAATTAAATTTGAGAAAACGAATGTGGCTGTAGCTATCTATAATAATCGGTTTTGACTCAGCACCTTGATTAATAAATAAAACATAAAAATGTCACCAATGTCATTAAATATCTAAAAGAGTTGTTTTTTAGAATGAAAATGATTTTATTATTTCGATTTCCATCAATACCAACTCCAGGCTAGTGCCTTATCAAAGTATGTGTGGTGTTGTGTCAGTTTATGAACTCCATGGCGGATAGCAGTCGGCAATTTTATTCCACTTAATTACTCAAGACTTATTTAGAATAGTGATAAACCTTGTGTCCACAATAATTTCTCCCCTGCTTAAAAGTTTAATAATGATTAGTTCAAGCAATTAATTGTGAACAAGCAATCAAGTTAATAATGTGGAGTTTGTTTTCATTTTTTTTCTTGAATTGATAGTTTATTGTCTTTAAATTTATTCATATTATATTTTCTTTGTATTTGCTTCCTTAAGGGTTGTTTCGGGTTCGAGGGATGCTACTTTAAGGGTATGGGACGTCGACAGCGGAGAATGCCTGCATGTTCTTGTTGGCCACCTTGCAGCCGTCCGCTGTGTCCAGTACAATGGGAAGCTAGTTGTCTCTGGCGCCTATGACTACATGGTCAAAGTCTGGGACCCAGAGCGGGAGGAATGCCTCCACACCCTCCAGGGACACACTAATAGGGTTTACTCACTCCAGGTAAGAGAGCTTCAACATTTTTTTTTTCACAATTCCAATTGCGGAATGATATGCCGCATATGTTGAAAACTTAAGATTTCAAAAATGTTTATTTATTTAAAAATTCAATTCAATAATTCAAATAATCAATTTGTATTTATATGGAATAATAATTATTAATAAAATGCAAATCAAAATAATTGTTAAAAAAAAAGTTTTACTGAAAAATAAATATTTGATATTAAAAAAAAAAAAACTAGTAAGCAAATGAAACCTTTTTTATATATTTGGAAGTCATTACATATTTTTAAAGGTTTTTTAAAAAATTATAATTCTATCTCGGTATAAAAAAGAATTAGGTGTGTGACCAGATATTTTCTTTCTATGCAAATATTAGATAAAAAATTAGAGTATAACCTTGTTGTAGATAAATCATATATTAAATCTTTAAGAGCTCTGGACGATATATCTCGGAAAAAAAGGCAGTCCCCACAAGTGGACGACGAGATTACTCGTGGCGGGCCGCCAGTCCCCAGTAGCGAAAGACGGTATATTTCACAATCGGTCTTTCACTCCCCAGCTTCACACGAGATAATTTGTAGTGACTGAGGCATATTCTAGCTGATCCTCGGAGACTTAATAAGTACATCAAGGGGCCGCTAGGTTGCAGGGGTGTCTATTGGGGAAATATTTGTTCAGCCATTATTCATTTCGAGTTCTAGACGCTCTGAGCGATAATCCTCTGCTTTTATCCGTCTGTTATTTGGCGATATTCACTTTTTTATTTTGTTAGTATTTCATTTCTTTTGGTGTTGATTTTGTCATGTCGCGAAAGTTGTTTACTGAGCAGTAATAAAATTATTATAAACTTGTTCATAATTACCTTCATAAATCACGTAATCTCTCATTACAATCAATAATCAAGCATTTTAATTAATTGAAATAATGATAAAGGTATTATAGAATCATATAAATTAAATACAACTAATAAGAAATAGTCGGAAAAGGTAATGAGGAGTTAAAGAAGTTGAGACAGTCAGCAACAGATGGTGGTCTGCACACCTTAGCTTAGAGAGGGTAAAAGCCGGCAGACCCGCTTAGCTTCCCAATGCAACTTTTGTCCAGAGTCCTTAGCTGCTAAAGGGTTTACTTAAAAAAGGTTTTATTGACCAAACCATTAGGTGTATAATATTCTGACTGAGTTTTGAATTTCATGTGCATGACCGAAACATTCAATAAAGCCCAAATCAGTAATTATTTTTTGAGAGGTTTCAGGTTCATTCTGGTTTGAAACAATGGGAAGGGATACCAAATTTTATTTAATTTAGCTCTGGAGTATGTCATTAGGTAAGTTATATGCACCAGAAAAGGTTCGAGTCTGGGAGGAACTTCATATATTCTCGGTTATGCTGATGATTTAGGACTGCTTAGTGATGACATGGAAACCATAGAACAAAATACAACAATGTTGATGAAAATTAGAAACCGCTGCTCTACATGAATTATGAATGAACGGTTGAAAACTTGATAAAAATTTTACTGTAATATATTAATTAATACCTGGCATAAAACAATATCTAAACCCCCCCCCCCCCCCCCCGAGACCCTGATTGCTATAATTGATTTATGCTAAAAAAAATGTATGCACCTCACGTTCAACAACCAGGTTGTGCTTTAAGTCTTTTGGTTTGTTTTGGGCTCTGTTTAGTTTTATGTTTTTATAGGAGCATAATTGAAATACTATTTACTAAATAGTATTTCTTGTGATTTTAATGATTTTATTAATTTGTTTTTTAGTTTGATGGCATTCATGTTGTGAGTGGATCACTGGACACATCAATACGGGTGTGGGAAGTGGAAAGTGGGGTTTGTAAGCATACACTGATGGGCCACCAGTCATTGACGTCTGGGATGGAGTTAGATAACAATATTTTAGTTTCAGGTAATGCTGATTCGACTGTTAAAGTCTGGGATATTATTACTGGCCAGTGCTTACAAACCCTTTCAGGTATGTATTTTTCCTTTTCTCCATTCATTTTTATTGTCATAGATTTATTTTTTAAAATTGAAAAGTATTCTTAACTACAGTAGAACCTCCATTATCCGGGGTAATGATGGGTATGGGGGTCCATGGATAATCGAAAACCCCGAATAATCGAATTAAAACATTTTATTGACTTAATGTGATAGAAAAAAAAGTTAAAAAATCACTTGTAAGGTATAATCACATTTATTAACAAATGAACGTTTTATATACATTAAATTATAATTTACAAAAATAACAAAAAAAGTAAATGTATGATTTTATATATTATGAACTGACGACGATACAAAGTCGAAAATGTCTTTTTTCTTCTTCAAAATATCCCGTACAGTTTGTTCGCCGATTCCTAGTTCAGCAGACAATTTTTTAACACTTTCACCCTTTTCTAATCTGTTTATAATAGTTAATTTATCTTCAAGCTTTAAAACGACACTTTTCTTTTTTCCGACATTTTGCTACTTCGTATGTATTTAAATCGAGACTAAATCACAACTGACAACATTTTGTTTTGTAGCCAAATACGCCAGAGTAGGAGTTTCCTGGAAAGACTTGAAAACAATACCGTTCCAAGATCCTGAATTGGAGTATTAGATACCAGAAACATCTCATAATATAATACTCGCTTTCTGTGTTTTTTAATTTATTGTTTTATTTCATAATAGATAGTTAACCATTGTGTAATCGTTAAATATTTACATATACACTTATACACTCATTATTTTAAATATTATGCATACAAATTAAAAAAAAAATGGCTCCTCCGCACCCCGGTTAATTGGATCCCTGGATAATGGAGGTCCTACTGTAATTCTTTTAATCCCATTTGCATCCGTCATCAGAAAGAGTTACCTATAAACAATTGGTGTCGAATATGACCAATAGGGAAGTCATTCACAATGACTTTATCACCAAGAGGACTGTATTTACCACAATCGCTTATCTTCATTAAATCAAGCTGAGCCAGCTGTTTTTGGAATAATATCTTATACCTTAATGTTCTTAGCACCAACTACTGAAAATGAACACGGCTGGTTTTGGAATTCTTTGTCTCATTTCGGCTTGGTAGTTTTTTGATTTGTCAAATGACCACCTATAATACAGCTCATAGTTTGTATTCTTGCGTGTTAATGCAAGTATAGGGCTACTTTTTTTAGTACCACAGATACTAAAAGTCCCAATGGCAGACTATTCATGATCAAAGACTATTTTCCCTAGTGCTGTATTTAGGTACATAATAACATTGAGAAAGCAACAAAACAGTTTATTAAATTTTAACCGTCTTCGATCTTCGATATGTACATAATAATTAGGGATTGGATTCGTATGTATTTACAACATATCTTTTTCTTGGCAATTTACAGACAGTTTTTCAACTAGAAATGTTTTGGGCAAAACATCGATGTTAGGCAGCCGATGTTTTCCGACCATCGATGTTTGTGGGCCGATGTTAGGTTTTTTTACAATAACAAAGTATATTTTAACATCGATTTTTTAGTCAAAACAAATATGTTTTAACAATAACCTAGTTGTTTTTAACATCGATGTTTTTGACAAAAAAAAAAATTTGTTTTAACAATAACCTAGTTGTTTTTAACATCGATATTTTGACAAAAACAAATATGTTTTAACATCGATGTTTTTGACAAGAACAAATATTTTTTAATATCGATGTTGTTTACTAAAACAAATATGGTTTAACATTGATGTTTTGACAATAAGAAATATGATGTAACTTCCATGTTTTGGACAAAAAACAACAATATATATGCTCTTAACATCGATGTTTTAACTATAACAAATATGTTTTAACATCGATGTTTTTGACTAAAACAAATATGTTTTAACATCGATGTTTTGGACAAAAAACAAATATGTCTTTACATCGATGTTTTTGACAAAAACAAATATGTTTTAACATCGATGTTTTTTGACAGAAACAAATGTTTTAACATTGATGTTTTAACTATAACAAATATGTTTTAACATCGATGTTGTGGACAAATACAAATATGTTTTAACATCGATGTTTTTGACTAAAACAAATATGTTTTAACATCGATGTTTTGGACAAAAAACAAATATGTCTTTACATCGATGTTTTTGACAAAAACAAATATGTTTTAACATCGATGTTTTTTGACAGAAACAAATGTTTTAACATTGATGTTTTAACTATAACAAATATGTTTTAACATCGATGTTTTGGACAAAAAACAAATATGTCTTTACATCGATGTTTTTGACAAAAACAAATATGTTTTAACATCGATGTGTTTGACAAAAACAAACATGTTATAACATCGATGTTTTGGATAAAAACAAATATATTTTAACATCAATATTTTAAAAATAACAAAGTTGTTTTTAACATCGATGTTTTAGACAAAATCATATATGTTTTAACATCGATGTTTTAACAAAAACCAATATGTTCTAACATTAATTTTTTGGACAAAAACAAGTATATTTTAACATTGATGTTTTGACAATAAGAAATATAATATGTTTTGGACAAAAAACAACAATATACATGCTCTTAATATCGATGTTTTAACTATAACAAAGATTTTTTTAACATAGATGTTTTAACAATAACAAAATTGTTTTTAACATTCATGTTTTATCTATAACAAAGATGTTTTTAACATCGATGTTTTAGACAAACACAAATATTTTTTAATAATAACCTAGTTGTTTTAAAACATCGATGTTTTTGACAAAAACAAATATGTTTTAACATTGATGTTTTTGATGAAACAAATATGTTTTAACATCGATGATTTGATAATAACGAAGTTGTTTTAAACATCGATGTTTGGCATTATATTGGATATATTACCTCTGTTCTTCCTACCCTTTCTTGTTTCTGTAAAATTTCAACTTCAAATAAGTTAATAAAATATGAAAACGTTAAACCATAATTCAATTACTTATTTAATGCAGCTGTTCGCAAAATCTTTTAAAATATTCACCGGAAATATGATTTTCTGTATATACTGGAAGCGACATCAATGTATGAATATGTTTGGGTCCTAACAGTTGAATCTTTAATAAATGAATATTAAAAACCTACTATGTCATAAACATCTATATTTTTATACATTAATTATGGAAAATAAACATGCTTTACACCTAAACATCGATTTAAATACGTCTGGGCACTAATATGTTAGTGTTTAAAGAATGTATGCATTAGAAAACATTGATGCCGAAAAACATCGATGTTTTTATTGTAAAAACATAGATGATCAAAACATCGATGTTTTGCCTTCGATGTCGAATCTCAACTTTCCAGCAGAACTTTTTCGTAGGCATTTAGAGATTTTGTACTGCACAGTTTGTGACGAGCGCTTTTCTTGCTCTCAATGTTCCCAAGTCACCCAACATATTTCCACCAGATTGCGCAAAAAGAATAAAAACAGAAAGAAAGAAAGAACGTCCTATCAAGCCTTCCTTACATCTCCATCATCAAGTAAATCTATTCCGAGTAAAGATCTTTGTCGGGCTTTGACCAGAGCAGATATCCCTTTCCACAAACTTAATAATCCTCATTTCAATTTTTTCCCCAATGTAGTGACTTGTGAAGTGTATTGCTAATGCCTTACATCGAGTAGCAGAAAATGACCGATCGTTGTTCAGTTGATTCCTTAATCTCCTCAGTAAAAAAGTGTTCTTAATAGCACCAAGTCGCATTCAAATGCTAAAATATCT
Organism: Aelia acuminata; assembly: GCA_911387785.2. Taxonomy (NCBI): domain Eukaryota; kingdom Metazoa; phylum Arthropoda; class Insecta; order Hemiptera; family Pentatomidae; genus Aelia; species Aelia acuminata. Next base: position 138,798,197 of record OU426979.1, read on the forward strand.
CTATCCTGATTTGTGCTTCCACCAGAACCAATATTGACAAGACGGGGTACTTAGCTGAAAGCAGCTCAGTATTACACTGCGACAACTACGATAAAATCAAGAATGTCCTTTCACACCTCGATTATGAAGCATTAGCGATAAATACTGCTTCGTCTTTATTCGAGAAACCTAATTTAAAGAACGCCCTTGCCTTTATTTCTAACAATTGTCTATTTCTCGCATAAGCCATTACCCAACTTGAGTCCCAAAATTTTCCCCTGACAGAAAACATGGCTAACATTTAAAAGGTCATTGAAAACGGGGAAGGAATACATGGGAGTAAGGGATATCTGATCAGATCAAAACTGGCAATTTGAAAAAGTACTGAGCAAGAAGAAAGGGTGGGAGACCATCTGCCAGATTTCTGATATTATCAGCGGAACAGAAGTCATCTCTGAACATTGTGTACCCTTTACCCCCAACATCTGTATCAACCAATCACCTATAACCCTTCAGCAAGGCACATATACAATCTGTAGATGCTGACAAATCTTTTAGTCAATACAATTCCATCCTACACCGAGATCGTCGTCGATTTATATTCAGGCAAGTTATCAGAAAATAAAATAAAAAGTTAAAATGAGCCAAAATTTATTAAGTCAAGCGCGCCATCCGTTTCACCAATTTTGATGAAATTTTAGCTGTCACATCGCTGGCACATAAAACCATCAAAAACTAAGTTTGATCAAAATCGTTGAAGCCGTTTTTGAGTAAATAAAAAAAATATGTGAAAATGAGACAAAATTTATTAAGGAAAGTGCCCCCTCCAATTGATCAGTTTTGACTGTCACATCACGGGAATATACATACATCAAATACCGAGTTTAATCAAAATCGTTAGAGCCGTTTTTGAGAAAATCGAAAAAAACTTAAAAATTGGACAAAATTTATTAAATAAAGTACCCCCTCTGTTTGACCAATTTTGATGAAATTTTTGCTGTCACATCGCGGGCATATACATATACCAAATACCCAATTTCAGGTTTTTATGGTTTATAGTTTTTGAGCTAGTCTGTTCACACATACACAAACACACACACACACACACAAACGCGCACACACACACACACACACACACACACACACACACACACACACACACACACACACTATTTCGCGAGACTTGGTTATTTGGACTCAGGGTACCCCAAAACGTGTTGACTGTTAAAAACCTGTTGAAAAACTGTTGAAAACCCGGAAGTCGAAATTTTTCATGATCGCAATACTTTCTCTTACTATATATTTTATTTATAGGTAAGTGAAATTATATATAGCAATATATGGATAGTATATATAGTAATAATGAATGCGACATTTATGAGGTGTGACTCTTAAAAGTTTCCATGATCATCAGTTTTTTAAAATTGATTCAATCGCCTTTTGATAATTCTCCCTTTGAATAGTAAAATGTAAAAAATATATATATAAATAAATAAAAAAAAATCTGGTGTGTGCACGCAACACAACATTCACTTAACAATTTACTTAGATTAGAAATTGTGTTAATGCCACTTCTCAAAGTTCCACATTTTTCCACATTCATTTTTTATTTATGTTTTCATTTGCTCTACAACAAACACTAATTTCTTTTATTACTAAATAAAAGTTTTTACTTGATATAATTCGGCAATGCAAGCATAATACTCCAAGTCGTCTGATTTTATAATTGTCTATGTAATTATTGAAAATTTCATTCAGTTACCATGAAAAAAATTATTTCCATTAAATGAACAGAACGGCTTTAATTATAAACAATTGCATGTCATTAAAGGTGTACCCCGCATGCTTGGGCTCAACGTCTTTTATGAGTTGACGGAATATTTTTCTTTTTTTCTCCTGTATATGTTCACTTGATTTTTTTCATATTTCATATTTGGCTCTTTCTTATTTTTAGGTGAAACGATAGACAAATAATTTCTCTATAAAAACAAATACAAAGGTACTTTATAGAAAAACAAAAAAGGCAGCTTCCCCATTTTAGCCCCCTCAGAACATTTTAATAATGATAAAGCTCACCTGATATTAAAGAAGACTTGATTTTGATTAAACAAGATGAATTTGATGAAAATCATTAAAGCCCTTTTTGAGATAATCGAAAAAAAGGGTAAACATTGGAAAAAAAGTTATGAAATAAAGTGCCCCCTCCGTTTGACCAATTTTGATGAAATTTTGGCTATCACATCTTTGGCATATACATACATCAAATACCCAGTTTGATCAAAATCATTAAAGCCGTTTTTGAGTAAATAAAAAAAACACGTGAAAATGATACAAAATTTATTAAGTAAAGTCCCCCCTCCGGTTGACCAATTTTGATTAAATTTTTACAGTCACATCTCGGGCATATTAATACATCAAATACTCAGTTTAATCAAAATCGTAAGAGCCGTTTTTGAGAAAATCGAAAAAAACGTAAAAAGTTATTAAATAAAGTACCCCCTCTTTTTGAGCAATTTTGATGAAATTTTTGCTGTCACATCGCGGGCATATACTTACGCTAAATACCTAATTTCAGGTTCGAACGGTTTTTAGTTTTTGAGCTAGTCTGTTCACACAGACACACACGCACACACACACACACACACACACACCATTTCGTAGGACTTGGTTATTTTGACTCAGAGGACCCCAAAACGTGTATTTCCGTTGAAAACCGGAGGTCAAATTTTTCACGATCGCAATACTTCCACTTACTATATATTTCATATATAGGTAAGTGAAAGTAATAATAATGGGAAAAATAGTTTCTTCTATTAAATCATTAAATGTTTGACATATTAAAATCTGAAAAGTGAATCATTTTTGAAATACAATATTTCTAGTTTTAGTCTCTTACATCTTAAATAATTAGTTATAGTTTTGTATAAAGTGTGTGTCACTCACACACACATTTATAAAATTATAAATAATGCATACTTGTGTGTGTGTTTAAAAATAATTTTATTCAGTAAAAAACTATGACCTTATTGTGCCCCACAGGAGCTAACAAGCATCAGTCGGCTGTGACTTGCCTCCAGTTCAATAACAGATTTGTCATCACTTCTTCTGATGATGGAACTGTCAAACTGTGGGATGTTAAGACTGGTAAGCTGATTATTTTTTAACTTTATAACTGATTGTTGTTTGTGATTATAGCTGATAAATTTTAATACTTATTTTTATAATGCTTATTAGTGTTATAATACTTAATAGTTATTTTTTACTCCATTACGTTACACATGTCGTATCTATAAGGTATACAACAATTTTATTCGCTGCTACGAGGAACCAAAAGATGGCCATCAAGATGTTTTTATGGCATGCTTGATTAAGGTAACTTAGCAACGGAATGTTACTTCTGTAACGATTACCATCTTATCAAAACTTGTCCAAAAATTAAATCTATGACCGTTAGCGATCATTTGTTTTTGGGTAAGGAAAGTAATTTGTGTTTTTTTTTTTCTTTAAAAAACACAGGGTCTCCAAATGCAAAATTCTGTATAAAGTGTAATGTTGATGGGTGCGCAGAATATCATCACAAGTTATTAAACTCTGGTAAAACCGCGAGAATAAATGCAGTATTATAAAATGAGTTCGCACATAGTTCGAATAAACTATCTAAGGATCTACTGAAAATTCTTCCGGTTTATGTAAGAGGACCTAACGGTGAGGTTAAGTTTTCTGCCCTCTTACATGAAGGGGCCGACTGCAGCTTGATTGATAAGAATTTGGCTTTGGATTTGTGTCTAAAAGGTGTAAGGGCACCACTGTGCATCCAATGGATCCAAGATGATGTTCGTAGGCGAAAATTCGGAAATAGTTACTCTTTCGGTGCGTGTAGGGTTAAGGAGTAGGAATGTATGATTTGAATGGGGTACGAATGGTTGGTGGGCTTTTCTTATAACGACAATCGGTTAGTAGGGAGGAGCTATCAATCGTATGGCCGAATAAAAAAAATATTCCATTACACGATAACGAAGATATTCCCAAGCTATTGATCGCACAGGATAATTGGTCGGTCTTGGATTATTGGCGGGTCCTAAAACAGTCGTGGAGCAGTCCATTCTCTAAGTAAAACCAGGCTAGGTTGGGTGTTACATGGCCGAAAAGAAATAGCTAAACTATCCGAAATAGTATTTCCTTCACATATATGCCAAGTAGAGATTCCGGACGAATCTTTACTTAGTAGTTAATTACTAATAGTTAAAGAACATTTTTCATTACATTCTTTGGAAAATTCTGTATCAGCCATTGAAAAGCGAGCCATGAATATTTTAGACAAAACTGCAAACTTCAAATATGGCTGTAGGGAAGTAGGGTTATTGTGGAAAACCGAAGATACAAAATTATTGGATAGTCGACAATATAATCGACAAACTGCCCTTAGTAGACTCTATTGTGTAGAAAAGAAAATGGATAGAGATGATAATTTGGCTGAGCATATAATGAAAAAATAATGGAATATATTAATAAAGGTTACGCTCGAAACTTATCACGTCGTGAATTAGAAATATGATCAGACAAAATTTGGTACTTGCCACATTTAGCTGTTTAAAGCTAACAAACCCGGGAAAATCAGAGTAGTCTTTGATGCGTCGGCTAAAACTCATGGGATTAGTTTAAACAGCCAATTGCTCAAGGATCTTGATCTCTATAATTCGATCTCGGAAATACTACTGGGGTTTATAAAAGGCAAAATTGGTTTTGGGGGGGGGATATCTGAGAAATGTTTCTCCAAATAAAAATTCGAGAGGAAGACCAGCCGGCTCAACGATTTCTCTGGAGGGGGGAGATAGAAATAAACCTCCCGATGGATTCGTTATGTGGGTCATGCTTTGGTGCCATTTGTTCACCGTTTCAAATGCAAGAAATTAAAAATAGGAATGCCTCTCGATTGATAGATTCCCATCCAAAAGCCGTAAATGCCATTCATTATGATCACTATATGGACGATTATTTATGGTCAGCGGATTCAGAAGCTGAGGCAATCAATATAATGATTCATGATATTATAATGATTCACCGTAGTGGTGATTTTGAAATGGTCGACTGGGTTTCCAATGCTCCTAGGGTCTTATAGGACATCCCTCATACAAATTTAGTGAATCCCATAGATAACCTCTCCAACTCTGATCATACCGAAAAAGTGTTTGGACTTCGTGTTTGGAACCCTTCCAAACACGTTTTCTTATTCAAATTTAATAGTCATAAAATCCCAGAAAAAATTCTAACCTGTCCTAGAGCTCCTACAAAACGGGAATTTTTAAAAACTGTCATGACAATCTTTGATCCCTTAGGATTTCTCGGTTGGTTTGTCAAGACACCCTGTGGGATGAGACGCTTGATGGCACTCTTAGGGCCTGGTGGGATAACTGGCTAAAAAGTCTTTTACAAATCTATGATATGGAGATCCCAAGGTGCTATACACTGCTAATTTCTCTGGCATCCACATTAGAATTGCACATTTTTTGTGATGGTAGCGACAGGGCTTACGCGGCGATTGCTTATATTAGCTTAGTAGCGGATAACGTAACTGCGAAAGTTCGTGTAGCCCCACTAAAACAATTATCAGTCTCATGATTGGAACCTTAAGCAGCGGTCTTGGACTGCCGCTTACTAAAACTTATTCGTAAAAGTTCACTCTTATTTCATAATATTTATTTTTGGAGCGATACAAAAACCATAATAACCTGGATTAGACACAGTGAGGCTCCGTATATACATAGCCTACAGATTAAGTGAAATAATAGAAAATTCGGAGGTCAGTCAATGGAGGTGGGTTCAGATTCAGGAAAATCCTGCCGATGAAGGTACTAAGGGACAATTTTAAATTTCATCCCATTGGCTTGAGGGTCCCAAATTCTTATGGTTTAGTGAGGAAAAATTACCTAAGAGTAGGGATGATAGCTCTGATAATATAGAAATAGAGATGTTGGAGCAGATTAATTTAGTTACCTTATATCAAAATGATTCCAATGCTGGCCTGCCCAATATTCAGAGATTTTCTAAATTTTTGAGGCTCGGGCATGCCACTGCATGGCTTATTCAATTTATAAACAATTGTAAAAGCGTTAGGGAACATAGAAAAGTAGCAGCCCTGTCTGTGGAGGAATTGTATCAAGCCGAAGAAATGTGGTGGCGTCAAGACCAGAAAAGGACGGCTTCGCAAGAGTGGTTGATGTGAAGACGAAGGAAGCCATCTCTAGAAGATCTATTAAGGCCCTCCACCAGTGAATGAGTAGCGACTTTTACGAGACGCTACTGGAGAGGGAGAATGTTTGTGTAATTTTTTGAATTATGAATATTTCTTAAAATAAAAAAACAAAAGAGTAACAAAATATATGTTAAAATTGTAAAAAGTTCAGTATGAAATAAAGGCTCGTTGAAGGCAGTCGCAAAAAGTTAATTTTTTCACATTCGCTCTAATTTCCAGAGTTAGAGCAAACAGTGTCATTGTTAATTTCTATTTCATGAAACCTTTGAACTATACTATAGTTACCTCTTAATTATTGGTTAAAACATTCTTAATATTTGCTTGAATATTTATATTCTTAAGTAGGATTTGATTAATTAATATAATATAATTTCAGGAGAATTTATCCGCAACCTTGTCTCATTGGGGAGTGGAGGGAATGGCGGGGTCGTTTGGAGAATCAGGGCGAACGAAACAAAACTAGTATGTGCTGTTGGATCAAGAAATGGGAATGAAGAAACAAAACTGCTTGTGCTCGACTTTGACGTTGACACCAAGTGAACTCGTTATTAATATGAAGAATGGCCTAATGATGAGGATGACCCTTTAGATCGTCCTTGATTTTTTTTATCGATTTTCTTTTGTTTTGAACATTCATACAAAGGTATTTTAACAGATTAGTAATGATCTTGTTGCTTTTTGTTTTGTCAGTCATTGTTCCGATCTAGAGAGAGGTTCAAATGTTACGTAGTTTTAGTTAAACTTTTGTTGTTTTTTAGAAGTAGAAGTGCTCAGAATGTACAGAGTGCTACATGGATTCTGTTCCGTGAATAGTGATTCCCTAAATAGGTCTTCTCTCTAATGTAAAGACACTCAATAAAAATGATTCGTCCTTGAACATGTATTTATCTAATATACACGTTTTATATATATTTGTTTTATATATAAAATGTATGTTTAACTTCTTTCTGAGATATACTGTTGTATAACGGTAGGATGGTTATATTTTGCTTAGTGTTCTACTGAATATTTATTTTTTTATACTGATCATAATTAGAACTCCTGTAAATGTTTTCTATCATTAGTAAAGCAAATTTTTTGAATTTGTATTTAGTGTTATATTTTGCATTTTGATCCATTCTTGGATCAATTTTTTTTTTTCTTTTTAAACATTTGGCCATGACAATATAATTTTTTAGGACCTTTTCTTGCCTTCTCAATTCTTTATTGAAAGTACTCAGTAAAATTTTGATCCAGGCGTTTGTAAATAGGTGGATTTTATTTGTTAAGGATAACAGTTCGGTATTTTGTACCTGTAAATGAACTTTATGCTTATATACTAATGGTATGTAGAATGTTAGGCGCTATAATTATTAAGTAATTAAAATAGTGTTAAGTTATTAATTGTGTAATAAAAGTTTACACAGAAGTTTGTATTAAATCAGGGTATGCTGTTCTCTACCTCCCTTGAAGGATAGCACATTTGTGCCGCCTCTTGGTTTCCGAGGCCCCTAATTGTGTGTACAGATAAAGGATATTTTACAGAATGACTTTAATCTAATCATCAAGTGTTTCGTCGTTAACATTTTAATTTATGTATCATCAAATATGTTTGATCTTTCCTAATCTGTTTTATCATTATGTATATGTATAATAGGTTCCATGTTTGTGATTATGTATGTTGAAGGGTTTGATGTATGTCTGCATTTGGTTCCTGTAAATTGTATATAATTAAAAATTCTTAATATAAACATTTCTTTTCTAGAAACGCCAATTTTTTTAAACAATTTTTATTTTATGTCATTGTTGATCAGATAAATATACTTTAGTTATTATTTGGTTAAACCTTTTTTTTTCTTTTTCTTTTTTGTATTGATATTGAATAGATTTGAGTTATTAGATTTTAACACCTGTTATTCCAACAAATTATTATTATGCAATAAATTAATTAGTCAGTGTTATTTGTCTTATTGCAGTATTGCATATTAAGTTATATTTTTGTGTCTTTATTGTATCTTTGTTTTTTCTTATCATATTCCATATTTCTTTTGTTGTTATTATTTGTGAATATAGGACTTGTATTATTTATAGGATTTTAATAAGAGAATAGAACTGTTGGGTTTTATTTTCCTTATTTTGGATAGTACCCTGAATAAATTTGTTATTGTTATATTAATTGTAGACTGAAAGGAAAGGGAATATTGCTCAATAATAATTTTTTGTAAGGTATGATGTCGAATATCTTGTATAATATTACTTTGATTCTACTTTGATAAGTTTTGTATGATCTTCTGTTCGCAAAACATTTTGTGTTGAGTGTGTTATATATCTCATGCATTATACTTAGTGTTGATGCAGCAAACAGAATATTTTATATTGATAAAGTTTTGAACCAAAATTTTATTTTTTAATTCATTTCTCCATAACCTTTTATTTCTTAAAATTATTGTTTTTTCCTCTGGAAATATGGGATCCATTTTTGTTATGATTTATTTTTTCTATCATTAGTTTGTAAGTCCGAATTCATTCTACATATTATGTGTACATTGATTAAAAATTTATTGAATTTCCAGAGGAAATATTATTTTCTTTCTACACCAAAATAAACTTTGTTTTTCTTCAGCAATTACTTCAATGTGATCTAAATAATAATCATTATTTCATTTTGTGTAATTTTTTTCTTCTTTTTCTTCTTTTTTTACCTTTGTTATTCAGTGGAACATACAACGGAAACTTAAATATGTTTGTTTGTTTAACGTCAATTTATGCCACTAAGGCTAATCGATGATGCTACAGTGGTAGTCCTAAATTTTGTTTATCCAGGTATAATTAGGATAGGGATCTTTAATGAGTACCTGACATCACACAGGCTCAGGACCTCCATTTTACGTCCTATCCGAGGGTCGGCATGGCTAAGGATTTTTTACTCCCAGGTCATTCCATGTCAAATCAACACACTGATTCCGACTTGATGTCTCAGATTTTCATGATTTTTGGTATGCAGCGATTTATTAAAGAAAGCGATTTGGTATTAAGATATGAAAAAATATCAAATTTCAGTTGTTTAGCACAATTATTTTTGAAGTTATTAATTTTTTAAAGATTTAAATTTTTATGAAAAAATTTTAGGTTTTGGCACCTTTAGATGCCTATAGGCTGGCAACCAGTGGTAATATAAACCTAGGAGTGGTCTCATTTTAGAGCTGATGAATGGGGCTTTAATGATATGCCACAAGATAGGGGTTAAAAATTTAAAAAATCGAAAAAATTTAATTAAATTTAAAAATTCAAATTTCTCAAAAAGTGGCAATTTTAAAAATTTCAAAAAATTACCAAAATGGTTTGTAATGTCTTAATACATATAGCAAAATTCTATAATAGGATCAGGAGATACAGGGCTTCAGAAATACACGTTTTGGGAATAATGTACCAAATTAGTAAATTTTTTTTTAATTACCAATTTTTCTATGCAGTGTGTAGGACACTATTAAATTAATAAAATACAATGATTACTTTAAAGTTACATGTTTGGAAGCCCCTCTTTAAAAGAAAACAAGCTGATTGGCCTACAAGTCGAGGGAAATCCCCTTTTTTCGCAAGGTGGAAGCTGGTTAGTCAAGCAGACAAGACCACCCATTTATAGCCAGTGTAGCATCTGAGTTTCTTTCAGGAAGTTCTTTCGGCGGTTCCTGTGATTTTGTAGCAGACTAGCAGCAGCCAGAACAAGCTTACAAGGACCAACTTATTGATGCAAGGCAACTGCTTGAATGGTCACATCAGAACTTATCTAACATAGACTTTGTATTTGTTATCATTGAAGAATACATTAAAGCTGAATAACAACTGGCCAACCGGTACAATACAACGGTAACTATATCAGGAACCCAGAAATTTCATGCCTTCATTCCTCTCAACTGTGGAACCAAAGCAAATGTGAAATTATTTTCTTCTGCAGTTGTTTCAAGTATATTACCAGTTGTAAAGGACATACAGCAGATATTGGTGGGTATGTATCATCAAACTATGGTGACACTTGCTGAGTTATGTTGTGGATAAAGATGAAAATTCCAGTAAAGTTACATCCCTCCATCCTTCAGGTTCGTCATCCTAATTTATATATCCCACTCCAACTGATACACTGTGGATACCTTTTGCAGATGTGATATGTAAAGTAAAACCCTTCACAGAAACTACAGGAACATACAGTTTACCAGACAGTGAAGTGAACAACAAATCTGCCTTTTCTTATCTTCCAATGATTGAAGTCTCGATGAACTGATTTGTTAACTTTACTCATAATAATAGATTTTTATAGTAAGTGTCTATATGATCTTTCCAGTATTAAAAAAAATTTAAATTAGCTATGCTTGTTTCATTCAATAAACTATTTAAAATTTTCTGAAACGATACTAATTCTGGTATTTTTAACAAAACGTTTATTTCTGAAGCCCTGTATCATCTGATCCCATTGAGATGCCATGATAGAATTTTGCTGTGTGGACCAAGTCATTGCAAGCCTTTTTTAACCGCCTTTGAAAGAGGAGGTTACTCAATTTGATGCTTATGTGTCTTATTTTTTTTTCTTTGTACGTCCACCGATTACTCCGAGATGGATGGACCGATTGGAACAAAACCTTTTGCATCTTGTAGAGTATTTTCCCAAGGTGGTCCCATTCAAACCTTTTTTTTTTTTGGTTCTTAATTTATTTAAGAAGTTATTGGGAAAAAACGCGTAAATAATTATTTTATTATCGCACAAAATATTTACTTATTTGAAAAACATGGCAAATATATCATGAGGTATGCTCCAACAAACTATTAAAACACGTTGATAACTAACATGCTGCTCATAAACTATCCCCTCTCTTTTTATTCTGAATTTGATTGGTTGATTTTTAAGCAAGGTTCAATAATGTTTTAATGGTCGATGAATCGGTTGGGCAAACCAACCAATTAAATTCAGAATCAAAAGAGAGGGGGGAACATGAGCAGTCTGTTACTTATTGACCTGTTTTAAGTGCTTATTGGAACAAACCTTAAACATAACCTCCAATAAATTTTCAACAACTGATTGAAATAAAGACATATAATGTCAGTAGAATATAATATCGCTGTCGTTTTCTGAAATATGAAACACTTTTATGGTTCCGGCAAAGTAATTGTTGTTTCAACCCCGTTCCTGGAAAATTTTGCCAAGAAATAAAACTTGGGGCCCGGTGGGGCTGTGCGGTAAAGCGCCGTACTCCCATGCCGGAGCTGCGGGTTCGAGTCCCGCCCTGGGTGGTGCTTTTCTTTCGTAGGAGAAGTATCACCCAGTGCCATGGGTGTTAGTATGGGCAGTATAGGGCTTCACTGGAAGCCTTAAAGTCCCAAAAAAAAACAAAAAAAAAAAAAAAAAAAAAAAAAAAAAAAAAAAAAACTTAAGAACATTTTTTTGGGTTGATTAAGAGATTATTTTTATAGATTTAAGATAACAGTAAAAAATCCAAAAGGAAGGTCTAGACGACGGATGGACAGCATAATCACAAAACCAAAAAATTCATAGAATTAAAAGAAAGGCCGAGCATTAATAACCCTTTTTAAAGTAGATTCGTAAAATCGTAACCATTATTGTTTTAAATTAGATTTTGATTTCCGACTTCCACTCGCTATGCACATTATAAGCTCATTTTCACTTGATTGAGGGACTTTAACAAAGGATTCAGGCACCTCTGCCTGCTTCCGGATACATTCGATCACTGTCGGATATTAATATATAACGTAATCATAAAATCTTGCGCGGATTCTTCACCCTGGAGTGACACTTTAGTTTTGTTATCTGGATTACATTTATCGGTTTTTAATTTTGTTTATGCAACTATTGAAGTGTGCTATGTAATGGGGGTTAATTTATTATTGTTTTTAATTAAGAAGTGATTAATAATTTAATGGGATGCCAGAGAATTTTCTAGGAAATGCCCAAACTAATAAAATATTTACTTCCCCTGATTACAAACAATACCTTCCCCTTTTGATGATAAAATGTAAATATGATTCCCCTTTTATGAATCAAAAGATAATAGAATTTCAAGAATTGGATTCCTCTCTCAAAGGCATATGTGGGGCAATATAATGTTGCATGCTTATAATATAAATAGGTGTATATATATGATTAAAATAGATAAAAAACTGCATATGTATTTATGGTAATATTACTATTAATAATACAAAAAAAATGTATTAACTATTTGTTTATTAACATTATATCAAAGGAACAAACATTTTATATGATGAATCTTTAAAAGAATTGAATGAGATTTTAATTAAATTGATGGTTAACATTTGTCATAGCTTACAACCATTACAAAAACATATTTTACACAAATAAAGCAAATATGATTAAACCAAATGCAACAATTTACTAAAACTACCATATTAAAAAATAATCAAACCTATATACATATTGGGTACTCATCTAGACACTCCCAGGATCTCAATTCTCTCCACTATTGCAACCTCTCATAGACCAATTAACCAATAGCGCCAAATGATGAGAGTAGTCTGGAGTCTTGTCAACTTGACAATCATTGTTACAACACTAACTTGAAACACTTTTTTAAAAATTCTCAAATACTCTTTTAAGCTCACCATGGATTACCATATTAATTAAAAAGTCACTAATGACACTTTCTATGTCCTGAAGGGACACCCTATCACTCCCTATCATGACTGTCCAAAGTTATTACCAAAAGTACATGTTGACCGTACGAAGTCACATCCAAGAGTTCATGTTAACAGTACGGAGTCACTGTCAAGAGTCCTCCACTGGAACATCCCTTGCCTCACCTAAAGAATGGAGGGGGGAAATATTCCTCCACTGACAAATTTATTAAAAATTTGAATTAAATGAAAACACTAATGATATATTTGTAGGTTGTCTACCAGGAAAACACCTGTAAACTTTAATTTGCATGGTTTTTGTTATTAAGATGGTAATTAATGAAAAACAGATAGCATGGGGACTATATTCTATTTTAAAGGCTTTTATGTTAGCGGTCGAAACGGCTATTCTCTGGTAAACAAAAACAGGATGTCTTGAATTTAGCACATTATCTCCATAAAAAGGAACTTGGAAGGATATTAAGTTTCCTCACCTAGTCCTTCTACTAAAATATTGAGTAACGCTCTACCAAAGTGGTCGGTCATCAACTTCAATGAATCTGCTTGGCATACCTTTGTTTTTCCAATTCATGAACGGGATCCAGCAGTTGTTCAGTTAGCCGTCCATCTTGAAAACAGTCAGTGTGTATTTTTCACCAACGATACAGCGATTGATCGTGCTATAAATCCACCAAAAACTACACTCACTGAATTTTTTGAATTGTGTAATTGTGGGTGCCTTTGCACGAAAATTACTCTATTCACAAGTACCATGCTATTTCACGTGGGCTCATATAAAAAAATGGATGCCCCGCAAGCAAGCTGCATTGATAAATGTCTCAATTTATTCGAATCAAACACCTTGGGGCGAGTATTTACAGTCAATCCAAGGCTGACTGAATGCTTTTATCTTCGACTGTTGTTGGTTAATATTACTGCCCTATTGTCATTTATAGATGTACGTAAAATGAATGGGTAACAGTATCCAACGTATAAAGATGCATGCCTTGCACTCGGCTTGCTGGAAGACGACAGCCAGTGGGAATGTATGTTTGCTGAAGCAGCATTGAACTGTACAGCAATACAAATTCGTCTACTTTTCGCTATTATGTTGAATACATGTTTCTCAGCCCGAGCAGAGATATTGTGGGATAATCACAAAGATTCAATGACTGATGATATATTGCATTAACATCGTACATGGTGCAACGACCTAGCGATAACATTCAGCGACGCTATGTACATTGAAGCATTGGTTCCTATTGAGGATCTTTGCATTATCATTGCCAACTTACTTTTCAGCCATTTCGGCATGAATTCGCCAAATCGAAATGCATCTGATTTAATGAACGCTGAAGCGAATCGTGAACTGCAGTACAACAGTGAAAATGGCGGCGATTGTTCCTCGCAATATCACACTAATGAATGAGGAACAAAGAATCATTTACGACCGCATTATGCTCGCAGTTTTCTTTTTGGATGCACCAGGTGGAACTGGCAAAACATTCCTTATTTCGCTAATTCTCGCCAAATTCCGATCAAATATTAGCATCGCATTGGCCGTTGCATTATCGGGCATTGCGGCAACTTTATTGGATAGAGGCAGAACAGCTCATTCAAAAATTATGAATTACATTTACATATTGACAGTATTTATTACGATATATATAATTTTAAGGAATAAATTATAATAAATTTAAAAAATTAATGTTTGGTGTTTTGTTCTTTTTTGTATTCCCTCATCGTTCACAGTGCTCCGATAAATCACATCCTTATATACTTGCAATAAGTTAGTGATTTCTTTTCTACACTAGAAATTCCCTAGAAATAATTTATATGGCAAAACAACGTTTGCCGGGTCAGCTAGTCTTATATATAAAATTCTCGTGTCACAATGTTAGTTACCATACTCCTCCGAAACGGCTTCACCGATTTTTATAAAATTTCATATGCATATTCAGTAGGTCTGAGAATCGGCTACTATCTATTTTTCATACCCCTAAGAGATAAGGGTTGTCAACCCCTAACATTTTTTCTTTTTTTGGACAAAATTTTTATTTTTTATTTTTTTATAATGTGGCATTAAAAGATAAACACAACCCCAAATTCTCACCCTTCTATCACCAACCCCTATTGTTTAATAGCTTTATAGGCCAGTTTACCAGATTTGATACAAATACATCGTCATAACATTACTGCAAGTGTGTTCAGACAAAAGTTGAAGTCTTTGATGAGTTTCAAATACGATCAAATCATGGCATCGCATTGGCCGTTGCACCATCGGACATTGCAGCCACTTTATTGGATGGAGGTAGAACAGCTCATTCAGTATTTAAGCTGCCATTAAATATTCAAAATAATCCTGACGCAGTGTGTTCATTATTTTGTATATATTTACATTATTTAATCGTCCATGGCCACAGTGCTGAACATCTGAGATGAATGTACTATGGCACACAAACATTCGCTTGAGGCGTTCAACAGGCCATTGAAAGATATTAAAAACAACGACAAACTATTTGGCGGCACTAGGTTAATCCTTTCAGGTGATTTCAGAAAAACACTTCCCATCATTCCACGTTCAACATACGCTGATGAGATCAACGCTTGCTTAAAATCATCGCCATTGTGGCGTAATGTTAAAAAAGTAAAGCTGAAAGTAATATGCGCGCTCAAATGCTTCATGATCCATCCGCCGAAACATTCTCAAAACGACTCTTATATCGGCGATGGAAAATTTACCATAGATGAAACTGGATGCGTAAAATTACCGACCGATTTCTGCAGAATCATTGGTTCGAAAGATGCTCTCATTGAACAAATATTACCTGATGTACTCACACAGTACATACATCATGAGTGGCTTGCAGAAAAAGCAATTTTAGCGGGAAAAAATGTGGACGTTGACGATTTAAATCTGAAGATACAACAGTTGTTGCTAGGGAACTTGGCATCATACAGATCTGTTGATACAGATTGCGATGCCAGCGAAGCTGTAAATTTTCGAACAGAGTTTTTGAACTCACTGGATTTGCCAGGCATGCCACCGTATAATTTACAATTGAAGGTTCGATGAAGCATTTTAAAGGAAAGTTCCGAGGTAAAAATATATTAATACCACGAATCCCTATTATACCAACACATGAGCCTATTCAATTAAACGTATTCAGTTTCCGATTAGATTGGCATTTGCAATGATTATCAATAAGTCCCAAAGCCAAACGATGTCTGTGACGTAGATTTGAGCTCAACATTGTTTTCACACGGACAATTATACGTAGCATGTTCTCGAGTGGGTAAACCCTCCGGTTTGTTTGGGTTTGCTAAAGATGGGATTACAAAAAATATTGTTCGTGCTATAGCATTAAGGGATTGATATTTTTCGTTAGTGTTACCGTTGTAATTAATTAATGATCTATATAATTTTAAGGAATAAATTAAAAGTTAGGGATTTTTTTTCAACACTAGAAATTCCCTAGAAATAATTTATATGGCAAAACAACTTTTGCCGGGTCAGCTAGTGTATGTATAATATATCGTTGGAAAGCTGAGAACTTCAGGAAGAACCAACTTCAGTTTATAAAGTCGAAAAAACTATATTTGCACGGAAAATTTATACTTAGCATTTAATTATATTTTTATATTTTAATAGGATTTAGCACGAAATTTGTGGAGGGGTCATGATCCCCCTGTCTCACAATTACATGGCTGACAGCATCATTTTTGTACCCGATTATTACCTTATATGTATTGAGGTTATTACAGATTATTAACTTATGTATTATGAAGGACTGCGATCTAAACAACCAAAAGTTTAGGGGCATAGCAACTTCCTATTTTCATTATTCGTTTAAATATACAAAAAACTGAAAAGTCATAATATTTGGGAGGGGGGGGGGTTCATGACCCAGTGACCTCCCCCTGGATCCACCCATGGTTCTGACAACACTTGAAACCGGTTAACGACTCTTTCGCATGCCTTTGCAAAAAGCCCACTGTTAATAAGTAAAGGCGCAATGTGCTTGGGAAAGAGTTGTCAACGAGTTTATGTACCTGTGGCCGGGTCTGCTCGGCTTTAATAATTATATTTTACTTTAAACCCTTTAGTTCCATAATAGATTTCTGATTGGAAAATAAGGTTCTTTTAGAGGAACATTAGTCTTAATTGGTTTCAGCTAAGGCATAAGAGACAAAAATTTGATATTTAATAATGTATTACGAGCCATAAATACCTCTAATATAGATTCCCCTTCATGACGTATTTACAACAGTAAAAAAACTTTGACCATTGATATAGTTATAATTTTTATTCAGGCTTCATAAAAAAAGGAATGAATAATAATTAATCAAACATTACTGAGGTCTTTCAAGTTTTCCTATAATTATAATAATCTACACCTTATGAATAATAAAAGCCATAGAAGAAAATAAATGCGGAGAAAGCTATTTTCTGTGAAGTTCCTAAAAAGCGTTTGCACATTTATCAAAAAACACGTCAATTTTCTAATGAAATGAAAATAAAAATAATCTAATGAAAAAATAAAAAATAAAAAGTAAACTCAATTTGCTTACATTGCCCTAGACTTTTTGTAAAAATAATTATCGATTTCAAAACATACTTCAAACTCTGCTGTCTCAGGATGTAAACCCTCAATAACGTAAGACCCCGTCCACGTCGGCGCACCGCCATAGAGTTTGGCGAGCAAGTTCAGTTTCTTCCATACCAAAAATTCGTTTTAAGCTGAAATAAGGATTTTTGTTGTTGTTGTAAAATTATTTTTTTCCTAAAAATGTTTTGAGCTTGTTACAGCACGTTTGATTGTTTTACAGCCTTTATGTTCATATATAGACGTACCACTTTATAACAGTAGCCGCCCATAAAAACCATATGATAAAAAACATTTTATAAAAAAAAAATTAAACCGACTTCGAAACCTAGGAGCCAGTAAAAATAAATGCACTGAAAAGTATGTAATGTATATGCATGCAAGATGATTCTTATCTCTTCCAGGCCCTTTATCCGGTGCCTATTCTAATTCCAATCTGACCTTAGCCTTTACCTCGTCTCTGCTCATAAATATTGGTCTACAAAATATATTAATTTTCTTTGTTTTTACTGAATTATCAGCATTATTGTATGATGGATAGTTCGAGGCCAGGTTTGTACTTGTTATCCAGACAGTTATTAATTTTTTGTATTCTATACTAGTATCAATATTTTTTTGTTTTTTGGTAGGTAGATTTTAGAGCTAAAAATTAAATTGGAAGGTTAAAAAGTTATACTTCTGGTCATTTCTGGGCAACGAAATTTTTTTTATGATAATGTGTAATTATCGTAGTTTATGTTTCATGAAAAAAAAATCTGCGAATAGCTGCGAATGGGAAACTTATAATTTTTTATTTCTAAAATGCCAGTTTCATGAAATAATAAAAAATTTTAGTTTTGTTATATTTTCATTCATTTATACTTTAGGATCTTCTGGAATAATAATAATAACCCGAAAAGAATAATAATACGTATTTTTAAAGTCGAAAATATTAGGTTTAAAAGTCTTTTATAAGTGGAAAGTATTGTAATAGCCTAGACCAGGTGAAAGAGCTAAAACATAAATTATCAATTTTCAGTCATGATTTCCAAGTAAGATTGAAGGCTTCTTCAAGGAAAAGAAAAGTTTTTAAAGCAGCAACAAGGAATGGCTTAGTGGGACGATATCAATTAAAAGCTCAAGATTTGGTGTACGCCCTGAAAAATCATTTGATTGCTTAAGAGAAAGAAGCAAGAGGCGTAAAACTGAAAAACTCAGATCTTCAACTAGCACTGATATGCTGATGTACGCCACTCTATAAAACTAAGAGATTCTGGTGATATCAATGTCACCCATGTTCTGAAGGATCTAACAAAAACTCTATCTCGAGCAATAAAATATAGGAAAGCATTTAAAAATTAAAATTTTTCAGAAAAAACTTCCTATTTGCACTGGAAGCTTTATTTATATTAATTTAATATTGGAGGTTCCATCAAGTGGTCATTTCATAAATTTAGAAATGCTTTGTATATTTGCTAATGATACGGAGAAACTTTAAGTAAAACTTTATCACCTAAAAATTTTATTTTTACCTATTTTCCACTATTCCGATTTTTCAAAAATTATAGTAATAAATAAATTTATAATAAATCTTTAGTGACGATTGTCACTAATCAGGCAATTAAGATTGAAGAGGTACCATTGTGGACATAAATGAGTGAAAATAAAAAATTGAGCTCAGTAGTGTAACAGACCTGTTGTAAATATTGTTTTTGTTAATAATATTAGCTATAAGGTAGCACTTAAGTTTGTAAGTAGGACATTATTCATTAATTATTAATTTATTAGTTACGAAATTAGGTTATTCATTTTGGTTTTCGTTAATAATTTTAGTACATTAAGTTTCTTTATACTGTTTATTTATTTCCTGCTTTTCTCTTAAGTATATGTATTTATTTTGTAATTCATAATCTTTGTAATAAATATGTTTATTGAGGGAGATAGTTATTTATTTATCTAAAATAACCAAATATTAGGTTAAATATATATTTATCTAATACATATACTAATATCGATATTATATTCTGCGGATATTAAATATCTTATTGAAATCTATTGTTGGAAAATTAGTTAAGGTTATGTATACGTTGGTTCCTACATGCACTTAAAACACGTCGATAACTAATACTGCTCATGTTCTCCCCCCATACTTATTCTAAATTTGATTGGTTGGTTTTCCTATTTGATTCATCCAGCATTAAAACAATTTTGAGTTTTGTTAGTTACCAATGAGTTTAATAGCTTGTTGGAGCATACCTTATGTTATATAAGCCATATGTTTATCCAATAAGTAAAAACTTTTACCGATAAATAAATATCTTTTTTTCATGTTTTTTCCCAATAACTTCTTAAATAATTAAATAACCTCCTAAAATGTCGTGGTTCGTAATGAAACATTTGCTAATTGATTGCTGTATCAATTACGATTTAAAAATCACGGTAATGCAAATTCCATATAACACGTTCACGCCGCCACGACCGGTGGCCCGCACTAGGACACTTTAGTCAATCTCAAAACTTTCCACGACGGTGGGTGTTTGGTAGGATTGTACTGTTTATTTTATTATGTTGGATTTTAAATACTGCATAATGTCCTGGATAGCTGGAATAGCTCCCGACCAATAGAGCGAAAAACATTAAGTTCAGCCGCCGATGGGCGAGGATCATGAATTAAAATACCGACGTGAACTTTTTAAAGAACATATAAAGATCCTGAAACACATTTTTATTTTAAGAAAACATTCTTTATCTTTTCTGCAACAGTTTCACTAAAATTACGATAATAATTCCCGTTCTTTCTCACGTTTTGGACAGCCAAACGAATTCTGGAATTTCTTTTAAGTTATAAATAACAATTCAAAAAAGAAATTTGATCGCCGTTGTCGGCCGTATGTGTTCCCAAATCAGGTACAGTACGTAACACAGTGGTTCAAAATCGACTATTTTCGGAAAAAATCTTGTCAAACCTGATCTGTAAGCCGCAAAATGATAAAGTTTATATTATCATAACCACGATTAAATTTCCTATAAAATGTATAGGTTGGAGCCCAGCTTAACCGGCGCACAGTGGTTCAAAAGCCACAATAAGCGGCAAAAATCTATTGGCCTCAAATCTCCTTTAAAAAAATGCTATGTAATTCTTATAATATACTAGACCCGGCCACGCGTTGCTGTGGCTCAGTTGTTATATCCTAATATTTTTAAACAAATACAGTAATACCAATATTCATTGATAAAGATGAAAACCTTTCAGCTAATCAAAATCCAACGTGATTGAGAATAGAGCATTACACCATTTAAAAGTATTTGGTAAAGAATATAGGAAAGTTAAAGTTTTTATTTTTTACATCTCATACTTCAATGTAGTTTGATTAAAAAGAAGCTGGTTGTGTTTACGACTCACAGAGCTGCCAACACTATCGCCCTTTTTTTATGGATCGGTATAAACTAACTCGAAATGGCTATATTTTTCCACTAATTTTAAAAAGGATGACTGAAGTAAGTTTTGATAACCTCAGCCATTGATCTATTGATTATTGGCCTAACACTACTTCAACTTGGTATTGTTAGTTTAACAACGGGTTTAATTTTGCTCAGGGTCATGCCAATCTTGGTTAACGCGTCATATATGTCCTTTTGATAGGCGTTTTTCTCATTTTCTTTGAGACCTCGATTTCCCAACCCTTCGGCTAATAAGTGTTCGGTAGGAGGGTGGTGTGTTGAAGCTTTTAATATAGCAATATATTTGAGTGATACTAAATCTCTTCTTAAAGAGGTTTTTACATAATACAATTAAGAATTTTTATTTATTCAAGTACTAATTTGTTCAAAATGTTTTGGGTTAACCTGTTTTTTTTTTTTTTTAACACAAACCAAAGATTTGATGGTTTCCACTCACGTGAGCAGGCGAAACCCATTTCCCACGTGAGTTATGCCATTGCCCAAGGGAAAAACACGGATTTTCAAAGTCCAAGTGGACATTGTTTGCCCTTGGGATTTGTTTATGGTCATGGCAAAAGCCAAACGAATAGGATATTGAAGCCTTTTAAATTTTATTGAAAATTCTGTCGGTTCCAAGGGAATAGGTGGCAACAGGGCGATATCTCCTGTAAACCTTCCAGGTAACATTTTTCCTTCAATAACATTTCCTGTGATCCTTTTAATGACCAAACGTGTACCGTTGCACAATTGAGGTGGATTTAAGTTACGAAGAAGAATGATCGGTGAGCCAATATTCAACTGGAGATTGTTTGGGTGTATATCCAGGGAATTAAAAAATTCAGATGGGAAATTTACGGCTTCGTTTACATCTAGAACATTGTCAATTGATTTTGGAAGTTTATTTCATCGAAATCAACATTTTTTGCTGCCAAAATAGAACAGTTCAGAAATTTTCTGGTAATTTGATAAATTTTGAATTCCGATACAGCTAGCTCTATTTCACCGTTTCCAATATAGAGCAATTGTTTAAAAAATATATCTGCCGATGGATTATTTTGCAGTAGTACTCTCATATTTATGGCGGATAAATCTGAAACTTGAGGTTACCCAAATAACAATTATTCCTGTTCAGTAGAGGTGTAATAATCATTAAATGTAAAATTTAAAAAATGCCGCGATTTGTAATCCTTTCTTAATCAACAATCATTTAAAGATAAGTAAATATCATATCCAATAATAGCCTACTTTAAATTAAAGAAAGGATTAAAATCTTCGCTAAAATTTCTTAAATTTTACATTTAAAGATAATTACAACTTAGGAAGTAACAGCCTCTATTCGATTGGGATTAAATTTTCTCAACTTTAAATTATTGTTGATAAAGGAGGAATTACAAATCTTCACTGACATTTTTTACTTTCACTTACCTATATATGAAATATATAGTAAGTGGAAGTATTGCGATCGTGAAAAAATTCGACTTCCGGTTTTCAACGGAAATACACGTTTTGGGGTCCCCTGAGTCGAAATGACCAAGTCCCGCGAAATGGTCTGTGTGTGTGTGTCTGTGTGTGTGTGTGTGTGTGTGTGTGTGTGTGTGTGTGTGTGTGTGTGTGTGTGTGTGTGTGTGTGTGTATGTGAACAGACTAGCTCAAAAACTATAAACCGTGCGATCCTGAAATTGGGTATTTAGTTTAGGTATATGCCCGCGATGTGACAGCATAAATTTCATCAAAATTACTTAAAGGGAGGGGGTACTTTATTTAATAACTTTTTACGTTTTTTTCGATTTTCTCAAAAACGGCTCTAACGATTTTGATTAAACTGAGTATTTCATCTATTTATATGCCCGAGATATGACTGTAAAAATTTCATCAAAATTGATTAACCGGAGGGGGGACTTTACTTAATAAATTTTGTAACATTTTCACGTATTTTTTTTATTTACTCTAAATCGGCTTTAACGATTTTGATCAAACTGGGTATTTGAAGTATTTATATGCCCGAGATATGACTGTAAAAATTTCATCAAAATTGATTAACCGGAGGGGGGACTTTACTTAGTAAATTTTGTAACATTTTCACGTGTTTTTTATTTACTCAAAAACGGCTTTAACGATTAATAAAAATAAGATATGAATGTAGAAAAATGTGCGACTTTGGGAAATGATATTTAACAAAACACGTCAATTTCTTATCTAAGTAAGTTGGTAAGTGAAAGTTGTGTGTTGCGCGCACGCACCAGATTTTTAAATTTTACATTTTAGATCTCGGGATAAAAATGATAAAAAGGTTTGGTAAAATAAAAAAACACTGTATTTAAATAATAATAACAAAACGAATAATGAAAATAAAGAAACTTCTGTTAAATAAATTAACTGAAAATATAATATTAAAGTCTTAATTATGCAGTTCTTTAGCAAATCACAAAGTATCCCACAACACCTAATCAAAACACACCCTTTTGGTGAGGGAGTTTTTACGACTGGTTACCCGCAGTGTAGCCAATTTACTAATTTTCACTAATTTTTGGCAACACTGACTCCCCAAGTCAGGCTTCTATTAGGTTACACCTATGACAGTAGGTGCTGTTACAACATTTATAGAGTATTATTTCAAATAATAGCCTAATTTAAATTATTAAAATACATTTACTATACTAAAAGTTGATATCAGGGTGGGCCCAGCAAAGCGTTTCAGCGCTTAGCTAGTAATTTAATTTAAATACAAATAAAAAAGGAAAAGGAAGAAAAAGTACCTACACATTTGAGTATTTATTGTAACCTTTTCTTGATTTATTTATTCTTTAATGAAAATTAACATTAAATACAAATTTGTATTACTATTTGTCTGTGGAAAATAATAATATAGGAAAAATAACTGCACTCACATAACGCAATACAAAATTATAATAATGATAACCTGTATTACAATAGCATGCTTATAAACAAAAACATTATGAAATCGACATATGACGCCATGTTAATAAATCGAAACACGACCTACTGTATTTGCAATAATTCGCTATATAAGAATTATTTTGATCACTAATCAAGTTAAAAACTATCCGGTCCGGTAAGTTGGCCAAAACTATATACATTGAGAAAAATTTCATTAAAATCGGTTGAGTAGTTTCTGAGAAATAGAGAGACAAACATCGGGACACGAGATTTTTATATATATAAGGATGTTGGCAATTTGTTAAAATTGTTTTACGGTAATGGGATTGCTAGAATAAAACAAAGAAATGAACACTAAAACGTTTCAAAACCGCAATTTCTTAAGAAAAAGTGATTCAAGGTAACGGAAATTCGGAAAAAAAAAATTGATTTTATTGATTTATAATTCACTTAGAAAGTTGAGAATTTTACCAAGTTTATTTGCTCTTACAAACCAATATTTTATTTCTGGATAGAGTAAGACAAAAAAAACAAAAATTCGACGAAAAATCACTCAATTTTTAGAAATAATATTTCGAATTTTGACACAATTAATGTAGCACACAGTTAATGAAATAATGATTAAGGAAATTTATATTTGGTAGGGTTGAAATAATTTAATTATTAACTTCAACAATATTCAGAAAATAATAAACACGTTTTGTCATTATAGAATATATTTTTAAAAACAGCAATATTACTTAGGTTATTATAAATAAAAAAGAGATAAAAATTATTAAAAAGAAACGTTTACATATTTTCACAACATAAAGATTTTACTTCTTCATTCAAGTCGTAATCACATTTTTTTGGTAGTGTTCGAACACTGCTTAAGTAAGGATCAGATGTCGCCAACAGCATGTGCATAACGTCTTCATTAGTTAGAGTACGTGAACATTTCCTGGAGTGTTTTTGTCTGACTTCACGATAGTCCTTATTACGTGCCTCTTGCGCTTCTTCTGTCAGCATTCCGATGGGCAACAAAGCAGCTGTTATAATCTTTTCACCATGTATTAAAACTTTATGAACAGTATTCGGCATGTAATACCATCCATTCAGTTGTATTTAAAGCTCTGCAGTCCTCCAACAATACCTTCCAAACTTCTCAGGATCGATATGAACCACAGAATTTATTGCTTGCAGAATGACTGAAAACCGATTTATTAGCTCTTCGTTCGCTTAGTATTGGGTTAGCAAAAAATCTTCGTGAGGTATTTCCGTCATTAGTTGTACCCATTCCCTGTTTAACTACATCCAATTTTAAACCAATTGATCGAAAAAATTCATCTTGAATCTTCTTTTTTTTTTCTTCTTTTTGTTTTTTCGTGTCAGCATTTGTTCTCCATTGTTGAAATGAACTGTTGTTCGCAATATGGAGAATGCACTCCATAAATTTAATTCGAGCATGCAAAGGTGACATTCCCAGACTAAGAAGATGGACATTGTCAGGTTTAGATCTAATAGTGTCTAAGTTGTTCATCTCGGATGGTTTCACTTGGCAAATGCAATAAACTGCCATTGATGGTGTTTGAGATACTGTTTGAGCAATTTTTCCATCAATCATGGTAAATATAAGTTTATGATCTATCTTAAATGTTTTTCCTCTTAAATGGATCACGGTTTCCGTAAGAGTTTGTATTTCCGTTTCCATTCGTGAAATTTCATTTCTCGTCACTTCAGCTGTCTCCTTCAAGAATTGGAATCTAACAGGTCTGCAGTATCTGGTTGAAGATGTACTGGTTTTCTTCCAATGCACTTGTGACATGTTTCCTTTTTCATGTAAATGAAGAGGAACTAACGATGTAAATATATTCGCGTCCGAAATATCATCTTCCTCAAGCGTTTGCTTATATTCAGGATGGAAAAATGTCATACCCGAGCTCCAATGTGGCTTTTCTAATAATTTGGTACTGATTTTTAGATAAACATGCATCTAACATAAAACTTAAAGCTTTGTCTGGTTTAAATCTTTCAGCAAATCTTCTTCTAGCCGCCGAAGAAATCAACTCTTCTGAAAAAGTTTCACGCATTTTTTGTATTTTCATACGTTTGTCCTATCACAGCACTGGTCGAAAGGTTTTTCTTTGCGTCCAGTACGGGATGAAGGTCCTGGTGCGAAGTCCATCGGCATCACTCGTGACTCCAGTTCGACTGAAAACGTTCCTTTTAGCCAGATGTCATTCTGTTTAAAAAATCTTTCGTTATTACGGCAAGCTGATTGCCATTCTTTAGTAAAACAAGGCGAAAAAGTTTTACGTGGTTTAAGCTCAATTCGTTCTATCAAATCATCAGACATCCAGGGATATTTGTTAATAATAATTTTAACACACTTTGAAGTTTCCCGATTGTTTGAAATTAGTATTGCAACTAAGGGTCTGGCCACACATGTCCGCACCGGATCCGCACCGCAGCATTAATATAGGTTATGTTCAGAATATTTTTAGTTTAACTTACATATTAACTTTAGTTATGCCTAAAGTGGCCTGTGTTTGACATGTGTGGCCTGACCTTTAGACATAACTAAAGGTAATATGTAAGTAAAATTAAAAATATTCTGAACATAACCTATATTAATGCTGCGGTGCGGATCCGGTGCGGACATGTGTGGCCAGACCCTAATTCGATATATGAAATCACAAATTTTTCCATTTTAATTTAATATTATTACCCAATCTCCAAAACACACGATAGTATAATGATTAGCCTGAAATGCAAACTGAGGTTGTCCTCTCCCAAATAACAACTGGAATGAATAATGCTTACAATCTTGATGTTAGTAAATAGGGAATATAAAATAAAAACATCTGCCACCACAACAGTCGCAGGTGGTCGCAGCTAAAATGCTTTTGTTTATATACAAGAAGGATTAAAATATTTATCTACACAATTTTCAGCCCACCGGAAGCCGCCGATAAAAGTAAATTCATAAATATTTTCCATTATATTTTTTCGTAATCAATTTTTTTTTTTTCATTTCTGATAGTTTTTAGTTTTGATGAATTTTTAATTTTTAATTCCAGTGAAATATGTATGCTAGAAGTGTGAAAACCCCATCGGATATTACTTTTATTAATTTTAAGTTCCCATTATTGAACGTATGAATTAAAACTAAATTTTTAAGGGCACGTCTAAAAAAAGTAAAAACATAGTTGTATAACGTTCTTGGCCTATTTTTGTTCACAAGCGATTTTTTTTTTTTTCAAATATTTCTTATGGAGCACGTTACTCTATCTCAAGGGATAAGTAATTACACAGGAAATATTTTCTATGTTCAAACTTTAAAATGGCTATTTTTTCCACCCTTGAACCACTGTGCGTAATCATGTAGGGTCTGGGTTACGCTTGTTGCTAGGAAATAGTGCTTATTGTTTTTGAAATTAGGTATTTGTTGTAATCCCATATATCATAAGCTTAAGTATTTTGATTCTCTCTCCATTATTGTAATATCACCAACAATCTCGTCACGTAGTTCAAGTTTCAATTTTTTTTTATAATGTCGGTTTTAATAATTCCTTTACCGCGTTTTTTTTTTTTTTTTTTTTTTTTTTAACTTTTCTTCAAAATGGAAACCGAGCATTGCTAAGTGAGAAATATTCAGAAGTTACAGAAGAATGGTTGTTGCAGACGAGCCATGAGATTAGAAAACGGAGGAAACCAAATTTTTAGCCGAAAACTAATTTCGGCCGCAGACCTGTCTAACAACAACATGTCTAGTTCAGCTATAATATCAATGCAAGGTTATAAAATGACAGTAATTGAACTCAATCAATCAGGCGTTGAAAATATACTCGTAAGTTAACTTTTATTTTAAAAAAGTTTAAGTTAACATATTTTTTTTTACCCTACTTCAAGTTTTTATTGAACATTAACTTTTTCATTACGAAAACTTTTTGATAAAGCTATCTTAAAACTTTTATCCAAATAACTTTTTGCATATAAGTTCATTTCAAAAAGTTATTCTGAAACTTATTCATAAAAAGATTTTAGTCAAAGAAAATAATTTCGGAAATGCAAAAATTTATTTTAATAGATTACAATGTTTAATATTTTGTAAATATGTGTATTATTTTTAAGCTACAAAATTATGTTTAACAATACCATGGAATCAATACAGTTAATTATCATAGGTATATCTATATAAATAAAGTTGAAATTCTGTTTGTTTGTTCTTTATAGAAATCCATACCGTTTGTCCTAAATTCTCCAAATTTCGCTCAGTGGTTCTTTGTTACCAGGTGCGAACACCCGTCCATATTAAAATTGCATAACTTCAGCCAATCTCTGGGTATATTCATTATTGTTATAAAATTCGTCATGATCTCGCTTTACAATGGTTTTTTTTACGAAATCGACCGTTTGAGTCGAAAAAACGGCCTAAAAAATCATTTTATAGATTTTGAAGAGGCCAACAAGGCCCGGTAAGACCGTTCTTTGGCAGGCGTCGCGTTCTGGGATTTTTAAACCATATGTTTTTTTTTTTAACATTACAATACGTTTATTTACATGTATGGTGAATTTATTTTTTAAAAATGCCTCCTAAGAAGCGAGCTTCAATAGGAGTAGTGCTCTCAAAAGCTAAAAAACAACGTCAAATACGAGCAGATGAAACTTTCGACGAACATCAAAATAGGATTGAACAACAGAGGCTTAGACAGGCAGAATAGCGGGAAACTGAGTCTGCCCAGGAATACGAGGCCCGCCTTGCGCCACAGAGGCTTAGGCAAGCCGATTTGCGAGAAGCTGAAACTGCAGGGCAATATTTCTGTTTGTTTGTTTGTTATTTATAGAATTCCATACCGTTATATCCTAAATTCTCCAAATTTCGCTCAGTGGTTCTTTCATACCAGGTGCGTTAACACCTGTCCATATTAAAATTACATAACTTCAGCCGATCTTCAACTAATATCCTTTATCCTAATAAAAATCTTAATGATCTCGCTTTACAATGTTTTTTTTACGAAATCGACAGTTTCATTAGAAAAATGAAATTCCCCGGGTGAAACCGGGACATACAGCTAGTAATGTATAATATCGTTACTAAATATAAAAATATTTAGATTACTATTCAACAATCGTCATTTAATTTAACAAGTAAAACAATTTAAAATCATTCTTATTTACAACTATAATCATCAAGAATAAATTTCAAAATAGCCCCCATTGTACACAGCTATCTAATAACATTTCTTTGCTTATTTTTACTGATATGGGTTTTAATTTGTTCTTGCTACACTTCAAGTCACTGTTACAGTCATATAATTCGTAAAAAACACTTTTATGGAACCTAAATAATGGTTTTTCAAATTCGTTAAAAAATCGCTAGACTTGTTTTGGTTCGAGAAGAATGAAATAATAGGATAGGAATAAATATACCTTTAACTAATCCTATCATAGGATTATTCATCAAAATAAACAACAGTATAAGTAAACAATCTCTTTTCCTATGATAAAAACTTTTATGATCACAACCCAGGGTGAAAAAGTTATTGTTAAACTCACACTTTAATTTAAATTGCTCAAAAGGTTTTGGTGAACCTTAAACTTTTTGAAGAAAAACTTTTATCATAAAGTTATTTGAAAACTTTTATTGAGCAAACTTTTTCGTGATAAAAGTTTTAAAATAAACTTATTTAAAAAGTTAATGACCTTTTCGACCCATGCAATCATTCATAAAATTCATTGGTTTGGTATAGAATAGTGCTAAGAGAGGTGTACTAGTTAGGTTACTGATTCGAATACCGGCCCCTACTTCCTAGTACGACTGGTCCCCGCGGGAAGTGAGACTATACCCCTTTAACTAGTAGAGACCTAACTACTTTCATTAAATAATAACTAATATAAACCGGTAATAAAATAAATAAACCGGAAATAAATCCGACCAGGGTCCAAATGATCCAGGGACGCCTCTGAATAGTCGAGATTTAGAATGTTTTGAGGCTATACAGTCATTTTATTTTATTTTACATAAGCCCACCAACAGGCATATGCCCAATTACAAGTGGTAATGTGTACAACTTGTTGATTACATCGTATATCATAAAGAAAAGAGAAAAAAAAAAAAGACAAAAGAAATAAAAAAAAAAAAAAAAAAACAAGTCAAAGCTCTGAACCTATTGTTCGAATTCCTTCTAGAAAATATCGCTTATTCATGAAAATATCACTCATACTTAAACAATAAAAAATATAATATCAGGTAGTGCACTTATAAATAAAATGCATTAAGAATACTATAACCTAATAAAACAATATATAAAAAAACAAAACAAAAACACATAGATATATATACATACACATATAAACAAAGTAATCTTTAATACTTCTTAATGTCTAGTTAGGGATATGAAGTGCAGTATAAAAAGGCTTAGAAAACCTATCAATATACATATAAATATCATCTCCATGTTTAAGTAACGACTGTACAACAAAAAACCTTTAAACATTCCAACAGTCGTGGAACTACTGATTTGACTAACTACTGAAATACGGACATTGACTAAAGTGTCCGATGCGGCAGTCTAGTGCGGGCCACCGGTGGTACCTGCCGGCGTGATCGTATTAAAGGGAATTTGCAATACTGGGATTTTTAAATCGTAATGATACAGCAATCAAAATTAGCAAATGTTTCATGTTGGCCAATTCTCAACAATGCTTAAACAGTTTTTTCCCACTGTTGACGACTTGCCATATTATGTTTATTTGGAAACTGCATGAGTTCATTATGTCCATGTCGAGAATCATTTCTTCTTCTATGTCAGCCACTAGAGCTGAGTGCGAGACATAGTTTGAACTCAAATGTATCTTAACCTCTGCTTCCCCAAATACTTGCTGTCTCCCCTTTAGCGCCTGGCCCCTTCAGTCGCCACCGGAGGGGGACAGCCTTCTCTCGGTAGTCACCTTCGGGCAGCCGATAGTTTTCATAGCTCCGCACAGTGGTCAATAATTGTTTTTTGGCGGACATAAATCTGCCATTTCCACAATTTTACAGATAAATTGATGGGATCTTTTTTATTACCTTTTTAATAAAATTCAAAAACCAAGGAAACAAAGAATAGAAAAGTATGTTTTGTATATGTTTACAGAAAAATTGACAATGTTTGGCCCTGTAATCTGCTCTAAATGGTACAGGTACATTTACAAGCTCCTTCTAATCTATAACATAAAACGACTACACCTATATATAAGGTTTTCTCTTATAAATTTATATTGCGGTATAAAATTCTCAGTTAATTCGTCATATCAATTTACACTCGTTAAAATGTTTGGACTATACTTTAGGGTGGACATTGCCATTTTTCTCGTCACAAAACAAGAAGGACTGAATTACACTTGTGCTATAAATTGTCTAGAGGAAACATAGCTTTATCTTAAGTAAGGCAGACAAAGCCGATTAGCAACACAAGAGCAGAGAGAGCAAGAATCATACTGATTCTTTCCTAATTCCTTTACCCTCCACTACAAAAAAGCCTGAATAACTATAGGTAGAAAATTATTATTTCTAGATAATAAGTGTTTGCAGGAAAAGTCATAAAATCTAACCCTTACGAGTATAAATTGATATGACAAATTAACTGAGAATAAATCGGTTGGTTTTTCTTTTTCAAAGAAAGTCTATATTTATTCGTTTTAAGTTTAATGAAGAGCAAATATATGTGTGATTTCAGCTATTCAGTAGTTTTTTCATCTCACCTAATGAACTGAAAAAGGGAAAGAAAATTCTGTTTAATTGTGAAATCACTTATTCGATAACAGGTACTCAAGGTTTTCAATAAGGCTATTCAAAAATTTATACCGCAATATACATTTATAAGTGAAAACCTTATGTATAGGCTTAGTCGTTTTATGTTATAGATTAGAAGGAGCTGTAAATGTACCTGTACCATTAAGAGCAGATTACAGAGCCAAACATTGTCAATTTTTCTGTAAACATATACAAAACATACTTAAAAATGGCGCAAGTGAATTTAACTGATCTTTTTCTGTGGTCCTAGTACAAGTAAGACTAGAAATTACCCCAGTGATAACTCCGGGGAGCATCCCTTTGAAACCGAGAAAAACGGTTTTTATTGAAAAAAAATAGTATATAAATTGCCTTTGTACCCTAATAAGCAAACCAAATTCATGTTGCTCATACGTAATATACTAGCCGTTGAATGTAGGCTTTAAGTGAAATTGGTATATTGATATCTTATTTCTAAAAGGAGAAAGTCGAGTGTAATGTTGAATTTTTAGTTGTTTTTAAAATATCCATAGCTTCTATGCAATTTGAATTTTCTTTTGGATACTCGGTGGTATGAAAGTCCACCCTCAGACTAAAAAATTAAAAAAGAAAATTCTGAAAAATATTGAGTTCTTCCATGTTTTTTTGCATACTAACGAAAACTATCTATTAACACACAAGAAACTTGGTTTTGGGTAAGCAAAAAGGACACTTATACCGAAGCAATCTTAATTGTTTCCTTGGTTTTTGAATTTTATTAAAAAGGTAATAAAAAAGAACCCATCAATTTATCTGTAAAATTGTGGAAATGGCAGATTTACGTCCGCCAAAAAGCAATTATTGACCACTGTGCACCGGTGTCGACCAACATGGCGTATCTCGTGCCATTGACGATGCCTTCCAGATATAAACTACCGGCTCTGCCCCCCAAAGAGGCTACCACCACAAGGGGTCTTGAAGACGTCGTCGGGTCGATGTCGCCCTCCAGGTTTCCACCCGTCTTAGTTTTCCTGGGGCTGTGGCTCGTCAGAAATGGTCCGTTTTTTGCAGGCACTACCAACGTGCCCGAGCTTCCTACAACTCCAACACTCTACCGGTCTTCTTTTCCGAGACACTAAAGCCTTCGCAACTTTTAGAACCGCTTCTTCAAAGTTTTTACGGTCCTCCGACTCCAGTTGCCCTTCGTCTCTGTCGGTATCATTCATGGCTCGGACGCGAGCATGCCCACGAGTTGCCTCTGTGGTCGCTTCATACTCTAATGCAGTGGACAATGCATCCACCAGCAATTTAGGACGAGCAAGCCGCACCACCCTTTGATTTACAAGTCTCGCAGGACATCAACCAAAGCTTGGGACCGCTTAACACTTCAACAAACTTTCTGGAGCTGTTTGATAAGCCAGTCTTACCAACCTCGCAATGTCCGCCTTAACTCCTGGATAGTTTCTGCTGTCTTCTGTTTCCTGTTCTTCAGCTGGGACTGGTACACTTGGTACAAGGTGGGCGTGGCCAAACCGCATCTCATGTCTGCCTGGCTTACTAGCAAGTTAAAACCATATGGATCGTCGGCGGTGAGGGTCTGAAGTCTTCCAACCTCCTCTTCAAAAGCTGCAGCCGTTACAATATGTTCCATTGATACTTAACACTATATCTACTTATTATTAAAATAAGATTAAATATTATTAAATTAATAAAACACATGTACCTATCACTAAAATCCATGAAGGGTCTTGGGTTCAGTACTGTGTAAAGAAGTAGAGTTTCTGTCATCTGTCTTTTAAGAAGGTGATTTGACCGTGTTCACATGAAGCTGCCAAGTTTTTTTTTTCCTTTATTTTTCAATTAAAGGTACCCACTTTACAGAGGCTGTTTTCACCCCAGGAGGGTCCCTCGGCCCCATAGAGGATCTGTAGCAGAATAAAAGATATCCTGACTAGCCAGCTTCGAATTCGGGACCTAGAGCACAGCAGCTCAACGCCTTACTATTGACCCGTTCCTCATTTTTGTTTTAATTGATATAAAAAAAAAAAGTCTAGGCTAAACCCTACCTACTACTATGGTTTACGATTTGCCTGCAAGACGTAAAACATGTACGGTCAAGGTTCCTTCTTGACAACGGCCTAATGTGTACCCTCTGACTAAAGTTATCTTCATAGGTAGGGATAAGTGGAGCCAGGAAGGGTATGTCAAAGCTTGTTTTCTATCCTGACATAATCCCCTTATCCTCCAAAGTAAATTCTCGTTCTCAATTTTTATTGCATTAAGAATAAATAAGTCAAGCATAAGTAATTAAATGTTTTAATCGATAATTCGGATATTACTGTAAATATCTTTTTTCATTTGGTTTTGTCTTCGAACGTTTAATTATTATATAATTCTGATAATATTCCATCAATATTTATGTTTAATGTGATGACAACAAAGAACGAAGTATTATTTTTTTATGATTATTATAACTCAAATATAATTTTCTTTCTAGATGAAATGCACCGTTGCCTATTGCAT
This sequence comes from Aelia acuminata, assembly GCA_911387785.2. Lineage (NCBI taxonomy): Eukaryota > Metazoa > Arthropoda > Insecta > Hemiptera > Pentatomidae > Aelia > Aelia acuminata. The sequence goes on from OU426979.1 coordinate 138,832,230, forward strand.
TTGAATAGTTCTATACAAAGGTATTACATTATTTTCTCAGTCGACTTTAGGACCATTTGTATGATTTTATTTGAAAAATCAGTGAATATAATAATATATATGTGTATATATATAATATATATATATATATATATATATATATATATATATATATATATATACATATATATTAATAACTATATAGGGTTTGTACTAGAGGGAACTTAGGCGACCTCAGCGGGCGGCGCGGGAAGCAGCCCTATTGATTGCGAGAGGGCGTCACCAGGGCGAGGACAGTGGTGTGGCACGTCTGCTCTACAGCATGCCTTCCCTACACCTGTCGTAGCAAGGTAGGCTTTCTGTATCTATACCTGCATTCATTATCTATTTTGTTGTCCTATCGTACCCTGTACTGCCGCTCAGGGCTAATCTACGTCAGGTGTGAGTAATTGTGACACATATAGCTATTCTTCCGATACTATAGTTTTTTCTTCTTGGTATGTTCTAGATTTTTTCTCAAACCAGATAAGTAATATATACAAAATAACCAGTACAGTTCGCGTATGGTCGATACCTCCTTCCATTCAGAATCGGCAACCTTTACTTATGAAAATAAAAGGTAATTTCCGGAGAAGTAATAAAACTACTAAGCTAATACACAGCAGTAGCTAAAGTAGGCATGAATTGGGAACATGCTAGCTTTAAATTTATCTGAAAAAGTAACTTAAATTTATTTAGATATTAAAAATATCTTCAGTTATGATTCGACCTGTGATACCTCCTAGTTTTGAACTTTTTTGTATCCCCTCACGATTCTTCGGCCCAAACTTCGTAAAACTTCTGTTACTATTTATGAAGCAGCGAATAATAATTGTTTTAAGGGTTGGCTAAAGAGTACCTTAACCGTTGATGAAAACAATTCAAAAAATTAAATGTGTAAATTTTATTCATTACTATAAGTCTTCATTTGCAATCTTGGAAAGCTGACTTTGGAATGAATGGATTTTACACGAGCAATACTGGAATTATTTCAGCTCCATTACAACGCTGAGCTTTCACTCATGATTAATTCTTTTTACTTAAATCCACAATTTACTTAATAGGTTATTTGAAAAAATAGCATGACCTTTACTCAAGTATGAAAATGCAAGAATTCGAGGTTTTGATATTTTATTTTTAATTGCAACAGCAGTCAATCATTTAGGTATTTATTTATATAAAAGTAATAATAATAATTTTAGGTGTTCTGATTCACCTGAAAATTCATTAATTTTATTTGTTCATTAATTTTATAAAACAAGCAATAGGTTAGCCTGTGCGACCACAAATACTAGGCCCACACTACGATAAGTCGGTTAGAGTATTTTGCAGAAAGGAGCATGGATTGGCTGATGCGTGTGTAGGTTTGTTGTGCCTCGCCTTTGTAGAGTTCGCTGGTAGTTGCCATGACGTTTTCGTCGTTTTCACCTTCACTATTTTCGTTAAGTTTGTATCCAACCATTTCCTCTTCCGTTTATGATAAAAATAATTTTAAAAAACGTTCCGTTTTTAGTATCTGAACGTGATGACAATATTACTTATTGCTCTATCTATTATATATACCTCTCCTTTATGAAAATTTCTACTATTTTTCCTACTTTTTTATTAAAATGAAAGTAAACGTATGCACGAAAAACGCAAAGTACTTATTGCTCTATCTATTATATATACCTCTCCTTTATGAAAATTTCTACTATTTTTCCTACTTTTTTATTAAAATGAAAGTAAACGTATGCACGAAAAACGCAAAGTATATTAGCTTACTACACTGATGCCTTACTAAGTATGAAAATCCATTACTATCAAATATTTGAGTCATTCCTATCCTCATCATTCATAAACACACCTAACCATTAATTAGAGCAATTTGTTTTTTTTAATTTTTCAATCATTTTAATAATTAGTAATGATCATTATTAATTAAGTTTATTTGCGTTCGTTACGTAGCTTTAAATTTATTGTCTATATAACAAATTGTCTATACTGCAAGCAGTATTGAATTCGTGAAAATAAATATAACAATGAATATGAAGTTGAAAAAAGTTCATCTGAATGTGAAAGAAATTATGTGCACGATGGAGTTGTTTCAATTCCGAAGAGAAGACGTATTTTGGACAGTTATGTTGCAGCAAGTCTTGATGAGGAAAAGTTAAGTGATAGAAAAGCTGTTGTGGTGAACAATACATTAAAAAGTGTAGGATGTGATCCTTATAAGTTCAAAGCTTCAATTCGACGCCTTAGAATTTAGAGTAGACACGAAGGTTTTCAGCTAATGTGCCTTTGAAAGTTCACTGAGATGGAAAAAAATAGAGGATGTTTCAGGATATGGAAACATAGATATGTTGCCTTTTATTTTATCAGAATATTGTGTTTTTGAGTTGCTAAACTTCGATATGGGAGAGGAGAAGAATAGGATGTGCCGTTAACGATATCCTGTAATCATGGTGAAATAATTTAAACATCTGTTTTCAAATTAATGCATGGTATAGTACTAATGATTTTTTTTCTTTGAATTAATATTTAGTTAGGTAACTGTAATAATAGTTGAAAAAATTACTTAAACATACTATTATTTGAAACAGGCTTCAATTAATTCTTAATATTCTTCATGTTTGAGAGTACAAAACCTTATTTATTTCATTTTTACTTTCACTTACCTGTATATAAAATATATAGTTAGGGAAAGTATTACTATCGTGACAAATTTCGACTTCCGTCTTTCAACGGAAATACACGTTTTGGGATTCCTGTGCCCAAATAACCAAGTCCCACAAAATGGTCTGTGTGTGTGTGTGTTTACGTGTGCGTGAGCGCGTCAGTCTAAAATTTACGAAACTGTATTAGGTAGGTATAGGCCCGTGATGTGACAGCAAAAATAATAATAATAAAGAAGGCTTAACAAACCCGAGAGTTCGATGCCGACACCACATCTAGCTCCCTGCACAGCTCTATCCACCGACCGCCATACAGACCCATCTTCGGCAGATCTGCCTTCACGCAATCCTCCTACCTCCGTCCCGGCCTACCCCTCGGACGTTCTCTTTCTTATTATGGTAATCTGTTAGTGATTCGCTCTCAACCGAGCTTAGCAATTTTACACGCACGTTTTATTCGCCGCACAGCAATGACCTCTATTATAGTATCCGGATTGAGTTAACTTAGATTATATATACCGGATACAGTTCAAACCTGTAGAGTAACCCCCATGCGCCGCACATGGCCATTGGCTAACAAGCATCCATAAAGGATCGTAGAAAGAATAAAAATTTTGTAAATCCTAATTTTTAAGTTTCGGGATAGAAGGCGCAAGCTAAGCAATTTCGCTACTGAAAACTAGCAAGCATTTCCGGTTTTTAATATTGCCTTCATTTCCTCATCGATTTCTTTTTTTCTAATTACTAACGCCCATAAACATCTAAATTTCTCTACATGTTCAAGCGTATTCTCTTCTGCATTAATATCAGCAAAATCGTCACCTCTTCTAAGACTAATCTCATATTTTGTCTTATCCGTATTTCTTTCCAGCCCTAGTTCTTGGCCGGCTTTCATCGACCTTTTTGTATTAAGTTGTATTGTATCCGCCTCCTCACCAAGCAAAACCAAATCACTTATATTATGCATTAAAAAATGTAAAATTAAAGTAAAAAAAATAAAATATTCCAAAAAAATTGATTTATAATTAGATAGTAAAAGCTGACGTTTACAGTTTGTTCGTAGATATTTTAAACAAAATTAAGTTTTTAAAGCAATATGGAATACATTTCTAAGATTCTCGAGGTTGATTGTTAGTCAGGCACACGATTTGATTGTTTTTGCCTTTCGAGTGTTACATCTGCAACCATGCATAAAAGGTAAGTAGTTATGGAGAAACAAGATAAAAAAAAAAAATAAAATAAAAAAAATAAGATTCGACAACTCACACTCCAATGAATATTTAATATGCTTCCAACTGGATAATTTTGTGAACTCTTTCTTGAATCATGTATATGATCACCTTTGACCAAAATTTTACTAGAAATATTTTTTATAAAACATAAATATGACGTCAAAATATAAACCGTTTTATCTAAAAAGTGAAAAAAAAAAAATGGGAATTTAAACTTTTCTGTTTCTTACTAATATTTCTCTTTTGAATATTTTCCCAAGTTTCTTAACTTTATAAATTTCTTCACTTTGCTGATTCTTTTACTAATTTGCCTTGACTACAATGTCATATCAAATAATTATAACACACGTTCCGGGGCTGTAATTAATTCTACAGCCGGACTATACTGGTATTTTCTAGTTAGTTTGCCTCAAAACGCTGATAGCAGTGGTTTTATTAACAAAACTGAGTTCAAATACGATGTCAGGATTGAAATCTAATTGCAATTAAGGTTTGTAAGCCTTGCTGAGTTGCAATAATTGTAATGGGGACTTGCAGATAGGTATTAAAATTAATTACAATTTAGGATCAGACAATAACTTAATAAACAGACCCAAGTTAGCATATTATAAAATTTAGGGTTTCTCCTGTAAACATGGGTCTTATCTTCTTCCTCTGTAGTTCCTTTCAGCGTGGAGGTGCCTCGGTCCATGCATGCCAATTTCATGCATGCCGATCTCATAGTATGTCATAGCCTTCATCGCATTCAGTAGCTTGTTTCGCTTTTGGCCAATTCTGGAAATATGGTCAATCCACTGCCTTCTTGGTCGATCTCTTGGTCGTTTCCATATGGGCACAGCTTCGAAGAAGGGTGCCCAACTAACTTAACTTAAGGTGCCCAAATAACTTGAAAGTCTTATCTTATATCCCAAATTCTCTCTTGCAATAAACATACCTAGGATACAATAGGTATTTCGCTGGCACAGCTCAGCAGTGATATCTTTTGTTGTTATTAAAATAAGAAATCGTCAAAACAGTTATTCTGGGATCGTTTTTGTAAAATTTCTAATAGAATTCAAAAAATAACTTAATTATTTATTTTTGCCCTTTAAAATAGCAGATTTATGTGGTTAATAATATGTATTAATAAAACTTTTAGATAATTGCAAAATATCGCTATAAGTGATGCTTTATCACTATTTCTCGATACTAAATTTTGTAAATATGCTAAAATCACTCACTTGCTTAAATATAAACGATTGTTTATATGAAGTCCGCCTCTTTTTTATATTGCATGTAATGGTTATCTTCTTAAATACTTGAAGTTTCGATTTGCTTAGTTTATTGTAAATCAGATTAGTTTTAAAACTCACATAATTGGAATTGGAAAAAGTGATAAATACTTACTTTGAATTATTGGTTGTTTTCGAACTAATATTATATACTTTTTGACATAAGCTTTCTCTTACCTATACCTATATGAAATATATAGAGGGGAAGTATTGCAATCGTGAAAAAAAATCTACTTCCGTTTTTTAACGGAAATACACGTTTTGGGGTCCCATGAGTCCATATAACCAGTCTCGCGAAAAGGTGTGTGAACAGACTAGCTCAAAAAACTATTGTTAAGTTAAAAAAAAAATTATACTTCATATAAATTATTAAACTAGGACTACGGCCCTTCATCCACAGTCTGACGGAATGGTAGAACAGATGAAGTCCCGCTAAATTGTGTGTGTGTTTGTGAACAGACTAGCTCAGTACGAAAATGAAATTATGTATTTGAGGAATGTATGTGCCCGTGATGTGACAGCAAAGATTTCGTCTTAATTGAGAAAACTTAGGGAGCACTTTATCCGAACGTCTATTTCACTATTAACGATTTCTCAAAAACGGCACTAACGATTTTGATCAAACTTTTCAAGTTTAAACCTAATGAAGCATTCTTTAATATGAAGTAGGTTTTATCGAAATCGATTAGGTCTGTATGGCTTTAAAGGCTAAGGAAAAAATCTGCCTTTAAAGTTGTAGTGTAAGGCTAACCTGACGGGAAGGTTTTCCGGTGAGCGGGAGAAGCTTCACTTGGATGTAAGATGGTGGATTATTATGTTGTAGCTAATGAAATAAAGTTAGCATTTTTTTTTTTTTTTTTTATTAGATTCAAACTTAGTTGTTTTCTTTATTGATTTTATAACCACAATAGATGGTGTCAGGTGTGGAAAAAGACTAACAAGTGTAAGAAGGTTAAATATGGTAGATAGTGCAGTAGAACTAACAGTAAAAAACGTGGCTATGGGAGCTAATAAGTTTTGTCAATTATCGCCACCCGAAACTTTTAATTTTAAAGAACCATCAGATTGGCCTCGTTGGATTAAACGTTTCGAAAGATTTAGAATAGCTTCGGGGCTCAGTGAAAAGGATGACTCCACACAGGTAAATATGTTTTTGTATTGTTTAGGAGATGAAGGGGAAGAAATTTTGGAGACTTTTAACCTATCTCCCGATCAAGCAGCGAGATATAATAGTGTGAAGGAACACTTTAATGTTTATTTAGGACAAAAGACTAATATTGTTTATGGTCGGGCAAAATTTTTTAAAAGGAGGCAAATAGAAGGGGAATCTGTTGATGTTTTCATCAATGACCTCCACAAGTTAGCAGAGAGGTGTAAATTTGGAGATTTAAAAGAAGAACTTGTAAGGGATATTATTGTAATAGGTGTTTTAGATCAGAAGCTTTCTGAATCCCTGCTGATTAAAGAAAACGTTAATGTTCTTTGAAAAAAATAAATGAGGTTAGGGAAATAAATTGTAAGTTACTGAATCAGATAACTATCTAGGAGAACTAATAGTGAGTGATAGTTCTGCCAAATATCCAGGGAAACCCCCTCTTAAAATTTCGGGAAAGGAGGTATTTTTCAAATTAGATACAGGTGCAGATGTGTCTGTTATAGGGAAAAGAACATGTAATGATCTAGGACTAGTTATTAGGCCAACTGAAAAACAACTGTTTGGACCAGGAAAAACGTCATTAAAGGTTGAAGGAGTTACCAGTGCTGACATTGAGTATAAAGGCAGATCTATAAGAGAAAATCTATACATACTTGAGGACCAACCAGTGCCGCTGTTAAGTAGGAGAGCACTAATGGAATTGAATTTAATAAAGTTTAATGTTGAAGAACTTACTGGGTTGGAGCAGAAATATGATAATGTCTGGAAACCCGTATTATACGTCTCCAAATCACTGTCACCAACAGTAGGTAGATATGCTCAAGTGGAAAAAGAAGCATTAGCCTTAAAATGGGCATGTGAGAAATTTGAAGGATTTCTGTTTGGGATGCCAGTATATGATCTGCTGACGGATCACAAACCTTTAGTGGAGCTGATGAAGCACAAACCGATATCGGATCTATCAGCTAGACTACAAAGGTTTAGGATGAATCTAATGAGGTTTAATTATAGAATCATGTACGTTCCAGGTAAACAGTTTTTTACCCAAGATTTGTTGTCAAGAGAGCCACTAGAGGAGGGGCAAGAAGATGCAGATGTCCTAGAAGAGGAAGGTTTTATTGGTAGCATAGTACAAGCACTACCTTGTTCAGATGTGAAATTGGAGGAAATAAAAACTTGCCAAGAAACCTCCAAGGTAACTGTTCCATATATGTAATCATAGGGGGAGTAAAGTAGAAAAGTCCCCAATTTTTTTTATTTTACCAAACCTTTTTAATATTTTTATCCCGTTCTCTAAAATCTAAAATTTAAAAAATGTCAGTGGAGATTTGTAATTCCTCCTTTATCAACAATAATTTAAAGTTGAGAAAATTTAATCCCAATCGAATAGAGGCTGTTCCTTCCTGTTCAGCAGAGTTGTAATTATCTTTATATATAAAATTTATAAATAATAAAATAGTTTTATACATTTTTTTATTTTAATTCATTGACCACCACCCCGGACTATTCTCATAAATATTCAAAATCCGGTCAACCATCATTTATCCTATATGTATAATATGTCGTTGGAAAGCTTGGAATTTAAGAAATAATAATGCTAAGTTTATAATATGGTAGAAGGTCGCTAAAACGAAATATGTATTAGTATATCAAGAAAATAATAATTTCTACGTTCAGATTATTTAACAGAAACTATTGGTTTCCATTGTACTAATCGCAACTGTCTTAAAACTATCTCAAAACTTTATTATTAATAAATTAATTAAAACTTTTAATTTTCTAAACAAAAAAAAGGAGAATTGTTTAGAAAGAAGACGAGAGAGGATATTGTGATGGAAGGCGAAGACCGTGTTGTTCAAAATGTTATCGATCGGAAAAAACCATATGGCCATTCTTAATAAATCAAAGGTATGTGCCGGGCCGCGGCGTGGCCGAGGGGATAGCGTCCCCAACTCCCACGCTGGCGGTGCGGGTTCGAATCCCGCCCAAGCCTGCTTGATTCTGTTCGGTGACGGCCTTACTGAACAGACTCCGCGGCTTGCCATGGATTAGAAGAGGTTGGTTGCCCGTAGATAACTCGTCCCGATTAGCCCTCGTGTCATAAAGTGGACGTTAAAAAAAAAAAGAAAAAAAAAAAAAGTATACGCCAACAAGCAAAAAAACACCATGTCAACTCTCGCATGCGTATTACACTTTTACTAACTGTTCATTGTTAACAAGGAAAAGGGTACTGCGCATGCGAAATGAGTTGACGTGTTTGAACATAAATAACCCATTGACTTAAATTGAGCATTAATACGTGTTACTGCCTTAGAAGAATAAAATATCGCCGTTGTTTTCTGAAAAATACTAAGGTGCTGAAAATTGAAAATTGAGATCCCATTTAATATAGACGGATTTCTGTATTAAACATTATATTGGCGCTCTTGCCTTCTGAGATAGTTCTTTTTGCAACATTGGTGGGAAATTTGGTTCCTACCAATGGTTAGAGCCGATAAACTCTGTGGTCCGGCAAACGACTATAATGAACAAGCAAACAAATGAAAACCTTGTCAGGATGTTACAATACCAATATCCGTTAGTTTCACGGAAGAAAAGTGAGAAAGTGGGGGCCTAGAGAATTGTTGTCATACTTTCTTTGGCTATGAATGCGTTCAGCTAGAGAAAACAATAAGAACAAGCGTAGCGGACATACAATCGATACTGGAGATGCGCGTCCGATTCGTCAAGGTGCACGGGGACTTCCCAAGTGAAGAAGAGGCTGAGAATGATCTTCAAGAGATGGTAAGGGACAGAGTGTTGGAAACATCAAGCAGTTCACTGGCGTCTGGTAGTGCTCGTAAAGAAGAAGGATGGAACGACCCCTTTCCGTAGATTACCATATGCTTAAAGGTTTTAAAAAAAAAGGACAAGTGCCCTTTCCAAGAATTGATGACACTCTTGCAGGATCAAGACTATTTTCTCTCGACGGGCAAGTTGAGATGGACCCTTAAGGTATTCAAGAAAGACAAGGAGAATACAGCGTTTACTCTTAGGTCGGGACTGGCAGTTCACGGTTTGGCCGTTTGACATCTGTAATTTTCCGGCAGCCTTTGAACGCCTGCTGGAGAGCATCCTACGAAGCGTATCCTGGAAGATTTGTCTCGTGTATCTGGATGACCTGATATTTGTTGGCCGGAAGTTTTAGGAAAATCTGTAAAATTTTGAAGGAGTCTTCAAGGCACTGTGTTGTATTTCCAGTCAGTGGAGAAGGGATAGTGGTCGACCAATAAAAATGATCAAGTGTCAAGAACCCTTCGAAGGTCCGAAGAAGCGGATGACTTTGGGACCAATATTGAGGTACCCAGCACCCGACGAAGGCTAATTAATCCTGGACACAGCCGCCAGAAAAGAGGGATTTCTAATTGTTTTGAGTTTTAATTGTTTGTTTGACATTTTTGCATTACAGTTTTACGCCATTAAAATTGTTTAAATCCTTATCAATGTTGCAATATGAATATAGAAGTAGTACCAAAGTTTTTTATTTATAAATAATAAATTACCAAGTGAGCTTTACTAATATACCTGATAACCGTCTCTACATTGATGATAGGGAATAATAAGATCAGCGCCGAAGAACAAAAGCTACTTCGAGAGATGACGTGTGGTTATGAGGAACTAAAAATGTTGAAAATAGGAAAGTATCCTCAATATTTACTAGAGCATCTATATCCCTGATATAGTGGATACCATACGGTAAAGAAGAAGAGTGGAAGGAAAATGCCGCTTGCATCAATAATCGAACCGTACTTCATAGGATACTCAATGTAAATGGGATAGCTCGCTCCCCTACATCTTCAGCCTCTGAAGTTTGAGATTTATTTTATTTAAGTGTATTGTAAGTAAGATATATTTAATAAAGACATACACACACACACACACACATTATATACAATAATGGCCGGATAAGGAAATCCCGGCCAAGGCCAATCTTTTCTCCTCTAACAATATTGGAAATTATATGTGTAAGTAATACATATATTCACTTTGGATACACCAAAGATATTTCGGATCTTTATATTATATTATACACGAAAGGATATTTATCATAGGAATGATTAAGTATGACGTCAGATCGGGTGAGGTAATGAAATTGAACTTAATGTACTTAAACAGAATAAAAACTACGAAGGGCAATTAAGTTAATAAGAAACAAATGAAAAAAGAAAGAGAGAAGATGAATGGAAGAATAGAAGCAATAATATTTGTTTTTGGTTTTTGTTCTTTTGATTTTTCTCTTTACTTGAAGATAAGTGAAGAAAGAAAATGGGGAAAAGAATTAAGGGTTATGATCTATAATTTTTTTATTTCTCTATATTACTTTTTTTTTTTTTATGTACTTATAAACGCTTGTATAAAATTTATAATTGTTTCTTTATTGAAGAGAATATTTGTTTGTTTATTGAAGCAAGAAAATGCATGCAAAGATTTTTTTTTTTTAACGTCCGCTTTATGTCACGAGGGCCAATCGGGACGGGTTATCTGCGGGTAACCAACCTCTTCTAATCCATGGCAAGCCGCTGAATCTGTTCAGTGAGGCCGTCATCGAACAGAATCGAGCGGGCTTGGGCGGGATTCGAACCCGCACCGCCAGCGTGAGAGTCGGAGACGCTATACCCTAAGCCCCGCCGCGGCAAAGATTTTTATTGATATCTGTAATCTACCAGATCCCTGTAAATGTTATAAAACAAAATACAGTACTTTATCTATCTATTCACTTTTAAAGAGAGAAGATTGATTTCGCCCGGGAGTCGAACCCGGGTCTCCCGCGTTTTGCGCGGAACGCTATCCACCGTCCCACCGAGATCGCTTCCAAGCCGAGCAAAGCTCTCCTCTTCACCGATTCCCCTCCACCAATCTCGCATGTCTTGTGAATTTTTACGTCGGGTGGACAAAAGCGTGCAGGAGGCGCGGGTTCGACTCCCGATTGAAACCAATCTTTTCCTTTCAAAAATAAAATATATTAAATTAAATTAATTGGTCAACCACAAGGAATTGTTAAAAGTAATGTATATAATCACTTATACTAATACTAATTACTTTATTGTACCTATTGATGAATTAAGTTTTAAATTTTTGTTTTTTCAGCTATAATCATTTTAGTTTTGTAAGGAATGTGTTGTTTATTCGCTCAAATCCCCACATTTTTTGCCAGGCCTTAACAAATTTCCAATCACATTAATCGAGACCAAAGCCCTATTTCGAGGGCTCTTAATTAAAAATAAGGGTTATTTGAAGAGTAAAGCTCCTCCTCCTCAACCTTTCAGTACTCATTGGACATTTTAATGGGTTACCTGGAGCCTTTAATGACGTTCGGCGACTGGGCCATGGAGGACAATCAGTTTGCTTGGGTGGTGATATAAAGATTTTATGAAGATGTTGCACATTACGAATTTATGAATTTATTCCTGGAATGAATATCTTAGGTGTAGATCGGCAATAGGTGTGGAGATCCATGTCGTACATTTGGGAGCTCGAGTTCCTTGAGATTTGGGAGCTCTAAGGGCTGTCGAAGGTAACCTGATGATATTAAGGGATCTAATTTCCTTGCATCGGCTAACTAAATGAAATATTGTGTCGGGTTCCAACAATTTATGTATATATTTCTATCACGGCTTTACTCACCACCGCTCTCAAGGAAGGCTCTTTTTAAACTGAATCTCGGTAAGAGCTGGTTCACGGTTTAAATAGATGAAGGAGATTCTAGAAGGTCCCAGAAAGACCTTTCAAGTCTGCTTTAGATCTCGTCTGCACAGATACCTACTATAGTGCTTTGACATTAAAGCTACTGTCGCCTCTATTGTTCTTTTTGCCCCTTGGCCGCTACAATATATCTATTTATAAATACAGCTATTTTTTTTTCTCAAATCATAAAAAAAACATTTAGTTTTGCTGTTGCGAAGCCGACCTTAGTTTATATGTTATATACAAAAATAAATAAAAAAATTGACATATCAGCAAAAATCTATTTTCAAAATGTGATGCCTTTCCTAATGTTGTATTTTATATTTGTTCAAAAATATATTGAATGCTTAAACGAATCTAAATAAAAAATACCTGCATCAAAAAGTGAATATATGGTCAGTTTAAGGTATGTGGAAAGTGATAATTATTTTTAAAACAGCTTTTGCGTGATTGTGCTTTAATGGCTTAGAAACCCTCTCCTTTTGGTATATCCTGCCAGACAGTTGTCTTTTTATGTATTTCTTCCATTATTGTTCAAGAAATATGTGATTTTTGAACATTTAAAAAGCACAAAACTCCTCAGAATAATTTGTATTCATATTTTACAAATTGATTTTTCATTTTTTCCGTTAAATTTCTTATTTTACCTGATTATTTTATATCTCTCTATTAATATAAAGTTGTTTTTTTTAAACCGCTGATAATCATATTTTATCTAGAAAATATAATGTCAGAATTCGTTGTTTTAAAAAAAATATTATTGAGTGTTTGAAATGATATATTTTTGCTTTTGAAAAGAAATTTAATTAAATTGGCAAGGGTCAATGAAGAGAAAGGATTGACTTGACCGGGATATGTGCCTGGTGGCTCAACTGGCAAGTCGTAATTGTGATACGGAAATCCAGCCAAGGCCAATCATTTCTCTTATAGACAAATATTTAAAAATTAAAATAAGAATTTTAATATGTTATCATAACAAAACTAATTAATTTAATATTTAAAAGAAATATTAACAATGGTCAAGAGACCTCACTGAATGGACAAATTATGTCCACTCCCCAATATAATTCACAAAAATTGCTAGATACGTGGAAAAGGGGTCAGTGAAGAGAAAGGATTGATTTGACCGGGAAATGTGCCTGGTGGCTCAAATGGCAAGAACGCCGTACTAGTGATACGGAAATCAATTTTCCATCCAACCAAAATATGGCCAAGGCCGATATTTAAATTTAAAAACATATTTAAATATAAAAATAAGATTTTTTCTATTTTATCGTGACTCACGTTAAATTAATTTCAAACGAAGTAGCTGATATAAGAAGGCGAAAACGGAGACTGAGAAGTCCCCATGTTTCACCATTAATAAAATTCGATATTGACCGAAAATCGTCCAATCTATAAGTTGTAGTATGTTGAGTTAGTTTTATCAAATTTAGGTTCTTAAAATATAAATGGGCAATCGTTAAATTTATTAGCAAATTTTAATTCTAACAGAACTTCTCATTGAATGGATGACCAAAAGAATAAAAAAAAAATTGAATTTATTCTATTATTTTTTTTATACACACACTAGAACATGAAAGGAACTAGAAATAGTTCCTTTGGGACTTCATCTCACCGTGGGGAGGGGGGGGCCTTGGTTGTTCTTAGTAATTAAATACGCTGCTATGTTCATTTAAACACACAAACTTATACCGACATATGAACCAATAAAACAGATACAGTTAACAAAGCAATTTTCGAGAAATAAATAAGCATAGCCTCTTCACATAGAGGTTAAAAAAAAAAAAAAAAAAAAAAAAAAAAAAAAAAAAAAAAAAAAACTAATATATTTTACTTTTTTTTTTTATTAGCAATTTATACGATCTATTTATATTTTTCTAAGAGAAAGATGAACCAGTTTTCTTGTTATGATAATTTGAAAAATCTTATTTTAATCTTTAAATATTTTTTATATTTGTTATCTATATATATATATATATATATATATATATATATATATATATATATATATATATATATATAAATAAAGTTGAAATTCTGTTTGTTTATTTGTTCTTTATAGAAATCCATACCGTTTGTCCTACATTCTACAAATTTCGCTCAGTGGTTCTTTGATACGAGGTGCGAACACCTGTCCATATTAAAATTGCATAACTTCAGCCAATCTCTTGGTTTATTCTTTATTGTTAAAAAAATCGTCATGGTCTCGCATTACAATGGTTTTTTTTTACGAAATCGACCGTTTGAGTCGAAATAACGGCCTAAAAAATCATTTCATAGATTTTGAAGAGGCCAACAAGGCCCGGTAAGACTGTCCCTTGGTAGGCATCGAGTTCTGGGATTTTTAAACCATATGTTTTTTGTTTTTTTTAACATTACAATATGTTTACTTACATGTATGGTGAATTTATTTTTTATAAATGCCTCCTAAGAAGCGAGCTTCAAAAGGAGTAGTGTGCTCAAAAGCTAAAAAACAACGTCCAATACGAGCAGCTGAAACTCTCGACGAACATCAAAATAGGACTGAACAACAGAGGCTTAGACAGGCAGAATCGCGGGAAACTGAGTCTACCCAGGAATACGAGGCCCGGCTTTGCGCCACAAAGGCTTTGGCAAGCCGATTTGGGAGAAGCTGAAACTGCAGCCCAATATTTCTGTTTGTTTGTTTGTTCCTTATAGAAATCCATACCGTTTATCCTAAATTCTCCAAATTTCGCTCAGTTGTTCTTTCATACCAGGTACGAACACTTGTCCATATCAAATTGCATAAATTCAGCTGATCTTCAACTGATATTCTTTATTGCTATAAAAATCGTAATGAACTCACTTTAAATTTGTTCACGTTTATTATAAAAATGAAATTCCCCGATCACACCGGGTTATACAGCTTAAAGATGAAATTCTGTTAGTTTGTTTTTTCTTAATAAAAATCCATACCGTTTGTCCTAAATTCCCCAAATTTCGTTCAGTCAATATTTCTTACTAGGTGCGAACACCTGTCCATATTAAAATTTCATAACTTCAGCCAATCTCTGAGTATATTCTTAATTGTTAGAAAAATCGTTATATCACTTTAAATTTGTCCACGTTTATTAGGAAAATTAAATTCCCCGGGTGAAACCGGGATATACAGCTAGTATAAAAATAAAGATGAAATTCTGTTTGTTCTTTATAGAAATCCATACGGATTGTCCTAAATTCTTAAAATTTCGCTCAGTCGTTCTTTCATACCAGGTGCGAACACCTGCCCTTATTAAAATTGAATAACTTCAGCAGATCTTTAGCTGATATCCTTTGTTGTTATAAAAAAAGTTATGATCTCGCTTTACAATGTTTTTTTTTTTTTTTTAAGAAATCGACTGTTTCAATAGAAAAACGAAATTCCCCGGATAAAACCGGGATACACAGCTGTAATCCATTTAAATAAAGATGAAATTCTGTTTGTTCGTTACAGAAATCCATACCGATTGTCCTAAATTCTTCAAATTTCGCTCAGTCATTCTTTCATACCAGCTGCGAACACCTGCCCGTATTAAAATTCCATAACTTCAGCCGATCTTTAGCTGATATCCTTTATTGTTATAAAAATCGTTATGATCTCGCTTTAAAATGTTTATTTTTTTATTTTTTTACTTTCACTTACCTATATATGAAATATATAGTAAGTGGAAGTATTGCGATCGTGAAAATTTTCGACTTCCGGTTTTCAACGGAAATACACGTTTTGGGGTCCCCTGAGTCAAAATAACCAAGTCCCGCGAAATGGTGTGTGTGTGTGTGTGTGTGTGTGTGTGTGTTTGTTTGTTTGTTTAACGTCCATTTTTATGCTACTTAGGCTAATCGGACGATGCTACAGCGGGAGTCCTAAATTTTGCCTATCCAGGTATAATTAGGATAGGGATCTTTAACGAGTACCTGACATCGTACAGGCTCGGGACCTCCATTTTACGTCCTATCCGAGGGACGGCATAGCAAAGGATTTTTTACTCTCATTAAAAAATGCTAGGGCCACCGCTGGAATTGAACCCGCGATCTTTAGTATTGTAGGTTGCCATGCTAACCACAACACCACAGGTGACCCCGTGTGTGTGTGTGTGTGTGTGAACAGACTAGCTCAAAAACTATAAACTTTGGGAACCTGAAATTGGGTATTTAGTGTAGGTATATGCCCGCGATGTGACAGCAAAACTTTCATCAAAATTGCTCAAAGGCAGGGGGTACTTTATTTAATAACTTTTCACGTTTTTTTCGATTTTCTCAAAAACGGCTCTAACGATTTTGATTAAACTGAGTATTTGATCTATTTATATGCCCGAGATATGACTGTAAAAATTTCATCAAATTTGATCAACCGGAGGGGGGACTTTACTTAATAAATTTTGTATCATTTTCATGTGTTTTTTTTATTTACTCAAAAACGGCTTTAAAGATTTTGATCAAACTGGGTATTTGACGTAAGTATATGCCAAAGATGTGACAGCCAACATTTCATCAAAATTGGTCAAACTGAGGGGGCACTTTATTTCATAACTTTTTTTCCAATTTTTACCTTTTTTTCGATTATTTCAAAAACGGCTTTAATGATTTTGATCAAATTTGTCATGTTTAATGAAAATTTGGTGTTCAATAATATCAGGTAAGTTTTATCAGTATTCAAATTTTCGGAGGGGGCTTAAATGGGGAAGAGCCTTTTTTGTTTTACTATAAAGTACCTTTGTTTTAGTTTATATTGAGAAATTAACTGTCTCTCATCACGCCTCAAAATAGGAAATGGCTAAATATGATATATGAAAAAAATCAAGTAAACAAATACAGGAAAAAAAAAGAAAAATATTCCGTCAACTCATACTCGTAAAACACCTTGAGCTCACGCATGCACCGTACGCCTTTAATGACAAACCAATGCGTTAGAATAAAAGATGTTCTGTTCATTTAATAAGAATGATTTGTTTCATGGGAACTAAATGAAATATTTAACAAGTACATAGAGAATTATAAAATCAGACGACTTGGAGTATTATGCTTGCATTGCCGAATTATCACCAGTAAAAACTTTTATTTAATAATAAAAGAAATTAGTGTTATTTTTTTGAGCAAATGAAAACAAAAATAAGGAATGAATGTGGAAAAATGTATAACTTTGAGAAGTGGCAATTAACAAAACACATTAATTTCTTATCTAAGTTGGTAAGTGAAAGTTGTGTGTTGCGCGCACGCACCAGATTTTTTACTTTCACTTACCTATATATGAAATATATAGTAAGTGGAAGTATTGCGATCGTGAAAAATTTCGACTTCCGGTTTTCAGCGGAAATACACGTATTGGGGTCCCCTGAGTCCAAATGACCAAGTCCCGCGAAATGGTCTGTATGTGTGTGTGTGTGTGTGTGTGTGTGTTTTTGTGTGTGTGTGTGTGTGTGTGTGTGTGTGTGTGTGTGTGTGTGTGTGTGTGTGTGTGTGTGTGTGTGTGTGTGTGTGTGTGTGTGTGTGTGTGTGTGTGTGTGTGTGTGTGTGTGTGTGTGTGTGTGTGTGTGTGTGTGTGTGTGTGTGTGTGTGTGTGTGTGTGTGTGTGTGTGTGTGTGTGTGTGAACAGACTAGCTCAAAAACTATAAACCGTGAACCTGAAATTTGGTATTTAGTTTAGGTATATGCCCGGAATGTGACAGCAAAAATTTCATCAAAATTGCTCAAAGGGAGGGGATACTTTATTTAATACCTTTTTACGTTTTTTTCGATTTTATCAAAAACGGCTCTAACGATTTTGATTAAACTGCGTATTTGACGTATTAATATGCCTGAGATATGACTGTAAAAATTTCATCAAAATTGATTAACCGGAGGGGGGACTTTACTTAATAAATTTCGTATCATTTTCACGTGTTTTTTTTATATACTCAAAAACTGCTTTAACGATTTTGATCAAACTGGGTATTTGATGTATTTGTATGCCCGAGATATGACTGTAAAAATTTCATCAAAATTGATTAACCGGAGGGGGGACTTTACTTAGTAAATTTTGTATCATTTGCACGTGTTTTTTTAATTACTCAAAAATGGCTTTAACGATTTTGATCAAACTGGGTATTTGACGTATGTATATGTTAAAGATGTGACAGCCCGCATTTCATCAAAATTGCTCAAACGGGGGGGGGGGGGGGAGCACTTTATTTCTTAACTGGTTTTGCAATTTTTACCTTTTTTTCGATTTTCTCAGAAACGGCTTAAACGATTTTCATCAAATTCGTCATGTTTAATGAAAATTAGGTGTTCTTTAATATCAGGTAAGCTTTATCATTATTAAAATGTTCTGGGGGGGCTTAAATGGGGTAGGGGCCTTTTTTGTTTCCTATGAAGTATCTTTGTTTTTGTTTATATGGAGAAATAAACCGTCTCTCATTACGCCTAAAAATAAAAAATGGGTAAATATGAGATATGATAAAAACCAAGTAAACATATAGAGGAGAAAAAAAGAAAAATATTAAACACGTTGAGCCCACGCAGGACGCTTTTAATGACAGACCATTGTTCATAATTAATGCCCTTCTGTTCATTTAATGGAAATGATTTGTTTCATGGGAAATAAATGAAATATTAAACAAGTACATAGAGAATTATAAAATCAGTCGACTTGGAGTATTATGCTTACATTGCCGAATTATCTCAAGTAAAAACTTTTATTTAATAATAAAAGAAATTAGTGTTTGTTATAGAGCAAATGAAAACAAAAATAAGGAATGAATGTGGAAAAATGTATAACTTTGAGAAGTGGCAATTAACAAAACACATTAATTTCTTATCTAAGTTGGTAAGTGAAAGTTGTGTGTTGCGCGCACGCACCAGATTTTTTTTTACGAAATCGAACGTTTCATTAGAAAAACGAAATTCCCGGGTGAAACCGGGACACACAGCTGTAATCTTTTTAAATAAAGATGAAATTCTGTTTGTTCTTTATAGAAATCCATACTGATTGTCCTAAATTCTTCAAATTTCGCTGAGTGGTTCTTACACACGAGGTGCGAACACCTGTCCATATTAAAATTGCAAAACTTCAGCCGATTTTCAGCTGATATCCTTTATTGTTATAAAAATCGTAATGATCTCGCTTTACAATTTTTTTGTTTTTTTTACGAAATCGACAGTGTCATTAGAAAAACGAAATACCCCGGGTGAAACCGGGATACACAGCTGTAATCTATTTAAATAAAGATGAAATTCTGTTAGTTCCTTATAGAAATCCACACCGTTTGTCCTTAATTCTCCCAATTTCGCTCAGTGGTTCTTTCATACCAGGTGCGAATACCTGTCCATATTAAAATTGCATAACTTCAGCTGACATCCATTATTGTTATAAAAATCGTAATGATCTCCCTTTGCAATTTTTTTTTTTTACGAAATCGACCGTTTCATTAGAAAAACGAAATTCCCAGGGTGAAACCGGGTTACACAGCTGTAATCTATTTAAATAAAGATGAAATTCTGTTAGTGCTTTATAGAAACCCATAGCATTTGTCCTAAATTCTCCAAAAGTGGTTCTTTCATACCAGGTGCGAACACCTGTCCATATTAAAAATTGCATAACTTCAGCCAATCTCTGGGTATATACTTTATTTTTATAAAAATACTTTTGATCTCGCGCTCTACCTTGGTGTTTATGAAATCGACCGTTTGAGTCGATAAAAGTCCCACTTTATAGATTTATATATATATATATACTTAAATATATATACATATGTATTTATATATATTATATTATTTTATAAACAATTAAAATATAATCAAATAAAAAAATAAATACGAATAAAATGAGAAAGATTCGTGCATCACATAAAATGGAAAGTGTTTTTTCAATATCATAAATGTAGAATTCCCTAAAGAAGTTTCTTGTCTTTCGGCCTTCAATGTGTTATTTCTTTGCTCATAAAATTACCGATATCGTCTCTTTATAGTGACATAGAATTTATAATACAAAATATTGTAGAGGAGATTGAACTGGATGACATGAGGGAGAAATGTATAAATATAATAAAAAATTAAAAAAATATAAAAAATAATATAAATAACAATGATAATATTAATAAACACCTCTACACTCTACATATTTACAAATGAGCTAAAGAATTTCTAAAAACAGAATCTAGTATAATAATCACAAAAACAAATCAAACAGTGGCTATTATTTAAGATAAACGCATAAGTAAAACGAAAACGAACTGAATGACTGAAAACTAACATGATTATGAAAACTCAACCAAAAAATTATGGAGACTAAAACATAATTTGACTCAACGAATCCTGCAACATTCCCTTAATTATAATCATAATGTAAAAATCACAAAAATTGTAACACCAGTGGTAAAAACTTTTCTACTTTTGCATTAAGAAATTTCCTTAACTTGAATTATTTTCTTATATTCCCATATTCTTACTTAGAATACATTTTTCGTAATTTGATAAATCTATGTTCATTCGATAGATCTGAAAAATAAAAATTAAGGAAAAATAAATATATTTCCTTGTGAATTCATTAAGATTTTGTTATTTCTTTTCTTTTTTTTAGATTATTACTTTATGATAAATATTTTATTCTAAAATATTTTTTCTGTATGCAGGATTGTACGATGAAACGTGTAGGACATTTATGTAATAATAAATTCCCCAATGCTCTGGATTAGTGGAATGGAAAAAAAATAGAGGAAATAGTTCGGATTGTCTTAAGTTTTAAAACTTAAGACAATCCGAACTATTCTTTTAAAAGAAAAAATTAACAATGGCCGGGGAATTGAACATTCCGCTTGACAGGAATATTTGCTCGGTTTTAGGTTTTAGGATAGATAATGCGTAAAATTAGGGCGATGGCCGATGTAAGCAGAGTCGAATATACGAGTTTACATTTGAAAGGTGCCGATAATAGCCGAAAATGTATGCTAATCGAGTGGCGATATGATCGGAGAACTCTGCCTGTCCGATATCTGTTTCTCATTATACATATGCTCTCTTCCCCTTCCAACCCAGAAGGCAATATCCTATACTATCTTCTTAAGGCGTTCGGCGCGGTTTTTTGTGTCCTGAAGAACGACGATTGCTTCTTCTGAAACTCTTCAATGCCAAAGATATGGGAGCTTCTGAAAATTTAATGAGGTGATTATTTATTTATAAAACGGATGACTTTATATTTCAATACCAGTTCAGCCTATATTTCCATTTTTATTTGAAGGTAGGTATATAAATAATGGAGTGCCGTTGAAACTCGAACTATATGGAGTTAAGGAGTCTCCGCACAACATTTGTTTATTAAATATATGAAAATAAATTAATAACAGTAATTTAAAAAAGCGAGGTTAGTGTTAGTGAGGGTGGTTTTTGACAAGGTTTTTCCAGTTCCCATGTTTTAATTTGTATTGTTGACTGTATTGGTGTTTTATTGTCATAGCTTGTTTAATACTGGGATAAGGCTATATTAGATTGTTTGGCAATCTGTGAGCATTTGTGGAAGTTGTGCGAGTGGAAGGTCTAGTGTGGATCTAGCGGAGTGGTCAGCGTGATTGGTGTCTGTACATCAATGAAGCTGGGTCAGGAGGTGGGTGCAGCGATGAATAAAAGGGGTCACCTGTGGTGTATTGGTTAGCATGGCAACCTACAATACTTAAGGTATTTGAATATAAGTTCGCGTCCCGCTGGGGCCCTGGGATGTTTTAATGGGACTACTATACTATACCTGGATAGGCAAATTTTAGGACTCACACTGTAGCATCGTCCGATTAGTCTTACAGATCGGGAGCTGAGGGCCAAATAGGTGCCTGATTTGACGAAATTTTTGGATCATATAAGCAGAAAGTACTCATTTCATAGACAACAAATGTGATCCGGACTATAAGCCTATAGGCTTATAGGCCAGACCGCAGAAAAATGCCGCTCGTCTGCATCGGGCCATAGTGCTTTCACTTCCACCTCTAAGTAGTTGTGATGAATCAATAGGTTAACTTTTTTCAAGGTCCTCTTCTAGTTTTGATAGTATTTTCTTTAATTAGTCTCTCGTCTTCTTTTCTTAATTAGGTTGGAGCCCTAATGAAGATAGCTGAATGAGGTGTTACAAAAAAAACACCTCATTGTACGTAAGCTAACATGGCAATCAAGTGATAATGCCACGAGGCACTACTAACTACTCTGTAACTGTACATAGAAAATATAAACACTTACAATTGCGGTACATATTAGTTCATTGTTTACTGGTGCTGTTTAGATGACAGCTAGAACTATTTATAGTAAAAAAAACCAACTGAACACTATGAATATTTAATTTTTAAGACACGATGTGAAAGATGTTAAAGACCTGGCGCAGAAGATCGGGAAAATGTTTGTATGAATTGATATCTTTGATTAAAATATTTGATAGAGGCGTAATAAAAAATATTGGGCTCAAAGCCAACTAGGCCGAAGTAATCTTACATTGCAAAATAACACAACTGCCTCCCCTGCACCTCCGGCTGGGGTACGATACTGGTCGATGGTCGAGTCACGCTCAGGCAGCAACAGTCCTGTCACCTGTTCGTCCTTGTTAATCTTTTATAGTAACGTAGTCGTTCCATTATTTCAATCTCAGAGGTTGAAAAATAAAACAGATCTAATTTTTTCTTTTTATCCTTATGATGACTGGGATATTTTTAAAAAAATAAGATAGATCATTATATCATGATAGCCCTTCTAGGTTTCTATCTGATTCAATCGGTAATTGGAAATGCGATATATATCTATGGATATATCTTTATGGGTATGATTGTAATAGGTGATTACAGAAATTAGAAAGTAGTTTTTTTTTTTTTTTTTGATTCCTATATGCTTCAACAAGCGAATATTAGAATAATAAATCAGATCCGTTCCGAAATTAATTGTACTGTAGATAGATAGAATTCTGAATATTGTCTCACTCACTATTTTTCACATCTCACCTCATTATTGAGTGGGTATGATTAAGAGGATTACTGAGCGGTAGACTGATTAAAACAAGTCGTTTCGTGGTATGTAGAAGAGATTTAGGGAAGTGTCTGAGTATATGGTGTTACTGTGACATTTTACGGTTGAAAATATGTTTCTCTGGTCATTTGCGGATCCAGGGGAGGGGCTGTGGGGGCTGCAGCCCCTCCCTTTGGAAAATTTTTCGCCATTTAAAGATAGAATTTGACTTTCCTAAATTTAAGGATGCAAGTTAAAGAACAAAAAATGTGCAGAACAAGTAGAATTTTAGTTGTGGGAAAGGAACATAAAGGTAAAAAAGCTGATTGGCAGATCCAAATGAAGGGCTGTGGGGCTGCAGCCCCCCCCCCCTTTAGGCCTGCAGCCCCCCTTTCCGATTCGCTGGATTCGCCCTTGCCTCGGGTTACCTAAAACTCTTTATAAGTACTCACAAGTAGTTATGTAAAACTACTTCTGTACCTTGTATCCTACTTCTATTCATTATTCATCTATCATTAAAATTAACTATTATTTATGACTTATTGATATTCTTTTTTCATACATTTTTTTTCTCTTCATAAACTTTCATTAGTCGTTATCTTGTTTCATACTTGTTTTTGCCCTGATGAGGACCTGGATCTCGGGTCAAAACGATGGCACAATATATATATATACAGGGTGACATGCTACTCGTGCGACAAACTTCACCAGTAGATTCTCCACCATAAAATGAATAAAAAAGTTCATATTGACCATGGTCCGATTCTCAACCATTTCGGAATAATTTCGCTTTTTATCGATTTTGAAAGATATCACGACCGGGCATCGGAAAACCGTGATATCTTAAAATCTGAAAATTTCTCCGAAAAGCTGATAGCACCGTTGAAATCTACATTAATTGTTCAATAATAAAATGGGCATTTCAAAATTTTTGGGCCAATTTTTTGTGTTTTATTTCAGCCAGAACAATAAAATAAGTGAAAAATTTTACAAATCGGAAAGAGTTTAACGTAATCCAGAGTTTCTAATTTTAGTTTCAGAAGGCAGCAAATTTGTGGGAAAATACCTCATTTAATAAAGCTTCTAACGCACTCTTCATTTTTTAATTTGGTGTTTCTAAGACCACGATATCGATGACAAAAAGAGAAAAAATTATGGTTCAAGGATTGTTAATGCTTGAGAATTTACATTTTAAATTTGAAGAAACTAATACAAATTGGGCGGAAGTTATTGGAGATGTACTCATCGGTCCCTACTTAGATTTTCCGGCGAGATTAACTTGCCCATTTTACTTAAATATTATCGAAAACACCTACCTTGCTGGAGGAACTTCTTTTTTATTACTACCATTATTCTGACTGTTGGTTCTTATTACGCTAGTGTTTGATTTTTGCTAAACTACTAAGTATTGTGTTATGTTCGCTGATTTTCTTCAGACGTAGAATTTTTTACGAGTGTTTTATTATCACTAGTTCTACTTGGAGGTAAGGTTAAGTTAATATTTTTGTTTATTATTGGCTGGTTATTACTGATATCTTTGGTGTTTATGGTACTAGATACAGTTTTTAGAGAATTTACATTACTAATTTACATTACAATGATAAAATGATAGAATTATTTGGTATTTTTACACAGGAGTCAGGTTTTAGACTCTTTTCTTTAGTTGACATTATCATTGAAATTTCTTTCGTCCTCTCACCAAAATTTAGGAAACAATCTAGGCTATAACATTTAAATAAATACGCATATATTGACTGATTTGGTGGATGCGATACTAATACAGGTTTTTAATATTCGTAGAAAATACGCCATGCCTTCACTTTAACTGTTTATACTTAATCAAAATAATTTCAATTAGAATCAATGTAGTTTTGCCAGCGTTTAACAAACTTTTTTTTATCGAGTAGAAAAACAAATGGGATCCCTATACGCAATGAATTTACCAAATGATTTTGAATGTTATCCTGATTTGAAAATTTCTCTCAACCTAAAAATTTTCCAGGTTCCAGTGGGAGGTCAGGTGAGTACGGTGGGTGTAATTTCGTAGATCAACTCGTCCAATCGTCCTTGCATAGGTTTTGCTACGTATCAACTAGCATTATCGTGAAGAAGGATCGGCAGCCCCTTTGGATTGACCACGCCAAAGACGCTACAACTTCCATTTCATGCCATTTTTAAACAGTACTTGTTGGCAATTTAAAAAAATAAAATAATAATAAATTAGGTAAGGTACATAATAAAGGCAGACAAAATGATTGACCGTTGAAGTTAATGTCATAGAAATGGTTGGGACGCGGTCAAATTAAAGAACCCTCCATGTGCAATAAAACACACACACTTTATATATATACAGGGTTACATGCTACTCGTGCGACAAACTTCACCAGTAGATTCTCCACCATAAAATGAATAAAAAAGTTCATATTGACCATGGTCCGATTCTCAACCATTTCGGAATAATTTCACTTTTTATCGATTTTGAAAGATATCACGACCTGGCATCGGAAAACCGTGATATCTTAAAATCTGAAAATTTCTCCGAAAAGCTGATAGCACCGTTGAAATCTACATTAATTGTTCAATAATAAAATGGGCATTTCAAAATTTTTGGGCCAATTTTTTGTGTTTTATTTCAGCCAGAACAATAAAATAACTGAAAAATTTTACAAATCGGAAAGTGTTTAACGTAATCCAGAGTTTCTAATTTTAGTTTCAGAAGGCAGCAAATTTGTGGGAAAATACCTCATTTAATAAAGCTTCTAACGCACTCTTCATTTTTTAATTTGGTGTTTCTAAGACCACGATATCGATGACAAAAAGAGAAAAAATTATGGTTCAAGGATTGTTAATGCTTGAGAATTTACATTTTAAATTTGAAGAAACTAATACAAATTGGGCGGAAGTTATTGGAGATGTACTCATCGGTCCCTACTTAGATTTTCCGGCGAGATTAACTTGACCATTTTACTTAAATATTATCGAAAACACCTACCTTGCTGGAGGACCTTCTTTTACAATTGAGGAGAAACATAATTTTTCAGCACGATGGTGCATCTCCTCACTCCTCTAGAATAGTTCAGGCGTATTTGACAGAACATTCGAAACGTAGATCGGCCGTGATGGGACAGTTCTATGGCCACCAAGATCTCTTGATCTCAACCCTATGGAATATTTCGTCTGTGGATATCTCAAGGAACTAATCTATCGGACTGAAGTGAAAAACATAGACAATTTGAGAGCAAGGATCTTCGCCGCTGCTGAAAAACTTCGACGTTTTCTCAGTTTTGGTGTGACAGTTGGGAGTATGAGAAAACGGGCACGTTTGTGTATTGCAGAGTACGGCTTCCAATTTGAACATAAATAAAATGATTAAAAATAAATTTATTTTAAAGATATTGGTGAGTTGTATTAGTTTCTTCAAATTTAAAATGTAAATTCTCAAGCATTAACAATCCTTGAACCATAATTTTTTCTCTTTTTGTCATCGATATCGTGGTCTTTGAAACACCAAATTAAAAAATGAAGAGTGCGTTAGAAGCTTTATTAAATGAGGTATTTTCCCACAAATTTGCTGCCTTCTGAAACTAAAATTAGAAACTCTGGATTACGTTAAACACTTTATAAACAGTTAAAGTGAAGGCATGGCGTATTTTCTACGAATATTAAAAACCTGTATTAGTATCGCATCCACCAAATCAGTCAATATATGCGTATTTATTTAAATGTTATAGCCTAGATTGTTTCCTAAATTTTGGTGAGAGGACGAAAGAAATTTCAATGATAATGTCAACTAAAGAAAAGAGTCTAAAACCTGACTCCTGTGTAAAAATACCAAATAATTCTATCATTTTATCATTGTAATGTAAATTAGTAATGTAAATTCTCTAAAAACTGTATCTAGTACTGTTCAATAGGGCGTTAATATTAAAAATAATGATGAAGGAGAATACTAAAAAAAGAAGAGCGGTGAAATTACAGAGATAGAAAACAAAACTTTTATTCTTAAGGAAAATTACAATTAATAAACAGCTCGAGCATTAGATAAAATGAAATAAAATAAAGCTGAACCATATGACACTTCTAATAACAACAATAACTTAAAAGGTTATGAATGAATAAAGATGAAGAAAAAAAAAGAAACTAGAATTCTTGAAATTAAATGAAACTTAGCACTAACAATTTTACAATGAATTAAGGCCTTAGAGCATGTTAAGAAATGATCATGAAACATTTAAGAAAATTAAACAGAGATAAAGAAAACCAGACTAATTGACAGAGCTCTGTGTTCTAATCCACTCCTGGTGATTGAAATAATTAGCTATTAAATACGGCGAACAAACTCACTAGTGTTTCTGAAGGCGAACTTCCGGTGAACTGAAACTCATAGAGATATGCTTGGGTTGCACAATCTCCAACGTTGACCTCTCTTCTGCTCTGAGTCAATTCTTTGAAGAAAAATGGCAATTGCATATAGTAAGATCTTACTTACGTGGTCGACTAGCAATCTGACCAAAGATAGCACCTGCGTCGTGATGGCGGCCGGTGGCAGGATGATTGAGAGATGGAGATCTTAACGTGACGGCAGTCGAAAGCAGAGTGAGGCGGAGTGGGGATGACGCACGTGGCGGTAGACATCCGACAGCTGATTTTCATAGCCTTCTTAACTTGCACTTAAGCTACGCACTTACAATAAGTTAGGAGGCATTGGATGGCGGGAAACATTGTTTTCAAATTCAAACAGTCTGAGACTGAACAAGTACCATAAACACCAAAGATATCAGTAATAACCAGCCAATAATAAACGAAAATATTAACTTAACCTTACCTCCAACTAGAACTAGTGATAATAAAACACTCGTAAAAAATTCTACGTCTGAAGAAAATCAGCGAACATAACACAATACTTAGTAGTTTAGCAAAAATCAAACACTAGCGTAATAAGAACCAACAGTCAGAATAATGGTAGTAATAAAAAAGAAGGTCCTCCAGCAAAGTAGGTGTTTTCGATAATATTTAAGTAAAATGGGCAAGTTAATCTCGCCGGAAAATCTAAGTAGGGACCGATGAGTACATCTCCAATAACTTCCGCCCAATTTGTATTAGTTTCTTCAAATTTAAAATGTAAATTCTCAAGCATTAACAATCCTTGAACCATAATTTTTTCTCTTTTTGTCATCGATATCGTGGTCTTAGAAACACCAAATTAAAAAATGAAGAGTGCGTTAGAAGCTTTATTAAATGAGGTATTTTCCCACAAATTTGCTGCCTTCTGAAACTAAAATTAGAAACTCTGGATTACGTTAAACACTTTCCGATTTGTAAAATTTTTCAGTTATTTTATTGTTCTGGCTGAAATAAAACACAAAAAATTGGCCCAAAAATTTTGAAATGCCCATTTTATTATTGAACAATTAATGTAGATTTCAACGGTGCTATCAGCTTTTCGGAGAAATTTTCAGATTTTAAGATATCACGGTTTTCCGATGCCAGGTCGTGATATCTTTCAAAATCGATAAAAAGTGAAATTATTCCGAAATGGTTGAGAATCGGACCATGGTCAATATGAACTTTTTTATTCATTTTATGGTGGAGAATCTACTGGTGAAGTTTGTCGCACGAGTAGCATGTAACCCTGTATATATATAAAGTGTGTGTGTTTTATTGCACATGGAGGGTTCTTTAATTTGACCGCGTCCCAACCATTTCTATGACATTAACTTCAACGGTCAATCATTTTGTCTGCCTTTATTATGTACCTTACCTAATTTATTATTATTTTATTTTTTTAAATTGCCAACAAGTACTGTTTAAAAACGGCATGAAATGGAAGTTGTAGCGTCTTTGGCGTGGTCAATCCAAAGGGGCTGCCGATCCTTCTTCACGATAATGCTAGTTGATACGTAGCAAAACCTATGCAAGGACGATTGGACGAGTTGATCTACGAAATTACACCCACCGTACTCACCTGACCTCCCACTGGAACCTGGAAAATTTTTAGGTTGAGAGAAATTTTCAAATCAGGATAACATTCAAAATCATTTGGTAAATTCATTGCGTATAGGGATCCCATTTGTTTTTCTACTCGATAAAAAAAAGTTTGTTAAACGCTGGCAAAACTACATTGATTCTAATTGAAATTATTTTGATTAAGTATAAACAGTTAAAGTGAAGGCATGGCGTATTTTCTACGAATATTAAAAACCTGTATTAGTATCGCATCCACCAAATCAGTCAATATATGCGTATTTATTTAAATGTTATAGCCTAGATTGTTTCCTAAATTTTGGTGAGAGGACGAAAGAAATTTCAATGATAATGTCAACTAAAGAAAAGAGTCTAAAACCTGACTCCTGTGTAAAAATACCAAATAATTCTATCATTTTATCATTGTAATGTAAATTAGTAATGTAAATTCTCTAAAAACTGTATCTAGTACCATAAACACCAAAGATATCAGTAATAACCAGCCAATAATAAACAAAAATATTAACTTAACCTTACCTCCAAGTAGAACTAGTGATAATAAAACACTCGTAAAAAATTCTACGTCTGAAGAAAATCAGCGAACATAACACAATACTTAGTAGTTTAGCAAAAATCAAACACTAGCGTAATAAGAACCAACAGTCAGAATAATGGTAGTAATAAAAACCAAGAAACCTCAAAAAATGTAACTACAATACCAGTACCCACAAAAAATGACCCAAACTCGAAAACAAAAAAGATTAAACAGTCTGAGCAGATTCTTGATCCAATAAGGAACATAATAACAAAAAACAAACGTACTTACCCACTCACTTTTGAAAAAGTATGTTTACTAATCGACATGACACAAGGGGAAAACGAACGCAACCGACATAATGCAACAAGTCACAGACAACACAAACGACTTAATATCAATGCTTTCAGACATCAAAGACGCAACATCTCATAGAGGGATCAAAATAAGAATTTCAAAGTTAATTAAGTATTTGAACGAACGTTCCACGAATAAAAACGCAACAAACTGTCACAACGAGCCTTTAACACATCATGAAAAAAATAAAAATGCTACCACCTCAAATGACATTTCTTCAATGGAACATTAACGGAATTTTCCGAAACCTAGGATACCCTCAAATTTTGATTAACGAAGAGAACCCTATCGTATTTAGTCTACAAGAAACGCATCGTAAAGAAAGCCAAACAACAAAATCAGAAACTACAACGTTTACCGCAAAGATAGAATAGGAACACCGAAGTCATGGGGGGGAGTTGCCACGCTAGTCAGAAATTTTTAGTGGTGAATGACTCTCAATACCCACCTAGTAGCCATAGCTATCAGGACCCACCAAAATGAACCAATCACAGTATGCAATATTTACATTCCGCCATCAGAATTATTCCCAACGAAGATATCCAAAAGATTATAGATAAACTTCCACGATCCTACCTTCTGCTTGGCGACTTTAACGCTAATGATATAGCTTGGGGCTCATCATTAGCTGATAGTGGTCATAGAGGCAAAAAGATCAAAAAAATTTTAGAAGAAAACCTTACAATCACTCTTCTTAACACTGGCGAAAATACACATCTTTGCTCAAAAAGCAATCAATTTTCTTCCATTGACCTTAGTCTAAGCGATGTCAGACTAATGAAATGGGAAACGAAAACCGACCTCTACGGAAGCGATCACTTCCCAATCACATTAAAAACAAAACGTGAAACACACACCCAAAAGAGGTATCGACACTGGAAATATCAGAAAGCTGACTGGGCAGTATTCTGCGAAAAAGTAAACAAAGGAATCGAATCAATACCTGAATATGAACGATATAGACCTTATCGCTGATACCTTTAACAATGTGATATTAGAAGCAGCCCATGGAACTATTCCCCAAGCATCAAACAAATTTCGCAAGAAGGTCCCATGGTGGAACGAAAAATGCCAGGAAGCTGTAAAAGCAAATAAACATGCACTAAATAAGTATAGAAAAAGCAGAAGCGTAACTGACGCAATTGAATTTAAAAAACTAAGAGCCATAGCAAAGAAAGTAAACGATCCTCATAGAAGGACTTCGTCTCCTCTATAAACAAACAAACACCTGTAAAAGAACTATGGAACAAAGTTAGAAGCATCAGGGGAATTGCGAATAAAACAAAACTACCTGGAATTAAGACAAGCCAAAACATTATAACTAACCCGGACGAAATCTCAGAAACATTGGCGAAACACTTTTGTGAAATCTCCTCTGGGCATACGAAAGCCTTGCCAAAATCTAAGAACATACCAAATCACGATATCTACGGTAATGAAGGCAACTATAATAGTCCCTTAACATCGAAGGAGCTGGAATACGCTCTTCAAAAAACACCAAAGAAATAAGCGATTGGTAGCGACGGAATTTCTTATGAAATGTTACGCAATTTATCTGTTGAAGGGAAACAGTTCTTATTGGACTTATACAATCGGGTTTGGGATAAAGGTCATCTCCCTCTAATATGTAAGCAATCACTAATTATACCGATACCGAAAAAAGAAAGAAGTTGTCTTATAACAGACTTTCGTCCAATATCACTCCTTTCATGCGTAAGTAAAATACAAGAAAAAATAGTAAACCAAAGAATTTCCGAAATACTTGAAAAAAGAGGGCTTCTTACTCCGTACCAGTTTGGATTTAGAGAAAATCATAACACGACGGAACCTATTCATACTCTACAATGGGAAGCCCAGGAAGCATTTCAGAAACAGCAGCGTATGATTGCAATATTCTTAAATGTTGAAAAAGCTTACGACACGATGTGGAGACCAAGAGTCTTAGACGTATTAAAAAGATGGAATATTGAAGGAAAAATGTGGAAATATAACTCAAACTTCCTCAAACAAAGAACTTTCAGGGTTATGGTCGGATCTTCAAAATCTTCAGTATGTACTCAGGATAACGGCACTCCTCTAGGTTCCCCACTCAGCGCAACCCTTTTTTAAACAGCGATAAATGATATAGCAGAAGTTCCTGTCAGTCCCGCGAAAGTCATTCTGTATGCAGATGACATAACACTATATATTCGGAGCAAATCCATCAACTTCCTACAATGGAAGGCTCAAGAAGCCCTGGATAATATAGACAAATGGTCAAAAGAAAGTGGCTTCAAGCTTTCAACTATTGTAGCAAAACCAAAGCTATGCTATATGCAGAATGAGAAATTGCTCAGACAACCCTATACTAAAAATTAGTGGAGCAGACATACAATTCGTTAATTATCAAAGGTACTTGGGGATGATTCTTGACCGATCACTTAGGTGGACACTTCACATACAAACACTTAAAGAAGAGTGCCTAAAACGGATCGGATTGTTGAAATCGTTGTCACATACCACCTGGGGAGCAGATAGAAAAAGCTTATTAACTATATACCGGTCTACGATTAGAAGCGAATTAGACTACGGATCAAATATCTATAGCGCTGCCTCTAAAACGGCACTAAAGATGTTAGATGTCGTACATAACAGCGCCCTAATAATCTGCCCTGGAGCATTTCCCACCTCCCCTGCTGAAAGCCTTTATGTAGAAGTAGGCGAGCCCCCACTCGATTTAAGAAGATTGTTCTTTTCAGTTAAATACGGATTAAAACTGAAAACCAACCCAAGACACGCATTGAACAAACTGCTATTCAGTAGAGGAGGAGGGGCCGGAAGGGAAGAAAACTTAATCAAAGAATCCTAGAAAAAATCGTGAATCCATCTTTAAAATAAAACACATTTTATAAAAAATATTAAACCAACTTCGAAACCTAGGAAACAGTAAAAATAAATTCACTGAAAAGTATGAAATAATTACCTTCTGATTTTTATGAATACACACCAATTTTGAAAATGGTATAAAAAGTGGAAAAATGCAATAAGACGAATAATTTTTTTTTGATTTGTACAAATACACACTAATTGTTACTAAAAATTATTAAATTAAAATATTAAATACTATGTTCAATACAACAAAATCTTTTCGGAGGCGGCGCAAAATAGAAATAACATGTTACTGCTATAATTCCATTAGTGGGCATTGAAATCAATAGATGGGAAGAGAAAATCCATTTTGATGATTTTCATAATGTATAGTGTTAAAAATCAACAAAAATAAAAAAAAAAATTATTCGTCTTATTGCATTTTTCCACTTTTTATACCATTTTCAAAATTGGTGTGTATTCATAAAAATCAGAAGGTAATTATTTCATACTTTTCAGTGAATTTAGTTTTACTGGTTCCTAGGTTTCGGAGTCGGTTTAATTTTTTTTTTATAAAATGTTTTTAATTTCACAATTTTTAGTTGGAGAAGATAACAAATGTAGAAAACCGTACGTTGGTTTAAAAATTTCGTTGGTTATTAATTAGTCGTTGATAAAATAAACGTTGGTTTAAAAATTTCGAAATCTTTTACGCTCTACCACGTTTGTCTTTCCCAGGTCTTTTTATTATACAATAATTGTATAAAATTATTATGAAATACACTTTACCTTTTCAATTTTATGAGTACACACAGAAAAGTGGGAAAGCGGTGCGTGTATTATACAACTTTCAACACACTACGTTTTATGATTATAAATGGATTTTTTTTTTTTTTTTTTTTTTTGTTTAAAAGATCAATGTTCAATTGGGAAAGGAACACTTAAAATGTTTCTCCACAATGACAATATTTTTCCTTTGCTAAATGTCGTCAGTAGTTGTCATTTACGTAGACAATCAGTGTTCCGAGATGTGTTGAGTTAAATATACATAAATACATAAATCGGGCCATTCCAAGATGAAGTAGATACGAGATTTTGGCCGGTTTTAGACAAGATATCGTTAATGGGGAATTGATGAGGATGGTAACATGACCTATAATAAATTGGAAAGTAATTTTGGAATTATGATTGCTTGAATATCCTTCTGAAAACTATGGCGATATTATATTAACGGCCCCCGGTAGGGACCGTTAATATTGCTTTATTTAAATCGATCGTTGGAAAAGTAGATTAAACAATATCATTGGATAGAAGTCCCAGCAAAAAAGGGGCATCCATAAAATTGATCGATAGCAAAAGAGTGTCCCGCTAGGATAGAAGCAACAGAGTTTGGGACTCATTTTATGGTTAATTTATTATTACGAAGGAAATTATTATTATCGATATTAGCCTACTGATTTAATTCAAAAGTTTGAGTCAATTATGTTCGTAATTCCCTTCGATGAATTTTTGACTAAATTTATTACCGAAGTACTAACAATTATATCCTTCGTAATAAAACATTATTCAGAAAATAAATTGCTAAACACTGTTGCTTCAATTCTAATGGCGTAGCATTTATCATCATTTTTATCAATCATTTTCATGACTG
This sequence comes from Aelia acuminata, assembly GCA_911387785.2. Lineage (NCBI taxonomy): Eukaryota > Metazoa > Arthropoda > Insecta > Hemiptera > Pentatomidae > Aelia > Aelia acuminata. The sequence continues at coordinate 138,866,592 of OU426979.1, forward strand.
CCAAATTTTCGCTGAGGGGACTTTCATACAATGAGGTTGTTTTCGGGGAGTTATCAAGTTTTACTTGGCATTTTTTATTAATGGATAGACATCAGCAAAAGCCTCAGTAGTTGTAGAAACAAAATTAAAAACCGATAATTGTAATCCGGATAACATAACAGAAGTGTCACCCATGAAGAATCGGCACAAGATCTCCGACAAGATATTTAACAGTGACCGAGTGTATCCGGAAGAAGACCGAGGTATCTGAATCCTTTGTTAAGTAAACTGAAAATAAGCTTTTCCAGGAATTATTGTATTCCTTTTTAATGTGCATAGTCAGTAAAAGATAGAAATCAAAATCTAATTTAAATCAATAATAGCAACGATTTTAAATTTAAACGATCTTTCAGGAACTTGAAGAAGTCTTAAATTCTGCTTTAAAACGATTATCAATACTCAGCCTTTCTTGGAATTCCACGAATTTTTTGGTCTTATGATTATGGTGTCCAACCGTCGATTAGATCTAAATTAAGGTTTACTGTTATCGGTGAATATATATATCTATCTAATATGTATGCTATTATGACTACAGTAAACGACTGCGATATTATATATCATATTTAAATCTATTTTTGAAATATTGGTTAAGGTTATGTATAGGGTTGTTCCAACAAGCACTTAAAACACATCGATAACTAACAGACTGCTCATGTTCTCCCCCCCACTCTTTTGATTCTGAATTTGATTGGTTGGTTTCCCCAATTGATGCATCCAGCAGTAAAACAATATTGAGATTTGTTAGTTATCAATTAGTTTTATAGCTTGTTGGAGCATACCTTATGTTACAAATGCCATATGTTTTTCCAATAAGTAAACATTTTGAGCGATAATTAAATAATTAATTTAATGTTTTTTCCCGATAACTTCTTAAATAAATTAAGAACCCAAAAAAGGTTTCAATGGGACCACCTTGGGAAAATACTCTACAAGATGCAAAAGGTTTCGTTCCAATTGGTCCATCCATCTCTGAGTAATCGGTGAACATACATAGAAAAAAAAAAAAAGAGGGCCGGAGAGAGCCGAGCGTGTTGGAGCGCGGCCCGCTTTAACACGCTCGAGCAGAACGGTGGCGGTTCGAATCCGCCCTGGGATGGTTGACTTTTATTTCGTGGAGGCCCCACAGAATAAAATCTCGACCTACCCACCAAGGTTAGGATAGGTTGGTTACACCTGTAGAGTAACCCCCCGTATGCCACACATGGCCAGGAAGGGGAACCAAAAAAAAAAAAAAAAAAAAAAATAGAAAAAAAAAGAAAAAAGCACAAAAAAAAAAAGAAGTCACATACGTATCGAATAGAGTAACCTCCTCTTTCGTTCGAAGTCAGTTAATTAGAAAATATTTCAGAAATGCCAGTTATAGAATTTCCAAAATGGATGCATGCTACACCACATGTAGAAAAATCTTTGGCTGCTTATAAAAAAGCTACAATAACTCCAGCTGAAGCTCAACAACTATTTCTGGAAACATTAGAGAAATATCCGGGATACAAAATCATATACACAGACGCATCAAAAGCTCAGAATGAAGTGGGCTGCTCTTTTATAATTCGCCCAAATGGCCGAAAATTATATAAATTGCCGAACGTATGCTCCATATTCACAGGTGTGGCGTTGGCGATAAAGGAAGCACTTACACATATCGGGTTATGTTGCAACGGAAAATGGGCTGTGGTAACAGATTCAATGAGTACATTACTGGCCTTCGAAAATACAAATTCCAAATCATCTTTAATAATAGAAATAAGAAACGCTTGGTGGAATCTAAGGGAAAAGGGAATAGATGCTATTTTCATATGGACCCCATCACACTGCGGAATATCTGGCAATGACCTAGTGGATCAAGCGGCACGACTAGCGAGATTTCCATAAGCATGCGAGGTGGCAATAATAAATAAAATCCCTTTAGATGACTTCTTAAAAACAATAAAACTTCAAATCCATAAAATATGGCAGACCAAATGGAACCAAGAAGAATCCAAACTAATTTTAATTAATTTTTTTAATTAATTTTAATTTTATTTAATTAATAATAAAATGAACATAATCAATGCGTGGCTTCAAGCTTTGCGCTTATGTCCACATTTCATATGATTTCAAAGAAAATCATGAAGTTAGAGTTAACAATAATTATTTTACATAAATGAGGAAAAAAAGAAAACAAAAAAAAAAACCTCATATATAGCGTAAAAAAATAAATAAATAAATTAAAGAAAGACAAAATGTATAAAAAAAAGATATCTGTACATTAAGCTATTATCTGATTTATAGTACTATATGTTTTAATCTTTTGTGTTTGTACCTCTTATAAGGCAAATCTGATTTGGTGTAGTTGACAATTTCCCTTATATGAACGTGAGGGCTAGCCTCACAGGAATTAAAAAAATCTATTGATAATTTATAAATATAAGTGGAGATGCTGGGCACATCTAAACTGTAGTGAATCAAGTCTATCGGGGTCCATTTAGGGAAGTTGCCAACTAACCGCAAACATTTATTTTGTAATATTTGCAATTTTCTGTAGTTAGTTGTACATGTATTAGACCATACAGGGCAACCATAACATACTATAGGCTGTGTGTAAGAATAATACAATAATTTTTTATTTATAATATTTAAACGGGAATATTTTGAAAGCAATGGAAATAATTTATGTAAGACGCCTATGGCTTTATTTATTTGAGTGGTAATGTGATAGGAATATGTTAGTCGCGAATCTATATTAAGTCCCAAGTAAGTAATATTTTTGGACCAAGGTAAGGCATTTCCATCTATAACTACGAAACTGTCAATTTTAGGCCTTCGCTTAGTGAAATTAATGGCTTTTGTTTTATTTTGATTAGGTCGGATTTTCCATTTATTAAAATATTTAAAACATTTTGATAATGCTAAATTCAGATGGTTTGCTATTGTGTCTATTCTGTATGAAGAAATGAAGAAACATGTATCGTCGGCAAAAAGAGCTATTTCAGTTTTACTTTTCATTGCTTTGATATCATTTATATAAAGATTGAACAAAATAGGACCAAGCACAGAGCCTTGTGGAACACTGACTGGCCTGAATGATATTTAAATCGGATTTCGAATCGTTAATTTGGACAAAAAACTTGCGATTTGACAAATAACTATTTATCAAATAAATGAGGTATGAAGGAAATTTAAAAGAGATAAGTTTGTATATCAGACCCCTGATCGTGTTGTGTGATTAAGATTAGTTAAAGGTTACCTTTTCATTTCATGCTATTTATTACGTTTTGTAATGAATAAAATGAAGACAATCTAGAGTATAGTGACTAGAAAAGACCAGTGACACGTAAAACTATAAAGATTAGTGTGTGAAGACACTTGAGCAGGGCCAGAGCTGCGTTTGGACCTCGGTCGAATTCGCATAGAGCTGCTCCGATAAGTACCTTTTATAATTCCTTTCTATTCTTATCTCTTTCTAATTTTAATTGTAATTTCATTTCTCACATTTATTTATCTGTTTTTTTTTTTTAATTATTCCCACCAAATTAACTATACTTTCATTCTTATTTATTATATAAAAATCAGGAGTAACTGATATAATGACCGAACCACCTGACCTTTCTTCACCGAAATTTAAGCGAAAACGCTATAACCAACAATATAGTAATAATGAAAGTTACTTTAACCAAGCAACAAGCAATAACATTAATTATAACCAATTTATTATTATAGAGAGAACAGATGAAGGGAACTTTCATAAGGTATCCCCCTTCATAATTGCTAAAACCATAAATAATACATGCAAGGAACCAAAAAACATCAAAAAACTAAAAAACAGTACACTCTTAATTGAAACTTTAAATTAAGAACAATCCGATAAAATTCTTAAAATAACTAATTTCGGACCTTATATAAAAGTTAAAGTAAGCCCACATTCCAAATTGAACTTGAGCAAAGGTATCATTTTCTGCCCTGACTTAGACAATGTAAGCGAAAATGAAATTTTAGAAGAGCTCAAAGAGCAAAAGGTCGTTGAGGTTAAAAGAATTATTTCAAAAAAATCAAGCCAGGAAAGGAAAACCCATATGTATGTACTTACATTCGCTTCACCATATTTACCTGATAATATCATAGTAGGAATATACAAACTAAAATTAAGAATGTATATTCCTAATCCCATCAGATGTATGGCCTGTCTTCGATTTGGACACTTGACCGTTAAATGTAATAAAGAACCAATCTGTGCAATTTGTGCCAAACCGAAACATGAAGGGAAGCCATGTGACACCATCTTGCCATCCTGTGTTAATTGTAATGAAGTACACCCAAGTCTTGACAAAAATTGCCCAAAACTAATTGAACAACGGGAAATCAAAATCTTACAATACAAAAATAAAATTCCCTATAACGCCGCAAAAAAACTGTATAAGGAAAGTCATGGTCTTATTAACAATGGCACTTATGCTAGCGTAGTTAGGAATAATAGGAAAAGTGCAGAAATAGGATGTCAAACGGACTTTATTAATGATGTTAATATTACAATTAAAGAAGTTTAATGCAATGTTACTAGACGTACTGAGGCAGCCTCTACACAGGTCTCCCCAGCACCCCCCTCCTCTACCCCCAAGCCCCCCTCCACTACCCCCCAGCCCCCCTCCTCTACCCCTCAGAACCCCCACCCACCCCTCTCAATCCCGAACCCAGTGCCTCTTCACTTGGTACTGGTGAAATTCTTAATATAAACAGTTCCTTTAGCCTTCCTACCACTAGTGAGGTATTTAAGGAGCCGCAGCCTCCTAAACCTAAACCTAAGGAGCAGCGGCGTAAACCGAAAACTAAGAGAAATAATAGTACTAATGGTAGCAGTAATATTAGCAGTGACGAAATGGAAACTGCATGAGATCTCCTTGCGTAATTTCCATAATTAATAAAAAATAAATAAAATAAAAACAACACAAAATATAATAGTAATAATTAAAAAAAAAAAAATTATAACATTGCCACTTTATGTATTTCTAATGATTAAAACTTCCAAATTGTACTTTAAAATCACTTATAATCAATTGTTATTTATAGTTAGCATAATTTATTCTATAACTGTTTTCATAAGTAGTTATAATTTGTATCGTTATACATTCTTATGTATAACGCAGATCTTTATGTTTAACAATGGTTCTGATTAGTTGGAACTGCAATGGAGTAAGGACGCAATTCGAGGAGTTAAAAATATTGCTAAATGAATACAACGCATGGGCCGTTTGTGTACAAGAGACTAAACTAAAACCTTCCAATACGTTTTCCCTTAAACATTACAATATATACCGAAAAGATAGGGAAACAGATGGGCCAGCTAGCGGGGGGATCATCACGGCAATCCGAGATAAATATCACTCCGAAGAAATAGATATTCAAACGCCGCTAGAAGCAATAGCCGTTGGAGTACACCATACGCTCCCCATAACCGTTTGCAACATTTACCTCTCTCCAAGCGAACCAGTCGATGAATCAGCTTTGGTCCAGCTTATAAATAACCTCCCAGCTCCTTATATTGTAACTGGGGACTTAAATGGCGCACACGTATCTTGGGGTTCATCATCAAATAATAGCCGAGGCAATGCGATAAAACGTGTTATTGATAAGACCGACAGCATCTTATTAAATAATGGAAAAATTACATATATGAGCCCGCAATATGGTTCCTGTTCATCTATTGACGTAAGCTTCTGTTCTCCCAATGTTCTAAATAAAGTCGTATGGGATACTTGCCCTGACCAACATGGTAGTGACCACTTACCCATCACGATATCATTTGCAAGTCACCAACCTCTCGCCAGCAAATATCCCAGGTGGATCACCGAGAAAGCAAACTGGGACCTTTTTAAACAGAAACTTTCCTTCGATTTCCAAAACCCCGCAGGTGACATTGACGCTTTGAATAGTAGCGGCAGAAGAAAGCATACCGAAGTCCCGAGGTACACCGAAAACAAATCATTGCCCCTGGTTCGACGATGAGTGCCGCCAAGTTGTAAGGGAAAGAAATAGAGCCCTGAGAAAATTTCAACGAAATTCCACTGCTTCCAACCTCATCCAATACAAAAAATTAAAAGCAAAAGCAAGGAATATAATCAAACAGAAAAGGAAAACTTCATGGCAGTCCTACCTCGAACAGATTAACATAAATACACCCATCAGAAACGTATGGAACAGAATAAATTCAATCAGAGGCATCCACAATTCACATACAATATCTCTTCGAATAAATAATCAAACAATATCAGACCCCAACTCTCTAGCCGAACTTTTTGTCGAATACTTCTCCAAACAATCTATCAGCTATGAAGACCCATCATCTCCAGAAGTCGATTTCGCCTCAAATGTAAACGATTCATACAACGCTCCTTTTTCAATCCTTGAATTAAAAGATGCAATTACCGAATTAAAACCGACCTCACCAGGACCTGATGACATCCATAACCTCATGATTAAAAACCTCACTACCACTGGTAAAAATACGTTACTTTATTTGTATAATAAAATTTGGACTACCCAAAAATTTCCTGCATCGTGGCGTGAATCAATAGCTATACCCATACCAAAGCCCGGAAAAGATAAAACCCAAATCAATAACTTTAGACCGATTTCGCTAACTAGTTGTTTATGAAGAATGTTCAACAAACGATTGCTGTGGTATCTGGAGACTCATTCGTTACTGTCCCCAACTCAATGCGGATTCAGGAAGGGAAGGTCAACTATTGACCACCTAGTCACGCTGGAAGCAGAAATCCTAGACACATTCATCACCAAACAAGAAGCAGTCGGAATATTTTTTTACATCGAAAAAGCATACGATACAGTCAACAAGCAAACGGTGCTAAAACAACTGCATCACTGGGGATTTGGTGGAAACCTTCCAATTTTTATCAACAATTTTCTGTTCAACAGGACAATCAGAACGAGAATTGGCAACACTCACTCCAACACCAAACTATTAGAACGAGGGCTACCACAAGGGAGCGTCATCAGTTGTGTGCTCTTTGCAATAGCAATGAATACTGTGACAGAAATAATACCAAGATCAGTAAAAACCTTTTTATTTGTTGACGATCTTGCATTGTTCCTCAGATTCACCAACAAGGAATGGATGAATAGACTCCTACCAAATACCCTCGACAAACTTCTCGATTGGTCTAGAAGCAACAACTTTAAATTCTCCACACAGAAAACTAAATGCATTCTTTTCTCTAGGAAACGAAACCCTACGATACAATATCCTCAATTTCAATAACGAAATTAAATTTCTTGGACTAATGATTGATGAAAAGCTGAATTGGATCTCCCACATCAATTACTTAAGGGAAGAATGCAGTAAAAGGCTGAATCTACTTAAGGTCCTTGCCGGAACATCGTGGGGAGCAGATAGGAAAAGTTTGATAATGGTCTACAGATCACTAATCCTACCTAAGTTAGATTACGGTTGTGCTGCCTACTCATCCGCCAAAACAGTACATCTATTACTTCTTGATTCCGTCCATCACGCCGGAATCCGGTTCGCAATTGGTGCTTTTCGAACATCTCCAATAATCAGCATGTGTGCTGAATCTAATGTTCCACCGTTGAGTTTCAAGAGACAACAAATCATCAGCTACTATTTAGCCAAACTTATTCTGCAACCTAGTAACCCAGTATACCAATTGATCTTTCAACCAAAGCATACTAGACTGTATAATGCAAAACCACGTTCACCCGCACCGTTATCAATAAGACAACGATCACTAATTACAGAAATAAAAAACGAAGTGGATTACACCACAACATTTCCGGAAAACCCCCCTTGGATTTACAAACCACCGCCAATAAGCCTAAAGTTCCAACATCTCAAAGCCAAGCTTCCTCCAGATATGCTGCGTCAAGAATTCTTTGCTATGGTAAATGAGGCTTCACCAGAAACCTGTATTATTTACACTGATGGCTCCAAGACGAATGACCAAGTAGGTTGTGCAGTTGTCTCTGCCCAAGAAACCAAGAGGTATAAGCTTCCGCACCTAACTTCGATATATTCCGCCGAGCTTCAAGCAATTAATTCTGCCTTGTATACAGCCATTCCATTAAACAGGCAGAATATTACAATCTGCTCAGATTCCTTGTCAGCGTTAAAATCCCTCGGGAAACTTTATACTGACAATAATATTATAAAAAGTATTAAAAAGTATCTGGGCATATTAAAAACTATGGAGAAAAATGTCACTTTTGTATGGACCCCAGCTCATATTGGTATTAATGGGAACGAAGCGGCAGACAAAGCAGCAAAGGAGGCAGCGCAAATGAATTCCCCAGCAATAAAAATATTCGAAGCACCAGATATTAAAAAGTGGCTAAGTAATAAGGTTGCAATCGACTGGGAAAGCTCATGGGAATGTACAAGCCCTCAAAATAAGCTAAGAGAAATCAAGAGCACTACACGCCCATGGAAAAGTTCGGTGAGAGGTCATAGGCGAGAGGAAGTTGTAATTACGCGCTTAAGGATAGGTCACTCAAGACTCACCCACGAACATCTGATCAAAAAAGAAGAGACAAGCAAATGCGATCGGTGTGATACCGCACTCACAATTAAACACATTCTCGAAGAGTGCCCTAAATATTCAGCTGAATACCGCTCAAAAGACCTACCCAGGCAGCTGTCCAGCCTATTGGCAGACGATAAAAAAACTCTGGACACAATTATTGAAATCCTTAAAAAAATCAAAATTTATAATAGAATATAATATAATATTGAAAATGTTTCCGGAGAATGAGTTGCACCGAAAATTGATTATGGTATTATTATTATTGGTTAGTTAATGCTATTATTGCTGTAACTACACTTTTGATTTATATTGTTCTAACATAGAATTATTGGATTATTAATGTAATATAATGCAGGATATAAAAAAAAACAAAAAAAAAAAACACCTTCTTTGTTTATATTTATATATTTTTTTTTTAAAAACACCTAAGATAAGATAATACTATAAACTATATAATCGGTAAAGAATGCTACGGGCGTAATAATCTAGTCATTTATCGCCCTAAAACCCCTAATGCTACTACTACTATATCAGACCCCTGTGCCTGTGCACAGTCAAAAGCTTTTTCAATGTCTAATAGTGCCATACCCGTGTGTTTTTTAATATTGAAATTATGTGCTATGTTGTCATTCTGCTAGGGAAACTAGCAAGTTGAGAGATAGTAGAATGATTTCTCTTAAAGCCGAACTGGAAAGAAGAAATCAGTTGCTTTTCATCAATAAACAATTGTACTCGCGAGAGAATAATTTTTTCCACCACTTTGCTTATTGAGCTGAGCAATGATATCGGCCGAAAACTGCTAGGGAGAAACGATTTTACTGTTGTCAAACTTTTTGTTTACAGGAGTTTGATATATTTTAGTTTGCCTGAGAACCGTTCGAGTAAAGGATGGTATTCCCAGATCTAAGTTCATTTTGTGAACGTTTTCAAAATAATCAGCAAGCAGATTAGCTTTGTCGTGATCAGTGAAAGCATAACTCACAGGCGAGTTCGTTATTCTAAGTTGCTGGGTGACAGATAATTTTACTAGTGGGGGAACGCTTGTAGTCGGATAACGGAAACGGTTAGCTAATTTAAACATTTTATTATTACTCGTAGGGGATATAGTTGATAAAAATTTTTTCCACTCGATGTTTTTTAATTTAGTTACAAGCTTGGAAATAAATTTGTTGAGTTTATTTAAAGTTTTCTTTATCCAGCGATAACGATGTCTGCAGTAAGCTTTTTACTTTCACTTACCTATATATGAAATATATAGTAAGTGGAAGTATTGCGATCGTGAAAAATTTCGACTTCCGGTTTTCAACGGAAATACACGTTTTGGGGTCCCCTGAGTCCAATTGACCAAGTCCCGCGAAATGGTCTGTGTGTGTGTGTGTGTGTGTGTCTGTGTGTGTGTGTGTGTGTGAACAGACTAGCTCGAAAACTATAAACCGTGGGAATCTGAAATTGGGTATTTAGTGTAGGTATATGCCCGCGATGTGACAGCAAGAATTTCATCAAAATTGCTCAAAGGGAGGGGGTACTTTATTTAATAACTTTTTACGTTTTTTTCGATTTTCTCAAAAACGGCTCTAACGATTTTGATTAAACTGAGTATTTGATCTACTTATATGCCCGAGATATGACTGTAAAAATTTCATCAAAATTGATCAACCGGAGAGGGGAATTTACTCAATAAATTTTGTATCATTTTAAAGTGTTTTTTTTATTTACTCAAAAACGGCTTTCACGATTTCGATCAAACTGGGTATTTGATGTATGTATATGCCAAAGATGTGATAGCCAACATTTCATCAAAATTGATCAACCGGAGGGGGGACTTTACTTAATAAATTTTGTATCATTTTCACGTGTCTTTTTTATTTACTCAAAAACGGTTTTCACGATTTTGATCAAACTGGGTATTTGATGTATGTATATGCCAAAGATGTGATAGCCAACATTTCATCAAAATTGATCAACCGGAGGGGTGACTTTACTTAATAAATTTTGTATCAATTTCACGTGTTTTTTTAATTTACTCAAAAACGGTTTTCACGATTTTGATCAAACTCGGTATTTATGTATGTATATGCCAAAGATGTGATAGCCAACATTTCATCAAGATTGATCAACCGAAGGGGACACTTTATTTCATAACTTTTTTTCAAATTTTTAGATTATCTCAAAAACGGCTTTAACGATTTTCTTCATATTCGTCATGTTTAATGAAAATTGAGTGTTATTTAATATCAGGTAAGCGTTATAATTATTAAAATGTTCTGAGGGGTTTATAGAGCAAATGAAAACAAAAATAAGAAATGAATGTGGAAAATGTGTAACTTTGAGAAGTGGCATTAACAAAACGCATTAATTTCTTATCTAAGTAAGTATGTAAGTGAAAGTTGTGTGTTGCGCGCACGCACCAGATTTTTTAACTTTGTTCCTGATTTTAATTAAGTATGATAGGAATGGATTCATTTTTAATCTATCTGTTTTCTGTGTAAAAAGGGGTATTGATTCATTAGCTGCATATGTTATGGTATTATGAAAATTATTGACAAGGGTGTCTATATCTGAAGGCTTAGTAATGATTGGATTAATTTGAATGTTTTTGTCAATATTCGCGCGAAATTTAGCCCAGTTGGCGAGTTTAAAGTAAAAAAAAATTTCTTTGGTTTATTTTTTAAATGTTGGTCTATGGAAAAAATGACAGGGTTGTGATCCGAAGGAAGAGCTGATAAGGACTTGGGTGTTATAGTGAGAGGTATGTTTTTAGTTAGGGCGATGTCTATAATACTAGGGGAG